>CM041776.1:374060483-374660483 GCA_023374045.1 Limonium bicolor
TTTGACATCTTTTTAAAAAATTATTTTTACATTTATGTACATATTTTAATGTGAGAATGTACATGTTTGAATCTAACGATGTACATGTTCAAATGTGAGAATGTACATGTTTTTAATGAACATTTGTACATGTTTGTATGACCATCCGTACATGTCTGTATGACTGTCTGTACAAGTGTTCTTTCTTATATGTACAAATTTTAATCTAAGAATGTACATATTTAGTGATTCGTACAGGTTTATGTGACCTTCTGTATGTTTTTAATGTACATGTTTTTACGTGAGGATGTACATGTTTTAGTGAACATTTGTACAGGTTTGTATGACCATTTGTACAAGTTTTTTTTTATGTTCTGTGCACTATACATGTAAAAATATTTTTTAAAAAGTTGTCAAAATATATTCATAACTGGTCTTGTTTTGAAGAGCTTGAATTTAGGTGAACAATGATATAATTTTTTTTCATTTTGGACTTATATATTAAAAGTTACAACAATTTAAGTTATTATTATTGTTGTGATAAAGGAAAAAAAGAAAAAAAAAAGCTTCACGCCCTCCGCTGAACCGAACTTCCAAGTTTTTTAATTATAAAACCATCCCCTCCCTTATTTTCTATTACAAAACCACCTCTTCCCTTATTTTCTATTATAAAACCACCCCTTCTCCTATTTTTTAAATTACAAAATCACCCATAGATATAGTCATCTAGCTACAACCACTTGTACCCAAGAAATTGGGTTTCTTCAATCATTTTCGTCTCATTTGGGTTCTTATGTCCTACTTGACTAACACAATCAAATTCAGATGGAAGGTTCCGCAGATTTGTTAAACAAAAGTATCCGGGAAAAGTTCTACTAGAGCATTCATCCCTGGCCTGCTATTACCGTGTTTTTTTATTCCTTTCTTCAAAGTCGTCCCAAGAAAAGTATTTCACAGCTCTGAATTGCGTTCAAAGAACCCACGAAACGCTCCTCTTCCTTCACACTTCAGTCTTCTCACGGTCTCACCCCCACTATCACGAAACGAACCAAACACAGCCGTATGACTTATTTAAAGTCGCTTTTCCTCCCTTTTCTTATAAGAACACAAGTAAGTACACGCAAATATCAGAGAAACAGACGAGAGGAAGTGTCCACCACCACTGAAGAGTTACGTCAGAAGAGAAGAGCGAGCTGGAAAGGGAAGAACCTCCTGACAGGATCAAACTATCCAAGACCTAAAAATTGAGAAGATGTTGGAGCTGTGTAGGCGGCCACTGGGGAGCTGCTTCGGTGTAGGAAGTGGCAGTAGCACTGGGAGTGCGGGCGGGGGAAATGGTCTTGAACATTCTTATGTCTGGCAAACGATTTTAAATAATCATGCGTTCGGAGAGTACTCCATGGCCGTCTACCAAGCAAACTGTCCTCTCGAAGATCAAGGCCAAGTCCTGGCATCTCCCTCTGCTACTTTTGTCGGTGTTTTCGATGGTCATGGCGGCCCCGAAGCCTCGAGGTTCATCAATAATCACCTCTTCTCTTTCATTCAACGTAAGTGGCCTTTTATAACTCAATTTGTTTCTATCGTTTCTTCGTCATAGCTGTGTTTTTGGGATATGTGATTGGAGTGGAGGCGTAAAATGTTTTAATTCTTAGTTTCTTGTGTTCTTCCTTCTCTTTATGTGGTTTTCCTGTTCGACAATCTGACTGCAATTTCCTGGTTACACGAGATAAGAGTTGAGCCTCGATGTTTTATTTAACGACGGCAGGCAGGGAGGCAGGCCGGGGTTTCATCCGTTCATTTGTTTCTTCTCTTCCCCTATATCGAAAGACAAAAAAATTATGATTTCTAGGGTTTTGATTGATTGTTCTTATTTTAAATTAATTGTACACGGTGCTGGCAATCTGGCTATCCATCCTTTAGATCACAAACTCATATAAAACTATGTGGTGCTGCTGCTATTGTTCAGAGTTCGCAACAGAGCACGGTGGGATTTCAACTGAAGTGCTGAAGAAGGCCTTTGAGACAACAGAGAAGGAATTCATTCAGTTGGTGAGAAAAACATGGATTACCAACCCCCGTATCGCTCTCTCCGGCTCGTGCTGTCTTGTGGGGGCTATCTACAAGGACCATCTCTACCTCGCTAATTTGGGGGACTCTCGAGCAGTTCTGGGCCGCAAGGTGACTGAAGGTGGGATGTTTACTGCACCTACAGTTGTGGCTGAACGGCTCACTTCTGATCATAATGTCGCGAATGAGGAAATTAGGAAGGAGGTGAGGGCCCTACATCCGGACGATTCGCATATTGTTGTCTATACTCGTGGGTTCTGGAGAATCAAGGGGATTATTCAGGTGCGTTAATGTACAGGGATGATGTTATACGTGTTTAGTTTGCTCTATGATTGAATGGATGAATAATTGAGTGTAAAGTATTCTATATTGTTGTCTGAAAGGTGGTATGTTTTGGTCTGTTTAGTTTGACGACTCTGTGTGTGATAACATTTCTGTTCTGTGGTGGTTAGTTAATATGATGTTGTTTTATGGAGAAAGAAGCAATTGGCTCAGTTTGATAAGTTTATTGAATTTGGTTGCCGACATTAGATCCTGATCGATGTTTGGGTTTGAATTAGTTCCGTTTGGTGGTTGGATATAGGAGTTTGGTAGTACTGCAACTTGTATTATTTGTTGAGATGATAGAAGTGAAATTTTGAGCCATAGTTTTGTGAACAAGTAGAGGAACAGTTGATGTTTGTTTCAGTTAGATTTCGTAGAGCGCATAATTCCTGGGACAAATACTGTTTGTACTTTTTCCTTTCGGTTTCTTTGTTGATGGGTATTTCTGATTCCTGATAATTTTTCCCCGTCAGCCATGAAAATAACTTGCTCCAGGATTACACACGCTTAACCATCTGGCATAAGCCAGCCTTATCCTGAACTTTCTTGAACAGTAGTGGTATTTGTTTTTCTCAAAGAAATTGTGACAGCGTGTGCTGAACTTTTCAATAATATATTAATTATCATAATAAGAAAACAGAGCTGTCATTCTAATTCAAATGCCATTTGTTAATTGTGTAGGTATTCTCTACTGTGTTTGATCGGATGTTTTTTCTACTTAGTTGCTGTCATGATTGTTATAATTGATCATCTATATATCATATTTGTTGGATTCTTTCTTCCTTGTTTCTCCTTGCCGGCGAGTCACTATATGATTTGGTTCCACATCGCTTTCCTACGTTTTTGTTATTTTTGTTGTCATGCTTTAGCTAAATGTTGAATATATTAAACTTGGTCTGGTGACGTAGGGGAATAATCTTGCGTCTTCACTGTGGGAACATAATAGTTTTCTTTTTTTTTTTAGGTGTCAAGGGCTATTGGAGACATCTATTTGAAATATCCAGAATTCAGCAACCTCTACCAACAATTTGGGCAGTCGGTTCCTCTAAAGAAAGCAGTAATTACTGCCGAGCCATCAGTATCAGTTAGAAAGTTGTATTCTGATGACTTATTTGTGATCTTTGCATCTGATGGGCTGTGGGAGCACCTGAGTGATCAAGCAGCTGCTGAAATAGTGTATAGAAGTCCCCGAGTGGTAAGAGGAGGAACACCTTTCACTTTTCTCTGTCTGTTGTTTTAAATTTCTTGTAGATAACGACTAGACATCTATCTACATATGATGCTGATATAAACCATTTGTTTTTATTAATCACACAGGGAATAGCAAAGAGGTTGGCAAGAGCTGCTGTGCAAGAATCATTGAGGAAAAGAGGGTTGCATTATGAGGACTTGAGCTTCATTGATAGGTCAGCACGACGGCAAATTCATGATGATATAATGGTAGCTGTGGTATATTTGGATTATCCTCACTGCCCCAGTAATGGTGGGATGGATGATGACAGTGGCCCATTGAGTCACTGTGTCACACCATTGGATGTTGCTTCTTACTACAACACAAGTGAAGTAGATTACTTGCTTTGACTGGAATTTCGTTGTCCTGCTGGGAAGTAATTTTTTACCCCTTTGTTTAGGAAGAATATTTCCTTTCTTTTGCTGGCCTTCTTATAGTATTTGGATTAAAAAGGCGGAGTCTTTTCTTTTTCTTCCCGGATGTCGTCCGTGTTGTACATAATCTATAATACAAATGTGGTTAATTGGTTCAGGCGATGGATGGAGGATGTGTTCTCGAGTCTTATCTGTTTTCAACTTATGGTTCGAATTTGTACTTAGTTTTACTTTGTCCTGAAGTTTCTGTGTGCCGGTTTCTGACTTGTAGTTGTTGAGACTAGTTGCGTGTGGTTAAGAGCCTTTTGGAATACAAAACCCTACAATTTGCTTGTATTGACCAGTAGTTGTAAGAGAAAAGGACAAGAATGAAGATGTACTGACTTAAAGTTGGAGAGAAGTGGACAAGAAAAAAGTTGGGTGAAAAGTGTTGATGGAAGAAGGAGGCCCGTTTTTAAGATGTGAAAAGCAGGTTGATTATCCTTGACAAGGCTTTTTGATGGAGAACACAGTGGAAGAGATTTTGTGTGTATAGGAAAAGTGGCCGGATTTAATTGTAAAAGAAATTAACCAACAAACTTTCTCACTTGTTCTTTAGAGTATAGTTAATTCTTATTGAAACGATAAGCCCACCACATACTCAGTGGCCCCCCCAAAATTTTGAAAATCAGTCATAAGTTTTTATATAGTTTTGTAAATTCATAAAATGATGTAATGTTGTAAGTAGTGTAATGGTAAGTAGTAAAATTTTATACCCAATAACCAGAGTTCAAATCCTATTATGTTCACTTTTTTATTTTTTGTTTTTTTAATTTGTCAAAACGTCACCGTTTTAAGAATAAAGAGGACAAAATTTAAAACTTTCCCTTTCCCCTCCGACCTCTGTCAGAGGCGCCACTCCTCCTGCTCGGCTGCTCCACAATTCCCACCACACCACCAGCTTTACTAATTACTTATTTACTTCCCAATTCGGGTTCGGCAATTCCCATTTCCCACCACACACACCACACGAGGACGAGGTCAGTCACAGAGATCCAGTCTCCCAAACATCCGAATCTTGTAATTATCACCCGCCCATTCCCCACACACCTCATCCTTTGGAGTTTTCAAAGCGGCTGACCAGTTCCACCACTTTCCCAAATTCCCAGCAAGTAAGTAACATCAAACTCCCGTCCCTCCGCTTCATATTTGATGGTAATATACTACTCCCTCCGTTAATTAATATCTGTCGTTTTAGGGTGAGATTCTTGTTCAACAATATCTGTCATTCTAACTTTTTGATATATTTTTTCCATTTCTAACTCTACTATTCAACACAAAAATAAATATTATTCAGATAGAAAAGTAAAAAGTAGGGATACATGCGTCTTTTTTCTATTTTTCTTAATAAGTGTGCAAGTTTCTAAAATGACAGATATTGTTGAACGGAGGGAGTAATATTTATTGATTGTATTAATCTGATGGCTGTTTCAATTTCTTATAGAACACGAACCTACTTCATGGGTTATATATATATATATATAGAAATCTTGAGCCACGCCCACCACTACTAAAAAATTGGTGATTACCAACGAGTTAATCTGTTAGTAAAATAGGAAAATTCATCGGTAATTACTAATTAGCGATGGTAGAGATATACTAATATGTTAGCAATTAGCAAGGAATTACAAAATACAAAAAATCCATCAGTAATTCACAAAGGATAATTATTATTCTGCTGTCGATCTTATATTTTATTGTATTAATTCTAGAATCAAAGGAATATACAAAACACCAGTAGTGCACCCTAACTAATGCATGTATATATAATTATAAGATTTCAAATACATTCATGTAAGTTCTTTATTCTATAAAATTTCCTGTAACACTTGTAGTAATCCAAATTAAAAAAAATTCTTACAACACTAATTTCATTCTTACATCTAAGATACAAATGATATTTCCAATTTATATCAAATGATACAAACAACTACCATAACAAATAAGTTCCCAAGTTTAGAAATTAGAATCGTCAAGGTTGGCAATTATATATTCTTATATTCTTTAAATACTATCAACGAAATAGAAAGAATATTTAAAGTATTCAATCAGAATGTTTCAATTATCAACCCCCTACCATAATGCTAATTGTTATTTGTATAATGTTAATAGTAATTTAGTAATGCTAAATTGTTCTATTAAATTATGTGTTTTACATATGTGTCAGACTTGCTTTCAGATTAACAATGAAGACACCATCAAGGAAGCTTGGTACACTTGATGCTTTATTTGAAAAGAAAAGGAAATCTCTAGAAGCTTCTTCATCTGCTACAAAACTGTCAACTCAAGAGGAAACAAATAAAATTCAAGAAATACATAATGAGCCTCTACCTGAAAGGCAAGAAAGTGAAGATAACAAGGAGCTGAATGAGCCTCTTCTTAAGTCACTACAAGGTGACGAAATCATGTATGATGTTAGTTTGCTTCCACATGATCCAGGACTAAGAAGAGCAATCACGACATACCATGTGAATAGCAGATGCTGTAAGACGAGCATACATACTTAGAGGCCCATGTCAACCAAGATTAATCAACTTCCCAGCAACAAAGTGCGGTACTTACTTGCGCAAGTTCAATGCTATGTGGTATGATAAATATTTTTGGCTTGAGTATAGTGTCGAAAAGGATGCTGCATTTTGCTTTGTTTGTTTTCTATTCAAGAATGATGTTGCAACTAGTTTTGGTACCGGAGAGGATTTGTTTGGTGAAGAAGGATTCAGAAATTGGAAAAAAGTTGAGAAATTGATGAAGCATGTGGGTGGTATTAGAAGTCCCCATAATCTAGCTGTTGAAAAGTATGAATCTCTTAAGAACCCCAACAGATCAATCATACAAGCACTTGAGAAGCAGTCTGATCAGACAAAGGCAGAATATAAAGCTCGCTTGACAGCTTCATTGAAATGTTTAAGGTACCTTTTGCGGCAAGGGATAGCTTTTCGTGGTCATGATGAAAGTGAAGATTCAAGTAACAGAGGTAACTTTCTTGAACTTCTAAAATGGCTTGCAGATATAGATGATAGTGTTGGGCAAATAGTCTTGAAAAATGCCCCGAAAAACCATCAGTTGGTTTCACCAAAAATTCAAAAAGATATTATCAATGCATGTGCCAAGGAAACTATTAAGGTTATCATGGAAGATCTTGGTGATGAATGTTTTGGGATATTGGCTGATGAATCTAGTGATGTATCTCAGAAGGAACAGATGGCCCTTTTCCTACGCTATGTAGATAGTAAGGGTAAGGTAGTGGAACGCTTTCTTGGTATCGCACATGTTAGTGACACCACCGCCTTATCACTTAAAGCAGCGGTGTGTTCTTTGCTTATGGAGCATTCATTGAGTCTATCTAAAATTCGTGGTCAAGGTTATGATGGAGCTAGCAATATGAGTGGTGAATTCAACGGACTTAAGGCTCTAATTTTGAAAGAAAGTCCAAGTGCTTATTACATCCATTGCTTTGCTCATCAACTTCAGTTAACATTAGTTGTTGTTGCCAAGAAGAATATTGAATGTTTGACTTTCTTTGATTCATTGACACTTTTACTGAATGTGGTTGGAGCTTCTTGTAAAACAAAAGAAATGCTCAGAGAAAGGTATACTCAAAGAGTTTCCAAGGCTTTAGAAGAGGGAACTCTTGAAACTGGGACAGGTTTGAATCAAGAGCTTGGCTTGAGTAGACCTGGGGATACTCGTTGGGGATCTCATCATAAATCAATTTTAAGTGTTGTTTCTCTATATCCGGATATAATTGATGTTCTTTGCAAAATGGGAAGTATTCCATCAGAAGATCAAGCAAAAGCTCAAGGTTGCTTGTTTAAAGTTGAATCATTTAACTTTGTCTTCATGGCTCACTTGATGCTAGCCATATTTGGGTATACACGTGAACTGAGTCTTGCTTTACAAAAAAGGGATCTAGATATTGTAAATGCAATGTCACTTGTCAAAATGACCAAACTTCAGTTTCAGAAAATGAGAGATGACGGGTGGGAAACATTTTTCTCCAAGGTTCTTAACTTTTGCTCTGAACATAAGATTAAAGTTATGGATATGAATGCTATATATATTCCCCAAGGAAGATCTAAGAGATTTGCTCAACATTGCACATATCTTCATCACTATCAGATTGAGGTGTTTCTTGCAGTTATTGATCTTTAGCTTCAAGAATTTAACAATCGATTTGATGAGACGAGCATGGAGTTGCTTACTTGCATGGCTTGCTTGAGCCCTGTCGATTCATTCTCCTCCTTTGACAAGCAAAAGGTGCTACAATTATCAAAATTATATCAAAATGACTTTACAAGCTTTGAATTGCTCAACTTTGAATATCAGCTTGATAACTTCATTATTGATATGCAAGAAGATGTTAGGTTTTCAAACCTAAAAGATCTTGGTCAGCTTTCAATGAAGTTGGTGGAGACTTCTAAGCATCTTATATATTCAGAAGTATATAAGCTATTAAAGTTAGTGTTGATTCTTCCTGTTGCGACAGCAAGTGTTGAAAGAGGATTTTCTGCGATGACTTTTGTGAAGAATAAGCTACGTAACAGCATTGGAGATCAATTTTTGAATGACTGTTTAGTCACATTCATTGAAAAAGATGTATTTTTACAAGTTTCTGATGATGTTATTATTGATCATTTTCAAAACATGAAGACTCGAAGGGGACAGTTGTAGTTTTTTGTATATTAAGAAACTATATTTGTTATTTTGCCCCCCGCACATAGAAATCCTGGGTCCGCCACTGCACATACTATTAGATATATATATATATATATATATATGTATAGCCCATAGTTTGTACTTTAGGACAATATCTTGTATAGCATATGTTATGTAATTCCCCCCTTCTGTTCTAGTTTGTATACTAGGAGGTTACTCTTGTAATTTTGTCTCTATCCCCTCTTCTTCCTACCTCTCTTATTCTCGCTAGTATGCTCCCATATATACTGGGTTGCATAACGGAAATACATAGCACCATATACACAATTGAATCTTCTCATAAATCAGAGACTTTCGTCTCTCAGTAATAAGAAGCTCGGAGGTTGTTTGAGATGTCAAGAATCTGACATGGTATCAGAGCTACCTCTTTCTTCTTGATCAACCATGAGCAACAAATCCCCAGAAATCCCACAAACATCTAACACCACGATAGATCAAAATGACCCTTTCTTTGTGCACTCGAACGAACAGCCTGGGCAGGCCTTGGCTCCAAAATTTACAGGCGAAGGATTCACCGCCTGGAAATGGACGATGCGTACTGCCCTAAGTGCGAAGAACAAGGCGGGGTTCATAGAAGGAACAATAAAGCGCCCCGATCCTACCGACACGGTGCGAACTGCTGCTTGGAAGCGGGTTAATTCGCTGATTGTTTCTTGGATTGTTAACTCTGTCGCGCCAAACATTGCCAGAGGAATTCTCTACTCTGATGATCCTAAGCAAGTTTGGGAATGGCTCTGTAAGCGGTACGAGAAGAAGAATCTCGCAACGCTTCACAACATCAAATTACAGATTGTGAATCTTAGACAGGGAGAAGAGTTCGTGACCGATTATTTTATGAGGTCTCGTGAAGTTTGGGCAGAATTCGACCTAGTTCAACCCATAGACGTGTGCCAGTGTTGCAGCGGTTGTAAATCTGAAGAAAAACAGAAAAAACGCCGCAAAGAAGAGGAAATTGTGCATTTCCTCATGGGGTTGAACAGATCATACCTCCATCTCAGGGGGCAAATCTTCGCCATGGCCAACATCCCCAGTCTTGAGGAAATCCTCTCCATCCTCATTCAAGAAGAGCAGCAGCAACAGTCTGGGAACTCGAACGACGATGCCGACGGATCTGTAGCCCTAATTAGCAAGGCAAACACCAATTTCTCACAGGCCAAACCCAAATTCAGTCAAAACGCGACGAATCCCAGAAACTTTAACAAGAAATCTTCAAATAATGCATTGGGGAGCAGCAAGAAGGATCCTCCCAAGTGCGGAAACTACAGAAAGATAGGGCACGCACGCGCTGAGTGCTGGTGGCTCGTTGGGTTTCCGAATCAAGACCAAAGGAAACAAACGCGGGTCGGATCTGCAGTTGCCCAGCAAGGAGGAAAGATTTCTGAAGCTTCAACCGAAGAGTCACCAGTGAAAGGTTTCACACCAGAGCAACTGGAACAGCTAGTTACTTTTCTCCACCAACAGAAAGATGATGCGCAGCGAGTCAAACAAACAACTTTGGGGAGTTCTCAGGTGAGTTAAATCTTTCCATAAACTCCTCTCCATGCCTAGTTTCAAATACTAGTTTGATAATGAACATGATGCGTGATCTCTGGATTTTGGATTCGGGTGCGACAGATCATATAGGTGGTAATCAATTTCTGTTATCTGACTGCAAAACTTTGAATAGAGAAATATCCTTGCCTGATGGAATCAAAAGAATTGTGAGTTTTGTTGGGAATCTGACTATTAATGGTTTGATTTGCTTAACTAACGTTATACATGTGCCTTCTTTCCTTTTTAATCTCATCTCTGTGTCCAAGCTGACTGAGGACTTGAATGCATCTATAATCTTCCATGATAATGTTTGCTCTCTGCAGGACTGTGAAGAGAAGTTTTGTCATGAAATTGGAAAGAAAACCTATGGCTTGTACTTTGTCAATATGAGTGCCTTAGGAAATTTCATTCAGAAAAGAAAACTAAACTCTGCTGTTCTTGCAAATTCATGTAAAAACCAAGCTAATGTTGTTGATTGTTGTGAAAATCTTTGTTCTGAGAACCTTGTTTCTGATGTTACTGATCTTTCTGAGAATCTAGTTTTGTGGCACAATAGGCTTGGCCACATGCCTTTACAAAAAATTAATAAGATCATTGGCATAAAGATCCCAAAACACTTGCAAAGTGCTCTGTACCCTTGTGCTACTTGCTACAAAGCAAAAGGAAAAAGAACCAAATTTCCCACATCTGAAATTAAATCCACTACTCAATTTGATCTCATACATGTAGATTTATGCGGACCCATTAGAACTGAAACCATAGAAGGACACAAGTACTTCCTCACTATAGTTGATGACTATAGTAGAGGAACATGGGTCATCCTTCTAAAACAGAAAAGTGAGGCGTTTCAAAACATAGTAAGATTCATAAACCTCATTGAAAAACAACTGAACAAAAACATCAAAATTGTTAGAAGTGACAATGCCAAGGAATTGGGAAAATCACAAGAAGGAATAGAGTTTTTCACTAAGCGGGGCATTATACATCAAACCAGCTGCCCTCACACACCTCAGCAAAACGGTGTCGTGGAGAGAAAGCAAGGACACCTTATGGAAGTTGCAAGAGCTCTCCTTTTCCAATCCGGGTTGAATCACACTTTTAGGGGCCATTGCATCGAGCACGCTGCCTACATAGTCAACAGAACCCCTAGCAAAGCCATAAACCAGTTAACCCCTTTTGAGAAGTTGTACGGGATAAAACCCAATTTCAATGAAATGAAATCCTTTGGATGCCTTTGCTACATAACCAACTTAAAACCTAACAGAGGAAAACTTGATCCTAGATCCATTAGCTGAGGAAAACTTGATCCTAGATCCATTAGCTGTGTTTACATCGGCAATTGCAAAAACACCAAGGGATACAAGGTTGTACCTCTTGGTGAAAACAAGCACAAGGTTAGCAGAGACATCACCTTCTTTGAAAGCATTTTTCCTTTAAAGGAAAAAACATGGAAAAACACTCAAAAAGACCAACAAACCACTAACATTTTCCTTCCTCCTTCCCAGAATAACTTAGAGGACGATGCTTGCACGTCTCAGCCTTCTGAGATAAGAGAAGACCAACCTCCTCTAAGTGACATTATGCAAGGTGACCCACTCTTGGTCACAGAACCAGAATCCAATACTCCTCTAGTCACAGAACCAGACCCCGATGCCCCCTTGAACACAGAACCAGATCCTAATACCGTCACAGCAGACGACACAACCCTAAGAAGATCCACCCGTACTCCAAAACCACCAGCCAGATATGATGACTACATTTGCTCTAGTAGCACTAGCCACAAAGACCTCTTTTCCACCATTCTCAGTACAAGACTAACACATCCGCACCTTGACCAACATAACCAAACCACCATCAACACCCTCACCGACCATATCCCAACCACCACCATTCTCTCTTGCTCTCTTCCCCACTCCACCAATAAACTCATACACCAGATACACCACTATACCGAGCCACCCAACTACAAGGTAGCCAGCAAAGACCCAAATTGGGTCAAAGCCATGACCGAAGAATTTTCATCTCTCAAGCAAAACAATACCTGGTCCATTGTAACTTTACCAAAAGGAAAAAAGTTCATCTCTTGTAAATGGGTTTACAAGACGAAGTTCAAGGCCGATGGGAGTCTAGAGAGATTTAAGGCCAGATTGGTGGTCAGAGGTTTTACTCAAAGACAAGGCTTGGACTACGAAGAGACTTTCTCTCCTGTGGTAAAACTCACCACAGTTCGAGCCCTTATCATCATGGCTACAAAGAAAGGATGGATCTTAGATCAACTCGATGTAAACAATGCGTTCCTTCACGGAGACCTCCACGAAGATGTTTACATGAGTATACCAGAAGGGTTAAAAGTAGAAGGGGACAACAAGGTTTGCAAGCTACAAAAGTCACTTTATGGACTCAAACAAGCCTCTCGTCGTCAATGGTACGAGAAGCTTGCTACGTTCCTCAAACACCTTGATTTCCATCATTCCCAAAATGACCATTCCCTCTTCATCAAGAAAAAGGCCAATAGCATCACCCTATTAGGCATATACGTTGACGACATATTAGTTGTTGGAAATGATGCTAAAGAAGTCAAACTTCTAAAACAAAAACTTGATAAACAATTCAAGATCAAAGATCTTGGAAGACTACATTTCTTTTTAGGAATGGAATTTCTAGAGACAGAAAATGGGCTCATCATGACCCAACAACGTTACATTACCCAAATCCTTCATGATTTTGAGATGCAGAACATTAAACCTTCAGTCTCTCCTCTCCCTCTCAATCTAAAACTATATAAGGACTCGGGTTCTAAACTTGACAATCCAACCCTATACAGATGTCTTGTAGGAAAACTAAATTTCCTTACAAACACTAGACCAGACATAGCCTTTGCCGTTCAATTCCTCAGCCAATTCCTTCAATCTCCCACCTCGGATCACCTCAAAGCTGCCTATCACACGCTATCCTATATAAAGGGTACGGCAGGCTTCGGTCTATTCTTTAACAAACAACCTGATTATGCTTTGGAAGCTTATTGTGATTCCGATTGGGCCTCTTGCCCAATCACAAGGAAGTCAGTTTCCGGTTACTACATCCTTTTAGGAGGATCACCCCTAAGCTGGAAATCTAAGAAACAAGCCACAATATCATTATCCTCTGCTGAAGCGGAATACAAAGCTATGCGACAGGTCACAGCAGAATTAAGCTGGCTGACTAGATTGCTAAATGAAATAGGTATCACAAACATAACCCCAATACCACTAAAATGTGACAACCTAGCAGCCATTCACATAGCTAGGAACCCTGTTTCCCATGAACGCACTAAACATATTGAATTGGATTGCCATTTTGTTCGTGAAAAGTTGCAGGGGGGCTTGATTCAAGTCCAATATGTTCCTACCATGCACCAGCTGGCCGACTTGATGACCAAGCCACTCGCAGGTAAGCTCTATCAAAAATCTTTTCCAAGTTTAGGTTTGCAGGAACCCGAACAAAGGAGCACGTGATAGAAGACAAAGAGCACAACATCTTGCTTCCGCATCCGCTGTACTCTTTGAGGGGGGTATTAGATATATATATGTTATATATGTAGTATAGCCCATAGTTTGTACTTTAGGACAATATCTTGTATCGCATATGCCATGTAATTCCCCCCTTCTATTCTAGTTTGTATACTAGGAGGTTACTCTTGTAATTTTGTCTCTATCCCCTCTTCTTCCTACCTCTCTTATTCTCGCTAGTATGCTCCCATATATACTGGGTTGCAGAACGGAAATACATAGCACCATATACACAATTGTATCTTCTCATAAATCAGAGACTTTCGTCTCCCAGTAATAAGAAGCTCGGAGGTTGTTTGAGATGTCAAGATTCTGACACATACCCATAACCAGTAGTATTAAAACGCTTTTGGCGGGCACTTTTCATAACCAGTAGTATACTTTCAAAGTTTTTCACGGGTAGATCGGTCGTCAGGAGGGAGTTTATGCTTGAAGTTAATCATCAACTACAACCATGGCTTCTTTTGGATGGCTTATTTGGCAGTGGAATCTCTTTTCCGTGAAGCCTTCTTGCTCTCTTCATGGCCGAAGTAGGATGTATAATCAGGTGGAGATTGGTTGGTCAGCGTGTATCATCCGTACTATGGTGGAGTTGGGTAATCTCTATATTTCCATGTACTGTCAGGATGGCGAGACATTTTCTCTAAGCAGTTTGTCTCAAAGTTTGGTATTTACACCAGCTTCTTTTGATGAGAAAGATTAAGTCTATCCAGATAATGGTCTCTCATTCCCTTCCTCCGGATGACGTTTATCAGATGGTGGAGGTCTGCTCGAGTCAGCAAGTGAAGAAATATCAGTATAATCAACAAGTGAAGAAACATCAGTATAGTATCAAGGTCCATGATCAGATTCCAACTAGGAAGATTTCAAGCACCTTTTGTGTGCAAATGGTTAGTTTTTCACCACACCAAATAGCTCTGGAGCTTATCTTCTGGATGGGTAGCCTTAGCTTGTGTTGTAAGCTAACAAGAAGATCGAACAAGTGGAGGATTTGTTGGGAATTAAATACGAGAGATTTTCTTGCTAACCAAGTATCTTCTGGATGGGTAGACCATTGTATGGTTTGGGACTTTTGGGAGGAGTGCTACTCCATTGTTAGCTCCTTCGATGCGCGAGTTTTTCCTTGGATTCTTTACAACAATCTCGTATTCTGCACTATCATAGTGCCTTTAGTTAGTATCATAACATGTTCAATTGCTTTGGAGCTTGTCTTTCAGGTGGGTAGCCATAGCATTTGTTGTGAACTAGCATTTGAGTTGGCCAGGAAGACGTTGGTGGGTGATGACATACGCAAAGAAAGAGCTACGGTGATGGAAAGTAGTAGCCTTTATTATCTTAAGTTTAGGAGTAGTCTTACTGACTCCTTTTATTTATATATGTATTGTTACCTCATAACTAGGTTTGTCTGGATTTTGGAAGTTTTCGGTTGTTGTTCAAAGCGGGTTTGGGAGCCTGTTCCCATCCTTATCAAACTTTTGTCCACCCAAATTAAGGGGAATTGTTCTATTCCCTTATTTGGGTGGTAGACAAGTTATGAATGAATATTTCAAGTTTGCTAAAAAAAAAACTACAACTAGGCTAGGATTGGACTCTTCTCGCTGGTCGACACAGCATAATAAACGGTGAGGACTGAGGAAAATACTACAATTGTGAGAGGATATTTTAAATTTTATGTCAAGTTTTCTCAGTAAAATGCAGCTAACATAAGATATTATTAGCATTTATTTAATTTCTCCGGACTAAACTAGACAATTAGAGATCTGGCACACAAAAGCCGACGGTGACAGCAAAAGAGTTTGAACGACCCTTACATTACTGATCCTCTAACATCATAATTTAGCGGGACAAAATAGTTCATAATAAAAATGTGATTTACTGATCTTACTTCAATAAATTTGAAGATAACGACTTCGAATTGGACGTATTTTTTTTATTCATGAGAGCTATTTATTTTTGTGTAGTACGCAATGACATATTAGACCAAGACGTAACGTTATAAATGCAGGAAGTGCTTGCACCCTAGCTGGGGTATGATTTTCAGCGGATGCCAGTTAGACTATGTGCTTAAATGCGAAAACAATAACAATCATGTATTATAGGAGCACGCATCTAATAATACATGTAAGGTGACATGTAGCCGAAAAAGTCACTGCTGGCTGAAAGTGCTTGCTCTCATATGAGAGCTTGACAAGTTGCGAGCGACCGAACAGATGCTAGGTGGCTATCCCTTCTCTAGACATGTGGTGAAATGTGAGATACAGATGTTAAGTTGATGGGGTTCCATACCCCGTGAACTTTGGCCAAACATTAGTACCAAAATTAAAAGGATCTAATATGAAGAATAATTTAAAAAATTGTTTTATATTTTATGAAGCTTATTGGTAGAGGAGTTAGACAAATAAATACTATTGTTTTTCTAAAAAAAAGATATTTATTAAATAATTGCATTTAGTATTCCTAGGTTATCTGTTGACTCACAGCCTGGAGGATAGGAACTGAAACGAAGCTTTGTTTTCTGTGCATTTGATAAATAATGGCTCAAAGCTACTAGTACAACTGAAATGATGTGTAGAGTAGGGTATAAAAGATAAATATCTCACCTCACTAAAAAAGAGAGAAATATCTAGACCTTTCTGGTATATAATATTTGTAAAGGTAAATTCAGAGAAGACACAATATTGCACTGTCAATGATGAGTTTATTCCTCACGACTCAATGCGCTTTATAGTTTTACAAATACTGAAGCAAAATAACTGAAGTAAACTAAAAATAAGGACACGACTCCACTAATTCTACCACTAAGCTGTTTTGACGCAAACAGAAATTGACTGAAACAAACTAAGGAGAATAAGTCTATTTTATTCCTAATCTTGCGGAAGTGAAGACTAGCTAAAATAATAAATCCAACATTCCCTCCCTTGAACTGAACTCTCTCAGGAACTCAGTTCACAAAGTGCACATTCCAAATGCTTCACGAATTCTCTGAAACGTTACCGTCTTCAACGGCTTCGTCATTATATCCGCCAGTTGCTCCTCTGTGCTACAGTAAACGAGTTTAATAGCTCCTTCTTTAACCAGGTCCCTTAGAAAATGATAACGAACCTTGATGTGTTTGGATTTCCCGTGTAAAACAGCATTCTTAGACAACTTGATAGTAGAAGTATTGTCACATAACAATACCTTCTCTCCTCCTTGATCGTATCCAATTTCTTCTAGAATTCTTCCCATCCAGACAGCTTGACAGGCGCAAGTTGTTGCGGCAACATACTCAGCCTCAGTGGTTGACAAGGTCACAATAGGCTGCTTTCGTGATGACCATGCAACAGCTCCTCCACCCAACAAAAACACATACCCTGAAGTGCTCTTGCTATCATCGATGTCTCCTGCATAATCGTTGTCCGTATAACCGACGAGCCCACTTCTTCCCTCTTTCTTGTACCAAATCCCATACTCCGTAGTACCTTTCAAATATCGCATGATCCTTTTGACAGCAGCAAAATGCAGTTGTGTGGGATTGGACCTAAAGCGACTGATGAGACACACCACAAACATAAGATCCGGACGTGTTGCAGTTAAATACATTAGGCTTCCCACCATCTGCTTGTACAAAGTTGCATCAGCCTTCACGCCTGCCTCATCTCGACCAATTTTCTGACCGGGAACTATTGGATTGCAGACATAATTGAAATTTTGCATTCCAAATCTCTCGATGACCTCCGCTGCATACTTTCTTTGACAAATAAAAACACCATCGTTCTTTTGCACTACTTCTATGCCAAGAAAGTACCTCATTTTCCCTAAGTCAGTCATATCAAATTCTCTTTTCATAGACTCTTTGAACTCAGCTAACAACTCATTATCATCACCAGTAAACAACAAGTCATCAACGTAGATGCTTACAATGAGTGTTTTACCTCTCGTGCGCTTGATGAACAAGGTTTGTTCATTGATGCTGTTCTCGAAAACATTCTTGATAAAGTTAAGCTCGATGCGACTAAACCAGGCTCGTGGAGACTGTTTTAAACCATACAGAGCTTTGTGCAATTTGTAAACCATATGTTCCTTCCCGATTACCTTGTAGCCTTGAGGTTGTTCCACAAACACATCTTCTTCTAACTTGCCATGTAAGAATGCCGATTTCACATCCAGTTGATGAATTCCCCAACCGCGTTGAGCTGCTATTGCGATGATCATTCTTACAGTGTCCATTCGAGCCACAGGTGCAAAGACTTCTGTATAATCGATTCCATATTCTTGAGCATAACCTTTAACGACAAGTCTGGCTTTGAATTTGTCAACTTCTCCCAGCTCGTTGAACTTGGTTTTGTAAATCCATTTTACCCTGATTGCCTTTGCTTCATCTGGAAGCGTTACCAATGATCAGGTTTGATTTTTTTCAATCGAACTAATTTCTGCATCCATCGCTTCTTTCCACCACAAGTGTTTTACAGCTTCTTGGAAAGTTGTTGGGTCTGAGATGACCATGAAGGCCGTTGTGAGCACGGAAGTGTCAGAACAGATTCTCACCATATTTGCCTCATCAGATTCTCCTCCGAGGTGTAATATCTTCTCCAGAGGTGTAATCAGTGTGCCAAGCAGGTGGTCTGATTATTCTACCAGCCATTGAGGTTGTAGCTTTGGTGTTGACTTGGGGAGGTGATGGAGAGTCCGCAATCTGATCTCCAGGTGATGGAGAGTCCGCAATTTGATCTTCATTTTCTTCTGATTCCTCTACTTCTACTTCCTCTTCTTCGTTTTCATTTTCTACACATTCGTAGTCCTCTTCCCACTCAAGCTCCATGCTTTGTTCTCTTGAGTAACTATTATCCCAATCCCATTTCTTTTCCTCTTCAAATATCACGTCTCTGCTCACATGGACCTTCTTCTCTGTGGGATCAAACATCTTGAATGCCTTTGATTCACTGCTGTAGCCAATCATAACACACTTCACGCTCTTGTCGTCAAGCTTGGTTCGCTTGACGTCAGGAATATGAACGTATCCAATTCTGCCAAAGACTCTAAAATGCTCAACCGATGGCTTGCAACCACTCCACGCTTCTTCCGGTGTCATGTCTTTCACGATCATTGTCGGAGAACGATTTAGAACATGGTTTGCCCACTGTACTGCATCTGGCCAAAAACGTTTTGGCACTCCCTTCTCAGATAACACCGCCCTTACCACGTTCATAATCGTTCTGTTTTTGCGCTCGGCGACTCCGTTTTGTTGCGGAGTGTAAGCGGTGGTGAGCTGTCGCTTGATCCCGTGGTCCTTGCAAAATTCTTTAAACTCAGCAGAATTGTACTCTCCTCCCCTGTCAGTTCGCAAGCATTTGATGTAGTTCCCTGATTGCTTTTCCACAAACGCCTTAAATGCTTTGAAAATCTGGAAGGCCTCTGATTTTTCCACCACAAAGTAGATCCATGTCTTTCTTGAGAAATCATCGATAAAGCTTATTAAGTACCTCTTTTGACTGTTTGAAGGTGGAGTAATCGGACCGCAGAGATCAAAGTGGATGAGCTCCAGTTTTTCAGTTGATCTCCATTTGCTTTGTTTTGGGAAAGGGACTCGGTGATGTTTCCCTTTGACACATGCTTCACACGTGATCTTCACTTGTCCAATGTCTAGTAACCCGGTAACCATCTCCTTGTTGCGCAGGGTGAGAAGACCTTTGTAGCTGAGATGACCATATCGATGATGCCATAGCTCTTCTTTGTTTGTTGCATCAACCTGTAAGGATCTCTCCTCCCGTGCCTTATCGCATGTCTCACCTATCAGCATGAACATCCGATTTGCGCTCATAACCGACTCTGCAATCTTTCCTTTTGAGGGATGATAGATGCTGCAGGTTTTCTGATCTCCTTTGAACAACACATTCAATCCCTTCTCTTGAAGTTGGCCAACGCTCAGCAGATTGTTTTTCAAATCAGGGACATAATAAACATCATTAACCACATAGCTTACTCCATTGAGTGTTATCTTCACCACCCCTTTTCCACCGACCATCAACTTGTGATTATTCCCGAGTTTGACATTGTGCGTGAATGTGGTATCCAAACTCGAGAACATGCTTCTCTCGCCACACATGTGGTTTGAACATCCAGAATCCACAAACCAAACATCTCCTCTTCTAGTTCCTTGAAGTTCAATCTGAGCCATAAGAAGAACTTCTTCCTTCTCATCGGTCTCTACATAGTGTGCACCATTGTTCCCACTTGGACATTCATAGGCAAAGTGTCCAAGTTTGTGGCAGTTGTAACACTCAATCGTTGCCTTGTTGAAAGAGCGTCCTCTGCCTCTGCCTCGACCTCTGTAGGATCCTCTTCCTCTTCCTCCGACATTGAGAGCTTGAGCTTCTTCTTCATAGTTGCTCTTTTTGAACTTCTTCTCGTGAACGGATAGAGAGCTTTGTAGCTCGTCGATCGTGATGCTCCCTGTGTCTTTGGACTCCTCAATAGACACAACAACATATGTGAATCTCTCGGTCAGAGTTCGAAGTATCTTCTCAACAATTTTTGAATCTGGCATGTCTTCCCCATTGCTTCTCATTTTGTTGGAGACGCTCATCACCCTTTTGAAGTAGTCATCAATGGTCTCATCATTTTTCATGGTGAGAACCTCAAAGTCTCTCCTTAGGGTTTGGAGAAGAGAACGCTTCACTCTCTCATTCCCTCCAAACTTTTTCTTCATGGATTCCCAGATGATCTTAGATGTGCTGCGATCCAAGATCTGCTCAAATACGACCCGATCGATTGCTTGGAACAGGTAGTGCTTGACTTGATAATCCTTCATCTTCGATTCCTCAAAACTTTTCTACTGTGCTTCGGTTGTCTCGGTTCCCCCTGCTGGCTTGGAAACTCCTTTTTCTACTAGACTCCACAGGCCCTTTGCTCGTAAAAGGTTCTCCATTAACTCGCTCCAGTGGTCGTAATGACCGTCAAAATGAGGAATTTTTGTGAGTGTTTTGTCTTCACTCATTTTCCTCGCTCTGTTCTCTCTTTTCTCACTTTGACCACTGTATAATTGTGTGTAATAGCACTGATACCAGATGTAAAGGTAAATTCAGAGAAGACACAATATTGCACTGCCAATGATGAGTTTATTCCTCACGACTCAATGCGTTTTATAGTTTTACAAATACTGAAGCAAAATAACTGAAGTAAACTAAAAATAAGGACACGACTCCACTAACTCTACCACTAAGCTGTTTTGACGCAAACAGAAATTTACTAAAACAAACTAAGGAGAATAAGTCTATTTTATTCCTAATCTTGCGGAAGTGAAGACCAGCTAAAATAATAAATCCAACAATATTAGACGTTAAGGAGTGTTTGGATGTATGTATAACAAGCGCAACTGGTGAAATACAAGGAAAAATAAGAAAGAGATCAAGGTGATGCGGACTTGCAGAGTACTAATTACTATATAATACAGAGCAACAGAGTTTGACTGTTTGATTCTGAGTAGGGGGAATATGTTTGATCATGGTTTTTCTTTTGAGAAAAAAATGTTTGATTATGGTTAAACGCGAAAACAATAGCTATCGGGTTCGTTTGGGGACAGCTGATGGAGGCTGCTGTTGGGTCTTGCTGCTGGAAATTGAGAAGTTGTCTGCTGATGGTTTTGTAGAAGCTGTCAGCTGCTAGTTTTGGTGTTTGGTGGAACGTCTACTGATGGTTTTAAAAAGCAGAGACAATTGTTAGGTCCTGCTGCTGAAAATTGAGAAGCTGTCAGCTGATGATTTTACAGAAGCTGTCAGCTACTGGTTTTAGATGTTTGGTGGAACCCTGCGGATTTTAGAAATTGAGAAGCTGTCTGCGGCTAAGGCCCCGTTATCAAGAGCGGAACGCTAGTGCACGCGGTGTTTTACTATTTTTCTTATGAGAGTAGTGCAAATAAATGGTAGATTATAGAATCTTTTACTTATTTTGAGAATGGAGCCTAAATGTTCTTTTCTTGAAAGGTGAATGATATCTCCTCCACTCAAGTAGTCAAATGAACCTCGTAATTTTTATATTGCTCTAGTGCTTGTACTCTTTGTATTTAATCATAGTTAGTCCTTCAAGGGTCAATATTAAACTTTTGTGTATTTTCTAAATTGGCTCTACTATTTGTATTCAATCATAGTTTGTCCTTCAAGTAGTGAAATAAATTTCAGCAATGTGAAGACTTGATTGCTCAGAAGGAAGATGGATGGGAAGCATTGAGATTCATCAATAATAAGAAGGTTTCTAACCCAAATGGTTATAAAGTTAGTAAATTGACATGACATAGAGATGGGATACTGTTAGCTATCTATGATATTTTTATATCAAATTACTAACAAAAATTTATAATGCCCCGGACACCACCTTATAAACAAAGGTGCCTAACATTAAAAATTATTAAAGACTTTGTTGTAATACGTTTACTGGTGGAACAGAACCTTTTAATAACGGCTGATTAATCACGGCTTAAACATAAACGTGATTAATAGGATGACCGGAATTAATTAACGACGTTTATAGAATTAACCGTTAACAATAATAAATCGGAGGTAGGCGCGCCTTTTTTAGAACGGGTTTTAGATGACGGTTATTGGTAAAACCGTAATGTAAAGCCCCGTATTGACGCGCGCTTTACGGTCAATGGATTTTAGATTACGGTTTTACCAATAACCGTCATCTAAAGTCCCCGCCCACTGAAGGTCAACGACGTCGTTTTGACCTGACGCCAAATATTTCCCGCATTATTTGATTTTTTCGACGCCGCGCGTAATCTAAATGATAGTTAACGAAGTCGTCTTATCAGCTTATTTTAGGTTAAATAAAACTTAATAAAAATATGTTACATATGTTTGATCGAATAAGACTCATGGCTCAATGGCCACGGGTACATGGGGTTCTTCAACCTTGAAGTCCCACTTGAAGAAGAAGAGGGGGACTCTTGTTGTTGTTGATGTTGGAAACACGGAGGAGTTCCTTGTGGTCTAAACCCGGATTGAAAGTTTGATGGTTGGCTTTGAGCTTGAGGTCTATAACCTTGGGGGTTGTTGAAATTTTTGTTTGGTACTCCTTGGCCTTGGTCATTTCTCCATGAAAAATTCGGATGGTTCCTCCATGGCGCATTGTTGTTGTTGTAAGCTTGGTTGCCTATGAAGTTAACATCCTCTTGTTGGTCATGTTCATCTCTTCTTCACAACATCGGGTGTAACACCCCTAATCCTAACCTGTTAAAAAAAACGTCGCAAGTCGTAGCAAACTAAATAACGTCGCAGCGGAAAATAAAAACTATCTAACCTTGGTGTTACACGCCGTGACTCCATCCAACGACCTTAACTCTTCACGCTGTGATGAACAGATACTGAGCACTCTAATTATTACAGACCAAATCCAAACTAGATAAGCAACTAACTGAATACAACAAACTCCTAAAACACAGTACAAAATGAAATTACAAGTGTTTATTAAAAACACAGCAGCTACCCTGTTCCCCGCACTCCGGCTTGTGTCTTCAATCAATAACATGAAATGTTTTGCCCATTGAAGGGCTCAGCAATCGAAATGCTGGTATGCTAAATGTAGTCCTATGTCATCTAGATTCCTTAAGTCATTTTAGCCATCTTGATATTAGATTCATTACATAATACACCGGTTTACAAATATAACAGTGATAACTGTAAGCATAAACAATCACATAACAGTCCACCTGCAATCATCAGTGCATAGTAGTAAACAACAACCAATAATCAAACACCAATAAACCATAACAACAATCAAACAAGATACGCGTATTAATTGTACTTGTTAGTTGGCCACCTGGCCCTTGTCCTTTAACCAATCACTTAAACATTCCATTTAACTTCCACCTCAGGCGTCATGTCAAGACAACTCTTAAAAACTTATTAATGGACAGTAGTCCCTTGGGTTCCAATGGAACCGTTACCAGCTGACCTAATGGCCCTGGATAATATATTGACCGATCCGATCGAACCTGTGCACCAACGGCAGTGCCCTCCGCCATCGTCGAATGTGGACAATGGATTCCCTTGAGTGACTCCCCATTGAAGTCTCTCGTAGTGATCACGATGCGCAACCAGAAAGTCGAAACAGTCTGGATTCCTCTCTTTATAAATTAGCCCTTTAGTCAGTGATATATCCAATCCTTGAGTTAAGACTATAACAGTTGACCATCAGTTAGGTTCAATAATACCTAAAGGTCAGTTAGTCTTGTTCCAGTTTAGATGTATAAACTTCCAGTCATAAGACGTTCGCGTATAAATAAAACGCAGTGGTGTTGACAGTATACAATAATAATACACATAAAATCACAGATATCGCTCTTAACAATTAAGCACACACGTCTGGACCTTAGGAAAACCTTTAGGACATTCAGACCACACAATTAACATACCTTTCACCGTAGTAACAGCTAGCTTGACACTTCACGCTCTAGTAATTCTTTCCCGTACGCTGTTATTTATACATGCAATAACGGGTAATATTAATATGACTGTCCACTAAATATTACAGTACTGTCACTGTAGAGTTTATACTCGTTGTATACTAACTCGGTATGTTATTTATTTTCCTCTGTTATTTTAACAGTGACTCTAGGTAGTTCAATAGTTCGTTATCTTATGTGATATCCACATGTGATAATGAATTTCTACCTTGTAGCATATTTCTATTTCCTTAATCATATACCCATAATTATTTCCACTTATTCTTTATATTATACCATTTGGTTATTTTTATTATAACCACCTTTATTTTATAAACTTTATATTATATTCCATATTATGGCATATTACATAGTTTTAATTCCTTCCTTTATTAAATTACAAAACCATCCTTATTAATTCGGTATTTATATTTTATACCCAACAATCTTTATAAATTACCTAATTATCATATAACTTTATAATTTACTATTTAACCACTTAATATTTCGGTAATCACAAATGGAGTATTCTAATTTTTATAAATTACCAAATATTCACATTAACTTTCGGTAATTGTAAGTTAAGCATATTAATTTTCGAAAATTACCATATAACAACACCTATATTTCGGTTTCAACATATATTTTCTATTATTACATTTAGACCCCAAAAACTTTATATAAGTTACATATTAACTTATAAACTATAGTTTTAAATATTCAATTTTTCTTAAATACCAAAATGAACACTTATATTTTTATAATTTACATATCCGCCCCAATTAATTTTCGGTTTTCCATTTAAACTTTTATAATTTGCATATTCACCCCAAAACCTTTATAAACTTAATATTTTATGTCATAAATCATTTTAACCCAAAGTTTTTGGTCAACACTTTGACCAAGACTTAATTTCATAATTAACACTTTTAACATACCCATAAAATCACAAGTATCTCTCGGTTATATACTATAACTTCCAATAATTACAAAATAGCCCCAAAACTTTATAAAATGTTATTTCAACACTTAAACACTTATTTAAATTCACCAAAATTCATAATATTAATTCCTACCTTATATTATACCATAAATATACCAAATGAACCCTTATGTTCTCGGCAATCACATTTAATATCACAAACTTTTCAAAATTCACATTTTAGCCACATAACTTATTAAACTAGCCATTTAAATACTTGTAGTTATTTTTAATGTTCCCAAAATTTATAATATAAGTTAATATACTTATATATTTTGAAAATCACCAAATAGTTCATTATACTCTCGGCTTTAATTTCAACTTACTATATAGTTTTCAAAACTTGATTTAAACCTTATAATAAATACATATAAATGTATATAGGCCATATAACACTTCTAAAAATTATGCTAATGACTTAGAATGATTATAAGTTCAAAATAAAGCATTTCTCTCCTAGGATATTCGGCCTAATTATTTATGCATCATAAATAAATTTTGTGACACATTTTATACCTTAAGGTAATAATCTTACCTTATATGTTATAAATTATTTTCTTGACAATATAACCCATTATATTTCGGCCTTAATTTATTTGGAGGTTATACATAATTTTTATACCAAAGTTTGAAGCTTAAATCAAACTTAAACTTAATAACCTTTAATTATAGAAACTTACTCCTTAAATCAAGACAATTCTTGTACTTGATTTCTCCTTGAATTCCAAGCTCTTCAAATGCTATTTTGATGAAGAGAATTCGGCCTCCACACATAGGTTTAAGAGATCCAAATGTTAGACTTTTAACAAGGATTTATAAATAATATTTAGAGTAGTTTTACAAGAGTTTACCTTAGGAATTTAACATGGTATTTTTGATACACCTTGGGATGATTGTAGATCCAAGTTTCCTTCATGAAATAATGAAGAGAATATAGATTTAGAAGCTCTAAATTTTCGGAATTGCTTAAGGTATTTTCTTTGGATTTTTCAACATGAAAATATACCTTAACTTGATCTTGTTGTTCCTTGTGTTGTTGTTGAATCAAGACACCTTCTTGGAGTTCTTAAGCTTGGCGAAAATAGCAAGGATTGCTAGGAAGATTTTTCTTGCTTCAAGACTTAGTAGAATTAACTAGGAAAATACATAAAATAGTGTTAGAACTTGACACACCATTAATGGAGCTTTGGAGCTCTAAGGAATTAATTAGCAAAGGAAGAAGAAAAGAGAGGAGAAGAGAGACTTACACATTCGGTTGAATGAAGGGCAAGGAATGAATGAAAGGTTACGTAAGGTCTTAAGGCAAGACAAGGCTGAATCAAAATGGGAATAATTGGTATGTCACATGTCATTATTTTATGTCTTTGTCTTGTTTTATTTGAATACAAAAGTCTCTTAATTTGGCTAGACTTACGGCTGATTGGCAAGAAATAATTGAAGTCTTTGTTGATTACTTGTAAGAAGAGGACAAGGCAATGTGGGTGGCTGTCTTCTTTTTGAATTTACTAAGCTTGATTATTAGCACTAACCTTGTCTTATTCCTTGTAGGTTGGCAGCAATGGAAGTCCTAGGAGGCCATTTGATTTTGTTAATTGTAAACAAGTTAATCATGCTAGTTAGGTATTTGTCTATCTTGATTTATTTAACAACAATCATTCCTCCTTTATACTGTATGAGATCGGCTGCTCCATGTGCCATAAGATGGCTACTTCATTAATTAAGTCACAACTTTTTCATTATACAATTCTACATCTACTTTTCATGTAATTAATTCTATTGTCTTTACATAAACTAATCTTCTTTGTTTTCTTGCAGGGAAATCGGTAATGAGTACTCCATTTGACTGAATTACTTGTTACATTATCATATAATACATGATAGGATGATTCATTATCCATAAGGCAATTTTCTAAGTCAAAACTAGTGAAAATAGACCCTAAATGGCGCCCATCATGGAGGTCAAATGGGACTGATTTTTAATTTAATTCCTGTCACACTATATTGTATTAATACCATATTATAACATGTAATAGGTTCCAGCATTTATTTTGTACATTTATACCATGGTAAAAGATGAAAGTTTTAAGGTAAAAATGCTGATTTTAGGTACCTTTTTGATCCAAAAATCGTCCCCACTTGTACTGTGAATTTAGTACTGGCATTAATTGATTTAGATGTTCAATTCATCCCCTTTTTAATATTATCAACTCGTGGCTCCTCAAAAGCTTCAAGGTAATTGCGTAGAACGCATTTTTGTGACACCCGAAGGTGCGTTTTTGTGCTTTAAGGATTTTCTGGGAAAGAATTAGTCGCTATGAGTTCCAAGTGTTTATTGACATTGTTTATAGTCAATAATAATATGTTAAGGTGTTACATTGAGTTATATGGGGTTATTTCAACTCATAACTCAATTTTCGGGCTACCGGGACACTCCCGGGGCAAAAAGGAGCGTTAAGAAATTCGTCCGAGCACTTTGTTTATTTTTGAGAAAGTAGCTCGAGCATCCTCTTTGGAATGATGAATATTAGTGATAGGAACTCTAAGAATGATTTATATTGGAGTTTGTGCCACTTCAGTACTTCTCTGGGGCACTCCCAGGGGTTTATGGGGCCCCCATCGGGAACCTCCGAGCGCTTTGCGTTTAATTGAAATTCTACCATGAGGACTTCATCTTAAATGTTTATTAAAGTGTTATTGTGCATTTAGAATGAAGTGTAATGCTTTACTTTATTTAATAAAGTATTTCCGGGACTTTCGGGCCTTAAGGGGCCCTTAAGGGAACTCCCGAGCATATTGTATTTTTACACAGTTATAACTGAGGACTTGTGTTCTATAGGTCATAAAATTATCCTTTATTAACTTCATATGAGTTTTATAGCTTATATAACTTGGTTAGCTTAAGGTCGGGCTTTAACGCTCGTTTTTGACCTTAAGGAGTTTAGGTGTGTTTTAACGCCCAAGTGTTTATATACTTTTATTAGGGTTTAATAATCCCCTAAATAATACTTATTTATCATTATTTAATTATTTAAAGGTTAGGGGTATTTCATCGGGTGTCGTGGGGACCCGCACAAATGGCACATCCCTTCGAGGATTGACCGGAAGATGAAGAAGCTATGGACTTGACAATTTCGGTTTGAGAGGTAGCTAGCTTCTCTACCATCTTCGTAAGAGATGAGATTTGAGCAGAGAGATGATCGGTAGGTTGCACATTGAGGAGGCCAGCTGCTCTTGGTACTCTTCCCTTGGCTCTAGACCATTGTCTCGTGTCATTGGTCATTGTCTCTGGGAGTTCTATTCCTTCCTCGGGAGACTTTGTCATTAAGCTCCCTCCCGCGGAGGAATTAACAAGTAGGCGGTTGGAGTCGTCCAGCCCATTGAAGAATGAGAGACACGAGGATTGGTCATCTAGACCATAATGAGAGCAATTCATGAGCAGTTCCTTGAACCGGTCCCATGCATCGTATAAAGTCTCACCCGGCTCTTGGTAGAATGTGTTGATTTAGCCAATTAATTGCCTTGTCCTACTTGTGGGGTAGTACTTGGTAAGAAATTTGCTAGCCATTTGCTCCCATGTGTGGATAGAATTTGATAGGAGACTACGGTACCACCTCAAAGCTGAGTCGGACAATGGGTGGGGATAGAGTTGTAGCCGGATCCTCTCATTTGGATTGCTCATTTTACCGAAGGAGTTGCAAAAATCCAAGAAGAGGCTCAAGTGGGTTCGAGCATCATCCGGGTTTGCTCCACTGAATTTTCCTTGGTCCCGGATGGCGGTGATGAAGTGAGTTTTGAAAGCCCATTGAGCCGCTTCAGCTTGCGTCAAGGTGGGAAGAACTATTGCTGAAGCTCTTCCTTCGGTGTTTAGTCGGTGGTAGTCTTTGAGAGGTCGTTGTTGGATTTGTTGTTGTTCATCCCCTGACCATTGTCCTCAATTCCCGGCTCAATGTGAACGCCGGCCATAGTGCGATTGATCAAATCCTTTCTGATTCTTCATAGAGATCGTTCGAGCTCGGACCTCGGGCTAACAAGAGGAGAGTCGCTAGACCGGGTAATTGGCATACATAAGAAGAGCATAAAGTACCTGAATAAGCTCACCACAAGCAATGATAAATATTAGAAGTAGGAAAAATAAACAAGAACTAAAGGAAACTAAAATAAATAAAACCGAAAATACCGAAACTGGGGAAAATGATAGAGACTATCAATTTCCCCGGCAACGGCGCCAAAAACTTGTTGAGTAAATTATGTGCAGGTTAATATCACAAAATATGGGCAAATAGACCCAATCGAAGTAGTGGTAACGAGTGTCGTTCCACCAGGAAATTGACTATCTATCTCCCTAGCTTCGGTATTCGGTAACGAAACAATAAATAAGTAAAAAATGGGGGTTTAGACGGTGGCAAGCTTAATGGTTCTGTTCAAGAAAACTGCAACTATATGGAAACTAAAATTGGTTGTTAAGGGTTTTAGATGGATAGCACCCTAGGATGGTTATTATCACCTAAATTCACCCCAACTTCACTTATAAACCCATTTCACTCAAATTGTCTATTTTGACTATTGTAATGACCTTCCAAGTCATGGAAGAGCCAACTCTTACCTAGATACTCTCAACTCTCAAATCAAGAGAAGTTCAAATCACTAGATAGCATTAATTGTAAGTCCGCATAAATAGCCCCAAATTTCACCAACTAATCAAGCTAGCACAATCTAGGGTTTCTCTCTCCTCTAGGTCAAAACCCCCAACTCAAAGTCTTGTGTTGTTAGGAATCACCGTAAATGCCATAATTGATCAAGTTAAAGCATTAAATGCACAAGAGAGAGAGAAAACAATCATAATTAATGAAGTAAGGGTTTACAAGCTAGCTGGGGGATTCAAGTTCAAATCCCCATCCCAAAGTGCTAAATAGATCTACTCAGCCATGGAGATACATAAAAGAGAGAGAGAAATAGAGATAAAAAGTCATTGTTGAAGGTGGTTGAGCTTGGAGACGGTGAGCTTTCTTCCTCTTCTTCATTCTCTTCTTCTTCTTCTTTTCTCCCTCGAAATCGTCTCTCTCTTCTCTCTCTCTCCTTGTTTTAGTCTCTAAGTGTGTGGAATGTAGAATGAGAGAAGAGTCCCCAAAATCATCTTTTAAAAACACAAATCTGGGCAAATTTTCCGTCCGACCGACCCAGACTGGGTCGGTCGGTCTCCGAAGAAGGCACGTGAGCAACTTTAAGTACGACCTACCCACGATCGACCCAGACTCATGGGTCGGTCGATTCCAGTAGCTTGGGCACCCGGAGGAACAATCTGACCGACCCAGACTGGGTCGGTCCTATGGGTTAGTCTTGCTCCAGAGATTTGCTCTAACTTGCGCGGGGCCTAGAATCTTTGTTGTGGCTCAGAATTGCTCCCAATTTGCGACATTGGAAAGCTTGAGAGATGGGGAATCCATTGATGCATGGCACTAGCTCAAAAAGAATCCATAAGTATGCTTAAAATGAGCTTTTACCTATCAAGAGACCAAACTCTATAAGTTCACTATTAATCACAAAAACACTCTATTAAGTGGTGAAATAAGTTATGCACCCAATAAAATAAAGGTGAATGAAGCTCTTAAAATAGCATTATTTCACCACCAGCAGCAAAGGGTACCTGTTCCTTCTACCAGTGCCACTAATGCTGCTGGCCCATCTACATTTACCGCCGCTGCTGTTGGCCCTTCTACAGCTTTCACTACTGCTGCTGCCCCTTCCTTGAGTGCACCATCTACGAGTGCTACTCAGAGACCCAGAGGTAGAGGTCCGACCCGTGGGTTGAAACTGCAGAAACCGGATGAGATCAGTCTTGTCTGGGACAAGTATGAGAGATATTGTGGGGGCAGCAGGTCAGAGTTCGCTAGTATGCTAGGGACTCTGTCCAGATCACATTACTCCATCAACCACAAATGGCCACAAGTCCCGAAAGAAAGGAGACCATCTGGAAGAAGGTGCAAGAACGATACAAGATCCTAGACGAAGTGAAGAAAACCGTTCTTCATGCGGTGGGCGGCAAACCTAAATCATTCCGCCACTACTTGGTGGATAACTGGATCACCAGGGTGCCCCCACGTGAGCCTCCGATGTATGTCGTGTACAACGGCATGATCACCGAAGAGGAGTGGAAGGAGTTCGTTGAGCAGCACTCCATCCCCGAGTTCAGGGTATGTTTGTGTGTACTCTTTTCTGAATTAATACTCATAATGTTTTATCCCTGATTTTCTAATTAATTTTCTGTTGTATTGTCTTAACCGCAAAGACAAGAACAAGCACGGCAAAACCATGAAGCTAATCTGTACCCCCACACCATGGGACAAAAGGGATATGTGGGCAGCCTCGATCTGTGGAAAGAAGTTTGTTTGTTGACGTGGAGGAATGAGGATGGCAGTGAATGCCCGGTGGAGGATGTCTCTAAGGTGAGTAGGGTGTAGATGTACCTACTGGGACGCCAGACAACGACCAGCGAAGGTCAGAGGATATTTCTTCATGCTACGATGGAACAACTGGCTAACCCAATTGTAAGTGTTTGAAAGTAGCTGTTAAATAATTTACTTATATACTCAAGTGTTTGTTGATCTTAAATTATTGCTAACTTTTTTGACAATTGGACAGTATGAAGCGGCACAGAGAGGAGAAGTAGACTTACACGCTCCTCCTTCTCAAGACGATGCTCTCAATCAAGCGCTTGGGAAGAAGGATCACCCGGGGCGTGTTAGAGGATTTAGGGGAGAAGGGTGTCAGAAGCACGTATTCCCGCCATCTGCTAGGAAGGGTCGGATGAATGTTGCTGACATCGAGGTGATGGTAGATCATAAGTTCGCTGCTGACCGCCAAGCTAATGAGGAGAAACTGGCAACTGAGCACCGAGCTTACTAGGAGAGGCTGCAGCAAGCGTTGGATACGATCGCACATGCGACTACTCAGCAGCAGCATGATCTTCCTCGACCGTCTTTCTCGTCTAGTTGTTCTCCGGCCGCTGACCCGTACCCGTTTACCAACATCCAGGTTTGCTTTGTTTAACTATTTTTCTCCTTAGATAAAGTCTTTTAAATAGTATTAGATTGGACACACTTATTTATCACGCAATATCTATGGTTTTTAAAGGAGCAAAAAATGTCGTCTTCAAATACCATTAGACGGGCACCCTGTAGATGTGGCCTATAGGAGGGTGTTGCCATCAGGTCCACTCACGCTCATCAGTTTCGTACGTCTACCCACATACGACGCGCGTGTGACCTTGGACCTGATAATTGATGGATTTGAGAATATATACTTTCCAATGGCGTTTGACAACAAATGCACGCTGATTGAAGCGAAGGGAGACATATTGCCCTGGCCAGCATGTTATATTGTTGTCACCGATGAGGAAAGACTGTTTAATTTTACAACCATTTAGTATCTAATAAAATCCATTATTTAGCATTAAGTGTCTAATATAATCCATTATAGATCCCTGAGCTTCCTCGCCGCGTATCCCAGCCCAGAGAAGATATCAACGCGCCGGCGGGTCCTGTTCGCAGTGCAAGGGTATGTTCTAGATAAATGTTTAATGTTACTATAATAATCAATTAGTAATTATCTTTACATTCTTATACTTTATTGTTTATGTGTGAAGGGTAAGAATCCAGTGACTCGGGGTGCGAAAAGTAAGAATCCAACTCCCATCCGGGCTCGCACCAGGACTTCTGAGGCGCCTAAGAGTAAGTTCACACTGCCAGAAAAACTTATTAAAGTCTTAAGGCCTCGTCAGGTCAATCTCTGCGACAAGATCATTGCGAAGTCACCTCAATCTATCAACTTCATGATGACGCTTCCAAAGTCGATGTTTCACTACGAAGAAGATATTGTAACACCCCTCATAATCAAATACGTAATAGTCACTCACGATAATATAAAAATAACACGTCTTACAGCGGAAGGATAATCAACAACTTTAAAACTCACTCGGGTGTCACTTGTCATCACCCGCCCATGCGAGTAACAAAGCAGAAACTAATCCAACACTAAACAACAGCACTACTAAACCGCTGTGACAACGAGATATCCTATACATCATACTAAGTCCACATCCTATACATCGTTCTAACCAAGAGTAACTTTAACGACAAGTGAGCATCTACCCAAATCCCAGATAATACAACATTACCATCATACATCCACAGACTAACATCATTATACAATAAATTCCTACACAATAATTGTAGTGATCCTATCTACCCTGTTCCCGCACTTCGGCTTCAACGGAGGTCAACAACCTGCACAATAAGTGTAGTCTCAGCGATAAACGCTGAGTATGCCGGGCCTGGACCCTATTGGTCACTTGTCATTTTTAATCGTCTTGATATTAGGTTGATTTCATGCTTTATCATTTTACAGGTAAAATAAACACTGTAACAACATGCATGATTATATAACCATTCATCCAATCCAAACCATCATTTATAAATATACACAGCACAGTCACACATCATACAACACGACAACATTAGTAAATCATACGTCGTATGTTATCATTATCAGGTATTACAACATTCGACCCCCCCGGGCCCTCACATATTATTTGTTTTGGTTAGCACTGTCGGGCGTCAATTAGGACAACCCGAAACATACTCACTTGGACAGTAGTCCCACGTACACACAAAGGTGCTCACTGCCCTGATCATCCGAAGACTCTGGGACTTATTCACTTTGCCTTTGTAAAGGCGTCCATTTAGGTGGCCAAGGGCCTGGTGCCAACGGTAGCACACTCCGTCTGACGATCTATCTAGGTTCGTTCAGGATTAACTAGGGTAAACCCGATACGGGATAACCCAAGAGATCTCTACGCGCGACCAGCAGCCAGTGACTGTCTGGATTAAGGTACATCATCACATTCATTCACACTCCACTGTTAACTTCGTTAGTTAGATGGTCAGTTACAGTTTTAGTTATGGAGTACATCACTTAGTTTGTTGGCTGCCTTGTGGGTCTTACGCATGCCTAGAATTATTCTAGGTAGTATTCACGTTCGAGTCAAAGCTCTAGAGACCGACAATGTCGTGTCCCGTTCCTAAGTGTTTTACTTAGGTTTTAACTACATACTTGTACTACTTAGCGTATTAGGTCAGGCAACGGTGGTCACAATCACACATTTCGCATATGTAGTTTTGTATAAGTCGATCTATAGTCGACGTAATATTAGTCCCGTAGGATGTTCGTGCATAAATAAATAATGCAGTAAACATAGCCACCCATCACACACATAAATCACATACATACATTCACACAAGTTATTTATCAAACAAATCCGAGCCCGAGGAATTCCTCAGGACAACTCGGATCAAACCCCTTTACATACCGTACACCGTGTCCAAGGTGGCGCAGTGTAGACCGCTAGGGCTATCGAGCGCGCACGTCTGCATGGCGATCTAACAATACGAAGAACGCTAAGTGTCAATCCACATGACATTATGATTCGGTATTTCCGAATAACATCAGTAACCCCGGTAATACAATTTTTTTTTAGTTACGGTATCGTTATCTTTAAGCTCCTTACTCGTAGTGTGAGTTGACACTCGGTTTACAATGGGGTAGGGAACCTTACATTATACACTCGTACTTTTCCATTCAAGGTTTGTTTATCATACCAAAATCGTATCTTAACTATAGTTTTGTGTCATTGTATACTATAGTTTATATCTTTATTCTTGACATGTATTTATATATATACACATGCGCTCAGTATGACAGTTTTAATAAACTATGGTTCTGACCACATAATATTGTTTAGGGTTACGCTTATTTCATGATGTCATATAGTATGATATTTTATGTGTCATTTAACTTTATAACATATAGTTACCGAAATTAATGTACACATATGATACACTTGTGCTCCTTATTTTTATAATTCCCATTGATCACAATATAACCACATACTATAACATGTTGTAGATACTTAATTTTATAACATCAAGACTTTGTAATAACCTATAACCTAAGGTTTTATAGCACTTGTTATAATTACCGGAATGCATATGTCTTGATCCCATTTCCTATCAAATCCTATACTCTCAATATCCCAAGTTCACCACTTACTTTATATCATGCTGTATTCATCATACATTATAAAATTTAAAACCATATCGGATCTTAATCTCCACTGTAACTCGGCCACACATAAGCAACCTGTAACGAAATCTGAAACAACAACTACACATCTCTCCTTGGTTCTTGTTCCTAGGTAATTCAACTAAGGTTTATTTCTTTCCCATGGTATTTACCCAACTAGCTATAGGTGTAACCAATGTTTCGGACTCAAGATTAGCCCAATAAAGCACTCCTCCAACTTCTGTACTCATCCATACAGAGCAGCAACTAACAAAATCTAAAACCGAAAACTGCATCAACTCTTCCTCATTCCTTCCTTTTGTCAGTAGTTAATTTCTTCCTAGATTCTCAAATGAATTCGCCAACTTAACTCCCCTCTCTAGTAATGGTTTGAGTTCATACCTAAGCCACCATAACACTCCCAATGATTTTGAAAACCAGTTACACAGAAACAGTCCTTTCGAAAAAAAACTGTGAACAGAACTTGTGTTGTTCTCCTACAATTCATCAGTTAGATTATGAAACTGACCCCCATGTTTCTCTCTAAGTAGTTATAACTTAGCAATGTGGGTTAGAGAGGTTTTAGATTCATTAGCAACTCAGTACAACCCTTTCCAACCCCTCTGTAATATATTATACAAAACTGAACAGAAATCTGAGACCCAAGTTGGTTTATCCTCCTATAATTTCTTTTCTGTTGTTCACTATCTGACCTTCTGTTTTCCCAAAGGTGTTTACACTATTAGTTACGTGAATTAAAAGGTTTTAGATTCATCCACAACACAATGAAACACTTACATAGCTCGTGTACTTAGTTACTCAGAAACAACACACTAGCGAAAACCTGAAGCAAACTGAATCGGTGTATCTCTTTCTGTTTTTTTTCTTCATCAGTGTGTTAACCTGATTCCTAATCTTCCTCTAGGTACTTACAGTTTACTAAGATATGTTAGAGGTGTTTTAGATTCATTGGCAACTCACCCCAGCTCAACCAAATCTTTCAGTACAAATTATACAGCACTGAAACAGAAATCAAAATCGACATTATGAAACTGAAGTATTTCTTTTGCTTTTGTCTTCCTTTTCTGTCCTAGGATCTATTTTCTTTTTTGTTCATGAATTGAGTTTCAACTTTCCCCCATTGATACTCACGTGGTTACATGTTTTATCCTGAGTGTACCCTCAAAACAGACCCAAGGTGACATAAATCCAATCAGGTAGAACTCTTAAACTGAAATAATGTACTGCTGTAACCTCCTTTCTGTTATCTTGTTTTCTGTTATTTTCCTTTCTGTGTAATAACCTATCTGTCACTTCTCTCCCATTGATAGCTCACGCAACCTAGTGTTTTATTAACATTTCAAAATCCAACAACTTCACTGCTGTTATAGAATCATTCTCAAACAGAATCAAGAAGAATACCGAATCTGGTATGATTTGATTATCTCTTTGTCTATCTGTTTCGTTATTAATCTATCTCTCATTATACCTCTTCAAGACTCCCTGTGCTAAGTTATATAGAGCAGAAAGAGATTGCACAACAGAATTGATAACTTCTATTGATTTCTTTATGTTTGTTTCACGTATCTGTCATTCAATTTATTCCTAAATATTTACTCACTTGATTCAGTGTTCCAGCTTTTGTTTAAACTCAAAAACTAACTACAACCACTCTGTCACTTGACTACACACAACTGATAAGATTTCAGAAACTGAAAATGCGATTGTTGTTTCTCTGAGTCTGTTATCTGCATGTTCACAAATTGACCTCCCATTCCCCAACCTGATCAGCTACTTAGTTATGTGTTTGATACAGCTTTTAACTTTAAAACAACTCAAGGTAATAGGGATTACTCATCTGAAAGTCATTTACACAGAATCTGGAAACTGAAAGACCTGAAAAATAACTCTAGTTGCTCCCCCATTCTTAGTGCATCAGATGGGTTTTTCTTCCATTATTAAACACTCCAATGTATTGCTAACTTATACAGGTGTACCAGCAGTGTTTTGAGTAATCTACTACTCAATACCGTCCTCCTACTGCTTCCGAGAAATCAATAAACAGAAATACACGATTCCTGGAACTGAAACTAGCTTCTATACTTCACTACTGCTACTACTCTTTTTAAGGTGTTGCTATTCCCTCCAACATGCCTAGCTTGTTTATGTATCAGTATGATGTGTCAGCAGGTACTTAAGCCTAGGATCTAGTCAATACCTCCTTGATATTGTCTCTGAAGATCCATTATACAGAGGCATAAGTTGCAGAATTTAAAGTCAATTCTGCACTAGTTTCATTAGTTGATTTATACAGACTTTACCTGGACCAATCTAACTTGTTGTTTAACTCTTATATAACTGGCACATTGGTTGCTAAATACATCAGATTTCTCTACCTATTAACGTAGAGCAATCTCATACATATTCGACGATAGAAAAACACAAGTTTCAGCCCAAATGCATTAGTTTCCTGGCTGTTATGAAGGCAGTTCACAAACTGATCTCATCTTAGTAAGTTCTAATTCATTTCTCTTGGATTTAATCTACATGTTATCGGTATTAATTTGGCAGGAGTTTAAGCAATGTTTTAAGTCCATTATTAGCTCAATACCACTACCATAACTCTTCTGGAGATTTAGTATACAGAGGAAAACAATGCAGCAGAAACTGTTAAGGTTGACAGAAACATCGGTTGAAATGTCTCACCTTCTCGTGGTGTTTCACGATAGGTTCTGGCAGGCTTTTGTCCAAGAGTTTCCAGACCCTTCATTGGTGGAGTAGCATGGAGTACACACACCGCACAAGGAGAGGAACTGGAGTGAGTAGTGATGATATTATCGGACACAAGAAAACAGATGCAAGAAGGGATTGAACAACCAGAATTTCTGTTTACCTGTTCTCACCTTTAGGAATCCTAGGAGAGGGTTTCTTTGTTCCAGAATTTCCGGAGGTCATACTTGCAGGCCTTCATGCTAGTCCATGCATGAGGAAGGCAGAAAGTTTAGAGAGACCCAAGCAGAGGTTCTCGGACAGAAAGAAACCACAGAAGGAAGAACAAAAATAATAGAGCCAAGTTTGGGGCACTACCTTGAGCTAGGAACCGAGGAGGATGGAGTGGGTTTTCTGAGAAATCTCAGCTTACTACAAGGAGCATTTCCAGAGAGCCTTGTTTAGGAAAGTAGAGAGGAGATGAAGTTAAGAGATGAGGATTCTTCGGACAAGGAGATAAGGAATGGAATCGACAAGTTTGCTTACCGTTTTTTTCCTCCCTTGCTGTTTGGTGTCGACTGGTTTCCAGATTGTGCAGAAGCTTGCGCTAGGAAGGACAAGGGTGTTGAAGGAAACGTGAAGAGTTTCAGAACATGCAGCGTAGGATTCTTAACCAGAATCACAAGGAGAATCGAAAGGCAAGGATGGGTTGATTCCTCATGCGATAGTGGACTAGTGGTTCTTATCTGCATGCAGAGGAACCAATTGAGATGCGTGGGAATTGCAATATCAACCAAGTATGACGGTTTGTTGTTGTTTGGTGGCTTTAACTGAATTCAAGGTGGTTCAGGTGGGGGTTACAAGTTACTAAAAGGAATTGTGGGTGAGTGGCGAGTTCAACGCATATGGTCCATACCTATATGTCGGGTTCCCTCAAGTTCAATACACGATAGCAACTTATCTACTTTAGTTGTTGTTGTTATATATTATTATTTATTTTTTTGCAGTCACAGTTGTCTCATTACTAGTTTAACTAGGCTAGTAGTTTCTACTGAATTCGAGCATAGCTTAACCGGTTAAGGCTTCGGGAATGGTACGATAGGTCTCGGGTTTGAATCCCGTCTAGAGCATGTTTGCTCCCCTTTTTTGTTTCAGCCTTATTTATGCTTATTCCTTGTATATGTGCGACCGTATTAATATGTCGCGTTATTAGTTGTATATACATATATATAAGCGGTTATTTTGTTATGTCACGTTATTAATTATACCTATATATGAATACGACTATTTTATTTGTCGTATTTTAGCTATATGTACCTATGCGACTATATCATCATGTCACGTTTTTTTAGTTATACGTACAACGTTATAATATTGTAACGTTGTGTATATGTACATATATATACGTGACTGTATTAATATGTAACGTCGTCATATTTTCGGACATGTATATGCTCGTACTAAACTTAATTGTTTGTTCGCTCACAAGTTGTTACATGCTCATAATAATGTACACATTCCCCTTAATTTAAACCTTACGCCATAAGGTTTTATATGCTTAGTTGTTTAGGCCTTAATGTAATTTATTATATGTTTAAATCATGATTAATTAAGTAGGGGTATTTCAGATATGACCACGACGATCAACTTTAGGGACATCAGAGAGATGATGTGTGGAGATTACCTGAACATTAACATTATTCAAGCTTATCTAAAGTAAGTGTTCTTTCCTTATACTGTAAAAACATATAGAATAAGTTTCTATGAAGTTGCATTGGCTAACTTTTTATAGTACATGTGGTATAATAGAGGTCTACTTGAGAGATGTCATGCGAAGAACATCACCTCCATTACTGCGGTGTGCCCGGAGCATTTATCGTTTGACTCAGTCACTAGGGACCCGGGGAGGTTTTGTGAATACATGAAGCATTGCTTCAATGTTGCTGATGAACAGAATATATTATTTTTGCTAATGTCGTATCACCAAACGTGAGTTATGATATAAATTTACATACTAGTTAGCTAACTTTTTACCTTAATTTCTCATTTCATTTTGTATTTGAAATTGTAGCCACCACTGGGCTTTGTTTATCTTCTGCACTGTCACCGCTTCTCTGCTCGTTCTAGATCCACTAAGGCAGTGGACCGAATTCAACGCTGAAGACTTAATCAAAATGTAACTTTTTATTACTATTTAATTGTTTGTAGGTTTTTTGAACCAAAATTAATTTACTTGTTCATTGTGCTTGACGCTTTTGTTAATATGTGACAGTTGTTACAGTCAAACCACTCAGAGAGAGTCTGCTGACATGAAAGTCGAATATATCAAGGTTTGGTAATTCATTTATGAAACACCCTGGAAAATCCTAGTTACAAAATATATCTTCCTTGTTATTGATATAAGTAAATACAAATGAAAATTGTAGACATGTACACATGTATTATAACAGCTACAGATTTTAAGAAGCAAATACATTACCGTCAATTTTAGAATAGTCTTGGATAAACTCAAATGTTTGGAATATATAAGTCGTACGTGCTTATATACATGAATTTGATAGATTTAGAAATATGTCGTACCTTTAGTTATTTAGTTATCATACCTTAGCAAGAGATTACATTATCATGTAATCAAGGAGTTTCTTTTAATCAGTGTGATTACAGTGATCTTATTACTCTTCTGGCTTCACGGATGATAGCTAAATATGTCATCCTCCCCAAGCTTCATCATGTTTCTACTAATTCATCAAGACTTATTTATTGACAATGAAATGTATCATGCGCCTTGTGTAAATTTTTCTAAAAATGATAGGTTTTCTCTAATAGAATATGTTTGCTTTATATCAATTAAACCAAAATTTACCGCCACTCAAACTACAGTAAACTACTCCCTACTAGGCTATTTTAGCATACAGTAATATAACTAGCACCAAAATTTTCTAACTCTGTTGGATTCTTCGCCTGACAATGATTTTTTTAAAAAATAAATATATTGACATGTTAAATTTATATTACCGACTGCAATGTTAAAATGTGTCATTGTTACAGTGACATGTTAAATTTATATTACCGACTGTAATGTTAACATGTGTCATTGTTACAGTGACATGTTAAATTTATATCACCGACTGTAATGTTAAAATGCGTCATTGTTACAATGACAAGCTAAGTTTATATTACCGATTGTAAATGTATATACCTAGCTAGTTTATTATCTTGCGGCTTTGACATTGCCGGTTGACATACTACATATTGTTTCATCCAAAAGAATGTTACCGATTTATATATGTGATAAAATTACCAACCTAGTCTTATATACTACATATAATTAGTTGTTTTGTCTTCTTGTAATTATAAATATCTTAAGTAATCTTATCCTATATACTCATTTAAATCTCATACTTATCCCAGCATAATTGTCGATCCCTTTGTTGTCTTGGATTTGAGCAGCCAACAAATTAAACCTCGTACTTGTACTTATCCCAGCAATGATTGCCGATTTCCTTGTTGTCTTGGATTTGAGCAGCTAACAAATTAAGCCAATTGAAAGTAAACACCAAGGCATGCATGAGAGGTGTCATTATGTTAAGAATTCACTTTGTTGTTGGAAATTCTTGCTTAGAATATTTTAGTATTGTCGGCAGCTATGTCTTCCACTCATAACGTCCCACATCATCCCTTTATTTATGTAAATCCTAGGCGGTTGAATAAGCAAAAGCGAGAGGTAAAAACATAGTAAGTTAGATTAGTATAAAAACTGAGAGCAGGGCAAGTTAGAAACCGAGAACATAGTAGGTTAGATTAGTACAAAAACCGAGAGCAGGGCAAGTTAGATTAGTACAAAACCGAGAACAGGGCTAGGAGGATTGTTGCTTGCGCAAGGAGCAAGAAGGAAGATTTACGCCGGGTGCTGGGGAAATTTAGGAGGAGGATTAAGGGTCATCAAAGTTATAGAAACTTTAGAGTGTTTATAAAAATGGCAGGGAGAAACCAGGTAACCTTTATGCAAACCTATTCCTTCATTTAATCATAATTTTTGCTAATACTGCAATGTGGAACTTTTATGTTTGCACTTGAAATTTATGTATGGTTTTTAAGGATTTCTTGGTGCTAAATTGTATTTTATTAATATGTTACCATTCTGAATAATCAACTGATGTTACATGTGGTGGTGGATTGATATTGCGAATAATTATTTAAGGCTATGGTTAGCCTAGGCTATGGTTAACCCATCCTTAAAATTAAGTCTTTCATGATTTATCCGCCGGGTTCTTTACATTTTCATCCCATGAAAAGAAATGACCGATAGTCTACTCTAAGTGTTATGTTAACCTTAGGGGGTGTGCACACTTAAGGATTATAAGGTGAGGTGGTGGTGGTGGAACTTTCATATTGGGAATCATCCCATGTTATTATTCTAAAATAAGTAACCTACATGTTTGTTATTAATGCAAGGAAGGTAAAGCGGGCGTGATGTATTTTTAATAATTATACTCCCTTGTAATTGTTGTGTGTGTTTATAATAATGGTTAAATGAGTTTCCAAGAGAAAACGAATTTTACAGGGTGTGGTATTTGTTACTCAGTTTCGCTGATTTTTTTTTTGCAACCCCTTTTGGGTGTATATATGTATTTATGGTTGCAGGCGGACTTCTTCGGGGAGATCCCATGGTATGAAGATACCATGTACGATACCCTTTACGTGTGTGCTTACTATACTTGCTACAAGGAGCTGTCGCCAGGAGTCATTAGGATTACCTACGAGGAGTGGATCCAGACCACCGAGGGCTTTAGACATGCAGAGTATGGGAGTAACTCAACTGTAACACACTGGGCGGATAGTTTCGTAGAGTATGTTGGTGAAAACTAGGAAGAGGGATGTAGTTAACTCTTTTTGTCACTCCACCTTTTGGCTGTAAAATAGGTACTTAGAGCTAACGTAGGGTTAGCAATGGGAGGGGTTGGTTGTATGGTGTATGGAAAGGAACTTGGCGATGGAAATTTTGATAGCAGGAGTAGTGGTGGGGATTAGCCTGTGCACCTGCAGTGGGTAACAGGTGTGGCGGTAACTCCCGGTTATCTTTAGTAAAACTTCCGCTGATGTAAACTCTTTTTATGATATATGAATACAGGTATGTTGATGTAAAAAAAGGGGGTATTTATATATATGAATAATAACTAAGGTGGTGGTTTTAGATCATGGAAACCGGGGTGTTACAATTTACTTCATTCGTGTTGCTTATCTTTATACAATTGTTGTATATTTGTGAATTTTGGTGATTTAGTGCCCTACCCAAAAGGATTCTAGGAGTTGCGGGTACTATGTGATGCGGTATATGTACGAGTTCTGCGGGTACTTCCCAACATTTCAGAACTCTGAAGACAAGGTAATACGAACGCTGGCTTGCATTTAATTCTTTGTGCAGATTTTTTGTGTCTTTATCTTAATCTTATTATGTGTTCCATTCCATTTCTTGTTCCAGATTAAAGAGCATTATGCCCGATCCTCGACTTATAGTGTAAATGACTTGTATCATGTTAGAGAGAGCATGACATCCTTATTTTTGAGAATGGAGTGGTAGACTAGCTAGCTTTTGTATATATTGTAGTGGCATGTAACTGAAATGATCACATTTAATGAATTGCTAGTTGTTGTAACAGATTTTGTTGTATTGAATGTTTTTTTGTTTCTATAACAGATTCTGCTGTAACAGATATTCGATATGATGTATATTAAAGATGTTATCTTTGTTGCAATTGTGCGCAGAGTAGGGGTGAGCATTCGGTTATTCGGTTCTACCCGAAAACCAAATTAGGAAAAAAGTTTGGTTTTCGGTTTTTTTTTTCGGTTCTACCCGAATAACTGAATTTCAATCTGAGAACCGAAAAAACCGAGAACCGAATAACCAAAATTTTTTCAAGGTTGTAACCGAGAACCGAACTGAAAACCGAAATTTTTAATTCGGTTTTCAGTTAGAACCGAATTATAAGAGATAACCGAATTATAAACAATAACCGAATTATAAAAAAATAACCAAAATTGTAAAAAATAACCAAATTTTTAAAAGGAACCTAATTATAAAAAGGAACCGAACTACAAAAAAGAACCGAATTATAAAAAAGAACCGAATTAGCCAATATTTTCCATATATGTAATTCGGTTATTCGGTTAATCGGGTAAACCGAATTACCCAACCCTGGAACCGCAAACCGAACCGAATAATATTTTGGTTCTACCCGAATAACCAAGTAATCGAAATTTTTTTAAAACAGTCGGAACCGAATGCACACCCCTAGCGCACATAATGAATTTGTGTTGTTGGTATTTGATTCAGGTGTTGCAATTGTGCAGCTTCTGCACATCTGTTGCAATTATGCCCTCTGTTGCATATCTGTTACAATTCTGCCTCTGTTGCAATTGTGTAGCTTTGTAATAAAAAAAAAAACACTTTAGATTACGGTTATTGGTAAAACCGTAATCTAAAGTCCATTGGCGCGGGCCAAAGGACTTTAGATTACGATTTTTACCAATAACCGTAATCTAAAGTCCCTTACACGCGGGACCGGAAAAAGGGCCTTTAATTACGATTTTAAACCGTAATTAAAGATGTCGCCGTCTTTAGTGACACCCACGTTGACTACGGTCCAGAACCGTAATTATACACGGTTTTGGACCGTAATTATATGCTTCCGTTCCATCAGTGGTTGTATATTCAAGAATCTAGCAGCAGGACATAGGAAAAATTGTCCAACTATTGTCATGGATGCACAAGGATATTTTGTTCTAAGCAAATTCGGTATCTTTAATGTGCTACGTAGTGCGGTGGTGAAGTTTTAGCAAAGAAAAACTATACCTCCAAGATGCATATTCAAGATATATTTCTATCGGGCTTATATGAGGTGGGTTGTGACTTTATGGAATATGCTCTTAAGGTGTCAATGGTCCATGTATCAATAGTTCTTTTTAATAAATTTTTATGTATTTCTTTGCTCCAAGTTAGTCATTATGTTTGAGCAGCCTCATAGATACTTAAAGGGTAACGATCTGTATAGGAGAGACACCTAAGGGATTCACAGTGGTGTGGATATTCCACCCAAAATTATCAGTAAAAAAAATCTACAGTTGTGTGGAATCCATTCAATTTCTCTTTCATCGTTTCTTATTTAAGGAACGTACAAAAAATTAATTTGATTGGTTGTATTTTGCATAGACTGACACCATCAGTTTAATAATAAATATTTACTATATTTGTTTTTACTTTCTTTTATTTTCAACATTGATAAATAGAAAATAAATAGTGGTAGGAGAAAGGAAAAAAATAGTGGGAGGGGTGGGAAGGTTAAGAAACTCCCTTATTGTAGCGATGAACAAATGGATGAAGTCGCTTAGACATTAAAAAAATATATTCTGATGATGTGACACCTAGGAATATGTTAAGAACCCCGTACCAATTGTGGATGCCCTCATATCCTTGTGCATTTGTTCTTGTAATGGAAATACTTCCTTGGATGCTAAACATCTAAAGTATGATTCATTTTATAGTTTCACCACAAATGTAAAAACATCGAGGTAAACCACATGATTTTCATAAAGCTGACTTAGGCTTTATTAAGAGCGTGATGGTTGTTCTAAATTCTACAAGTATTCGAGCCCCAATATCAGTCCGGATAAACCTTGAATTTTTTTGACCTGCAAAAAGTTAATTAGAAGCAAGGAGTATTACATCTGCTAAGTTTTGAAGAAAGGTCCCTTCCACTCCACAACTAGGGTTCCTATTTATTTTAATGGTGTTCTTGAATAAGATATGAAATCTGGTTTTGCAAATAGACTAGTCATTGGGCTGCCAAGAAGCTTAGTTACGCGAAATATTCCTACTTATTTTAGAGTGTGTTAATGAATATACAACACTTATGGGACAATGTATATGTGTTTTGTAAGATGGTGATGCACATAATATAGGAAGTTTTGTTGGAACTTCTTGTGCAACAATAGCGAGATGAGGTGTATTCCAAATCCTGGATGGAGATGTGTCAACCAAAGAGTGCTGGAGGTTTATAGATAAACAAAAAAAATGTACTACATGGATTAAGTTTGTTATGAAGAAGGTGCTGCATTTAATCTCTTCAATGGGTCATGCCCTAGTAAGATACATAGGTCAACTGCTATAACTAAAGAACAATATGAGTTGAGAAATGAAATACCCCAAACCTTAATATATTAATGAACTATCTGAGTAGGATATACTAAGGCTAGAACGTGCCTTAGAAACATTAGAAGAAGTGTTAAACAACAATTTACACCAAAACATGTTTGAAGAACAATTAGAGCAAAAGGTGTTTTAAAGAGCACAAATAAATTAGGGAACTACCAATAAGTTCCCAAGAGATTTCAAATGTGAAATACCCCTAAGATTAGTAATATGCATTAAGCGGAATTAGCGTTTAAACCGAAAACGCACCTTAGAGCACAAAAATGTGCTTTAAAGAAAAATGTGCTTTAAGCATGTACACATGGAACGAAGAGGCTAATGAGCCTAAATACCATAAAGAAATAAGGGAACACCAATGAAATGGTCATAGGAACCATTACGTATACACACAAATTAAGTATACAAAGTCCACAATAAACAGGTACTAAACTGACGAAAGTCAAGGAGAAACCACTAAACGACTTGGTTTAAATTGGAATGAGCAACATGATATTTAATGAACAAAGTTTCTAAATGATGTAAATATACTAAGGACACATTTAAACTAGCCAAAACAAATTGCACAATCAATGTGAACCCGGAAGCACATAAAATGGTGTTTTAAGGCATTTTTGGCTATGTAACATACCTAACACATGGTATAAGTCCTTATTGCAATAACCAAATTTATTATGGTTAGTGATATGATATAAATCTTAGTGTAAAGTAGCTATAATTGATTAATTTCTTAGAGGGACCATTGGTTAATGGGGTGAGATCGAGCTTCGGGGACGAAGCTTTATTTTATGGGGGGAATAATGAAATACCCCTAAAATTTAAAATACATTTAATTTCTAGTTTATAAATATATTATATAGTTTGTGAGCATATTATACAATATTTAATAAAGCCAATGCGTTTAATAAAATAATCTGTTTTAAAACTATGGTAGTCGTGATTTTATATTCGTATTAATGATCCTTGTATTTCTCTAGCTAATTTGGTATATTTATTAATTAAAAATGGAGTAATAATAATAATGATAATGATATGATTCAAATAGTGTTGTTGATTTAAAATACATCTATTATATAGTTCATGAGTATAGTAGTTCACAAGCATAGTATATAGTTTATGAGTATGATACTATAATTTACGAGCATGCTATATAATAAAGATAATTCGTGTTAATAAAATAACATGTTTTAAAAGTAAATCGGTTGTGATTTTTAATGTCATAACAATGATCCTTGTGTATTTCTAATTATTTAGCATATTTATTTGTTTATAATGAAGTTATAATAATTATAATGTTTCTGATTTTATTAATGAACTAGTTCTAACTATTCATATTTCCTACTTTAATCAATAAACCATCTTTACCCTTTGATATTTCCTACTTTACTAATGAATGAATTTTACCTTTCATATTTCCTAACCCTTTGTTTTCTTTAAATTAACTAAACAATTTAATTCACTTTAGTGATCATTGGTTGGTATTCTTTCTCTCTTGGGTTTCCCTCCGGCTTTCTATAAATACCAGTCATCAATCCCTTCCAATGCATCATCTCTCACAATCTCTCTTTCTCCTCCCACAACTAGACAAAAAAAATCTTTTCTATGCATTCTTCTCTCCAACCAGACCGAAGAGGACACATATAGGCTTTGAATTTGAGAGCGAGGAGCAATAATTGAGTTCATGTGATTATGCAAATTGTTTCTAGATTCCAGGTAAGTTACCGCGTTCACTAAACTTGTATTAACTGTGTAAAATAAATCCTTTTGTATTGGTTGTGATTTTTAGGTGATGAGAAAATAATTGTAGAATTAAGTTTACAATTTATAAAGGGATTATAAGAATTATAAGGATTTATAAGGTTTTTGGTATATTTAAAAGTTAATAAAGGATGGTATATATATACTATAACATTAGATAATTAAATCTGGTGATTTAGAGATGTTTAAAATGATTTTTGATGTTCAAAAATCTGTAGGTAAATTAATTACGAAAATTAGAAATTAATTGGAGTTAAATTGGTTAATAAATGAAAGAATAGACTACAAGGGTAAAATGGTAATTTTACTGGTCAAACGTGGTCAAACGTGGTCAAACATGGTCAATGACAGTTTATAAAATATTTAGATGAGTTAGAATAAAAATTATAGCAAAAGATTAGGTAATAAAATGTTTAAGGAATAAAAAGTTGAGATAAATTAACTTTAGGGGTAATATTGTAAATTCTGGAAAGTTAGGGGGTTTGACCATAAAAGGCTGGTCAAACTTGTGTATGTTTTGGTAATTGACCCAAAGTATAGAAGAAATTAATTAAGAAAGACTTTAGAAGAAATTAGAAATAAAAATAACAAGTTTAGAACTTATTATGAGTAAAATAGAAATTAAAAGAAAACTATGGGTAAGGAATGTAAATAACACATTTTTATGTGTTTAGAAGGTTAAGGAAATTAAATAAAGAATTTAGAAACAAGTTGAAAAAGAAACAGAGTTAAGACGGGATTAAACGAGACCCGTATATAACTTAAGGTATACGAGGGGTATACCCGTAATTTAATAAGTACAAGAGAAATCAATACTTAAAGTATTTTAAAGAAAATACAAGATATTGGAAAAAGAAATAAATACGTATGATACGGACGGACGTATACGAAATTTTTTGGTATACATGAATAGTACTCGTATACGTGAATAGTATCCATATACATGAATAGGAAATACGTATATGTGAACAGTAAAATACGAGACATATACGTGAATAGTGAAATACGAGGCGTATACATGAATAGTGAAATACAGTGAATAGTGAAATACTGTGAATAGTAAAATACAAGGCCGTATAAATGAATAGTAGAATACGATACCGTATAAATGAATAGTGAAATATGGATGAATAGTGAAAAATACAAAAACCTAATACAAGGTCCGTATAAGTCTAAAGTTGCTAACTGTGCAACTAAGTAACTGCTAACGACGTTAGTATGTTAATGAATTAGAATTGAGCTTGAAAACACTCCTAGATGAACGAACCCGTTTAACGGTAAACTATTATACCCAGGCTAACCTAGGAAGAGGTTTAAGTTGAAAAGAGAACCAAACTAGTTCTAAGACACAAGATACTAATACTAGTTCTGGTTACAGATCTAGATAGTCGGAGGCGTTCGGCGGATTAGGCGAACGTGGTATTAAGAGCTAGCCAATCTCCGGTGTACGGTATGGTTTTCTTGTAGCCTGCTTGCTAACGAGGTGTCCCTCGGCTTGTGTGCTATTTGTTTATGTGTGCTGACTAAACAAGATAAAGCATGCAACCGGAATATTATGTTTGTTGTGTGATTATGATGCACTAACACAACTTTACCTTGAGAATTTACTAACAATATTTAGTAGAGTGTTATGTGAGAATAAGGAACACACTCTAATATTGTTTTATTAGTAACCGAAAGAGGTTAACTAACAAACATTGACTTTAAGACTTCTACTAACTGGAACTTGGGAGTGAGGAATCCGGGACTGACTCCGGTCATGCATGTTAAGGAAGGAGGCCGGCATCGACATTAGATCCGTCTTCCGTTTGACTTGTCTTATGACTCGTCGCCTAGAGTCGACAAATAGACTCGACCACCACAGATGATCAGTTCAAGGTGGGAGGCAAATTCAGTTGGCGCAGGAGGGTCAAGCCTACACCCCTCATAATTTAAGAAATATTGTTTATTTAAACTAGTGGAGCTGATAACTCACTAGCTAGGGTTAATAACAACCCGACAAAAATATACAACGAACTAAGGTACAATCAGTTCTAATTAAAGAACGGTTGTCTTATTTGAGATAAGATTTGAGATAAGGATTAAGATTGAGGTAAGATATGAATGGGCTAAGATTAAGAGAAATCATATCTTAAGGAGTTAAATGATTAACTCACTTATTAAGGGAACGCTTTTAAGTCGTTAATTTTGTGTGAACTATGTTTGTTCATATGTGGCTTGTTGTTTATTGCACTTCTTACTTATGTTGTGTATCTAATCAACTCCATGCTATCGACGATTAGTCGTCGTAGCCCCGTTAGCTTGGGGGCTATGGGGGAATCGTACCAGCAAAGGTGCTGACCCCCTCGGGGGCTACTGTTTATAATGGTGGCAACAGTTCCGGTTCCACCGATTCCGGTTCCGGAAAATGTGTATTCGGATTCGGAACCGGTCCTGGGCGGTTCCGGTTCCGGGACTATGTATTCGCTTCGGATTCGCTCAAATCAACGGTTCTGACCGGTTCCGGAGCCGTTCCGGTTCCGGGGCGGTTCTGATCGGTTCCGGAAAGATTCATTCGGCTTCAGTTTCTTCGTTTTAACTCCGATTTTAGATCCGTTTGCGCGCACACGTTTCTCTTTTCGTCCACTTTACTCATAGATAGGTTATTCCTCAAGTTTATAATCTTAAATGTGTAAGAACCAAAGACTTAATTTTTTGTATTGAATATGCAAAAATTAAAGAGGAAAACGGATTTTATTATATGATTCATTGCCTCGTTAAAACCTTATTAGGTAAAAACCCATTGGGAAAACCCAAATAAGGGAAAAGAGTACAACTACTAATAGGTTACATGATTTCAATTTGGAAGTTTTAAAAGATTACATGGAAAGAAAATAATAATAATACATTCTAAAATATTACAATATAAAATAGAAGTCTTAAGTGGTGTTGTCCCCATTCATCTCGTACCAATCATCATGTTGACCAGGGGAGCACGCACCTGAGACCCAAAACGACGTCGTTTTGGACTGATTCCAGCAGCTACTTTGGCCGGTTCCGGGGCGGTTCCGGTTCCACGGTTTCGAATCCGATGCAAATCCAGGCGGTTCCAGGCAATCCGGGCGGTTCCGGTTTCGGTTCCGGTCTCGATTCGGTCCCGAATCTCAAAACTTGTATTCGGATTCGATTCGCAAGGGGGCGGTTCCGGTTCTGAATCGGTTCCGGCCCGGTTCCAGCCGGTTCCGGTTCCAATCGGTCCGGGTATAACCGCCGGTTCCGGGTAGATTCAGATTCGGTGGCCACCATTAGTAGGTGAATAGCAGAAGACGTCCGTCCTGAGAGTAGGAGCGGGTAGAGTACTTCGGGTTGCTTTTACATTTGTTACACGGGTTGTGCATGTACACTCGTTTAGTAAACATGAGAGATGTTAGTATGATGTATTAGGATATGAGATACTCGGTGTAAGTTGTGGTTTATGGATTGTATTGTATAGATGCTCGAGTAATTATCCGGCTAGTCAGACCGTGACTTGTAAGAGAATAGGCCTAGTTAGTCACGTGGGTGACTAACGGCGGTAACACCAATTTAGTAGAACTTTTCCGCTGCGTTGTTAATGAACGAGATGGACTTAGGGCGACGATCACTGTATTTGGAGATGGGGTGTTACAAGAAATCAACCCTTTGGACATGGATTTGTGGTGGTGGAGTGTAGAACTTTTCGAATGGTTGGAAAATTGATTAGCACATGAGAATGACGAAGTGAATTAAGGCATGATTTATACACTCTATGTGCTTAGTGGTTTGGGTTTGATACATATTGTGAATTTGAAACATGATATGCAGTGCCAGGGGATAAATAGTTATTATTCAAGGTCATTTCATGAAATATAAGTATATCGTGAATTTCAAAACTTTTTAGGGACATAAGAAGAACTAAGTTTTGAAATCGGAGTACATAACGGATTTAAAAACTTTTGGAGTATATATTGTGAATTTTGAACTTTTTTAAAAGTAGAATGGCATAATAGGGATTGTGTACCAGCCCCAAACTCGCATTCTTAAACATAGTTTTCGTTTTCTGATGTAGATTTCCCATAGATCTTGTTGGCTTTCGCACACAACCGTTTGATGTTAGTTGTTTTGTCAATTGTCAGAATAAAGCAGAGGAAAAATGGTAAGACCGACATTAGAATATTGCAATTAGTTTTTTATAATTAAAGCTTTCGCCAACTTATTAGAAGAAATAAAACCTGGCGTTGGCCAGGCGGATGAGGTTATATGGGCTGACCGAAACTTTACCTAAGCAACCACGGTGGGAAAAGTTTAGGATAAAAAAGAGTACCCAACCAACATCCTTAGTACAAGCCGTCTATACCTTAATAAAGGAAACAAAATCCAAACTACACACACTTCAGGGAATACCGTCAAGATATTAACAACCTACCCACGACCAACTGAAATAAACCTCACATAAAATAACAAAATATAATAATATAATTAGAGACAAAATTAAATAATTAAATAAAATGTACAATATTCTTGCTTCGCTGAATTACCATAAGATTAATAAAAGAAGATCTACTAAATATTAAGTCGTATAATCAAAAGTACGCTACATGAAATAATGACAAATTAATCAACATTACTAAAGGAGGAAATTAAATAATAAAATTATACAATCAATAATACATAATGAGACATGAAATAATGTTATACATAACAATATAACATTTCAGGATTTAATAACAAGCCCGAGCATCTACGGATTAATTGACAGTTTAAAAATAGACAAATAAATCAATTGGACAAAAATTCTCTCGCATTGAACATTTGGACTGATTCAGGAAACAAGTAAATAAAAAAAGGGAAAATTCACGATATACCCCTGTTTTCTTTCGTAATTCACAATATACCCTTGTTGGTTTACGTAATTCAACTTTAAACATGCTTCAATGTTGTCCAAAATTGATGAAACTTTATATGGACGATGCTAAAGTGTTATATTTTGGTCCAATATGAAATTTGAAGTTTTTTAAGCTCACATGTGACCTATGAGATCCAATTAAAATTGTGACGCGTTCATTGAGTACCACATGTCACATATGAGCTTAAAAAACTTCAAATTTAATATTGGACCAAAATATAACACTTTAGCATCATCCATGTAAAATTTCATCAATTTTGGATAACATTTAAACAGCGGTATATTGTGAATTATGAAAACCAACAGATATATATTGTGAATTACAAAAGAAAACAAGGATATATGATAAATTATCCAAAAATAGAAGAGCCAACCGGCCCACCCCTCTCCCACTCTCGCTAATTTGCACCAAGCCTCACTCCATCCTTTCTAATTCGCTCACGGTAATGTTTCCAAGTTCCAACCCTAACTAATTTCTAATCCTAATCTAACCCTAACATTCTCTTCTTTGGGCTGATTAATTTCTTCCTCTGGTCTCAAGCCAAAACCGGCCCCCCTCTTCTTCCTCTCTCCTCTCCTTCCGGCGCCGCGTCTTCTTCCTTTCTCGCGGTCTCTTCTTCTATTTCTTCTTTTTTTTTTGATCAAAAACGGAGGATTACACCTCACTATGCAATTTTATTAATGCCACTCGCTTCCTCAAGAAGCTTTTGACTGATACAAGAAGGGGGCGTACCCAGCACTAAACATCCATAATCAGACAACATATTAGATTTAGCAATACAATCTGCAACAGAATTACAAGACCGTGGCCTATATACCAGAGACGAGCCGGCAATTGACGCAAGGAGAGACCTGCATATGAGAAAGATGGGCCGAAGTCTGTGGTGCTCTGGACACTCATGCACCAGTTGAACCATTTGGCTTGAATCTGAGCAGAAAACCAGATTAGAAAGGCCTTGAGTCCTAGCCAGTTGAAGCGCATGGAACAAAGCCATTGTTTCAGCATGGAGAGCACCCTGATTACTGAAAGCTGCAAAAAAACCAGTTACCCAGGCCCCCAAATGATTTCTGCAGGCACCACCAGCAGAGGCCATGGATGTTTCAGTTTTGGCAGCTCCATCCACATTAAAGCAGAGAGAACCCAGGTCTGGTGGCTCCCACCTAGTCACATTAGTGCAATTTAGGCCACTCAAGCTCCAATTGTGGTTATTTGGTTCCGCTACAACAGATAGGCGCCAAGCTTTATCGTTTCTGTAACACAGCAAAATCACTTGCCTAAAGGGTAAGAAAACACGATGCTCGTTACCTAGAACTTTCATGTTCCTCCATTTCCATAGCAAATTGCAGACTATCGAGAACACTGCATTCCACTTAAATCTGATGTTCCTCGAATTCGTCTGTGCAAGGTTAGACTTGATCCAGCATTCGAAATCCAGAGAAAAAAACTGCTGCCTGGACTCAACATCTAATAGCTTGTTCCAAATGCGAACTGCTATGGGACAGAAACGGACAATATGCTCCATATTTTCAACATTCCCGCAATAATGACATGCTGGGTTATTAGTGAAGCCAAGCTGGAATCTTCTGTGGTTGGACATTTGTTTGCCCAGGACTAGCTGCCACATGAAGAATCTGACCCGCTCTTGGACAGGAAGCCGCCAGATCCTCCTAAACACATTGTCCCCCTTAATAACCTGTGGATCACTATCTTGAACACAAGATTTACTCAGTAAGCGATACGCCGAGGCAACACTATAATCACCTGAAGGAGAGGCCTCCCATGTTAAGAAGTCTTCACCAGCATCAGGAAACACTGTTATCTTGTCAAAGGCCTGCTTCAAAGATAGGGGGATGTATTGGAAAATTTCATCCCATCGCCACCCCGCACTGGACCAGTAATCAGCGACCACCTTCTCCCAGAATTCTTTTGGAACGGTCTCAGTAGCTACAGACAGGAGGTCAGAATCCAGCAACCATTTATCAGTCCAAAACTTCACTTTATTTCCATTACTAATAACCCACCGGGCCCCTTGTTCAAAGAGTTGACTGCTTCTCCTCACATTCCTCCAGGTGTTGGAGCATCTAGCAGTATTTGGATTAGGATACCTGCTTAACAGCAGGTTTCTCACCACACTGCCATGCTTAGCGATGATATTCCAGACCAGTTTGCCAAAGCACGCTTGGTTCATGAGTTTAGTTTTCCTAAGACCGAGTCCCCCATCATCCTTCGCCTTACACAGATGATCCCAGGAGATTGTATGATACTTGCGTGAGGCAGTATCATGACCCCAGATGAAACTCTTACACATCCTATCAATTTCTTCGCAAGCTGAAACGGGCATAACTTGACACTGCATTAAATGGATGGGAATCGACTGGATAGAGCTTTTGACTAGGCAAACCCGACCAGCAAAAGATAAAGTATTAGCCTTCCACCCAGCAAGGCGCTCTCTGATCTTCGAAACAATGGCCTCATGGGACTTCTTCTTGTATTTACCCTGTTGCAGATAAACACCAAGATATCTTCCAAAATCCCTAGCAACTGGCATGTTCGCTTCAAGGCTAAGAATCCTACATCTTTCAGGGCTGCAATTGTCTGAAAGAAGCAAGGAAGATTTCTCAAAACTGACCAGCTGCCCAGAAGCGCTACAAAATTCCTCAAGACAGCTTCGCATTACTCTAATTTGCTTCGGAGAAGCTTCCCCAAACAGGACTAAGTCGTCAGCGAAAAAACAGTGAGAAAGAGCAGTATGTGAATGCCCCATGGTCAAAGGCCTCCATTCTTTCCTACTTACTGATCTGTTAATCAACTGAGAGAGACGTTCCAGACAGAGAACAAACAAAAACGGGGACAGAGGGTCCCCTTGGCGAACCCCCCTACCAGCTTTAAACCGTTGAGCGAGGCTGCCATTCCAGCTGACCTGAAAAGACGCCGTAGAGACACAGTTCATAATAAGGGCTCTGAGTCGCATTGGAATACCCACACACCTTAGTGTATCATCGATAAACCTCCAGGAGAGTCTGTCGTAAGCCTTCGCGAGATCTATCTTCATGGCTACAAACCCCTTTCTGGATTTTGTAATATGCATAAAATGAAGAGCCTCCTGAACTTGGACAATATTATCAAATATTTTGCGACCAGGAACGAAACTGGATTGATTGATAGAAACCCACTGATTCATAAAGGGCTTGATACGGTTAGCGATTGTTTTGGCCAGAAGTTTGTATTGTACCTGGCACAGTGAAATGGGTCTGAATTGTGCGACCGTGGTAGGGTACTCCACTTTAGGGATAAGCACCAGGATAGTTTGATTGATATCAGGGTTGAAGTTGCAGTCAACAAAGGCCTGCTGGACAAAACAGAAAACATCCTTACCAATCTCCCCCCAAAATTGCTGATAGAAACCTGCTGGGAATCCATCAATACCAGGCGCCTTGTAGGGTTTCATGCTGCGTAAAGCTTGAGTAACCTCAGTCATCTGAACAGGAGCAGCCAAGGAAGCTTCATCTTCATGAGATAAAGGCGGAAAATCATGATCCTCCAATTGAATCCTGCTGTCATCATCCTCCGAGAAAAGCTTGCGAAAGTGATCAGAAACCAGGGTGCTAAGATCACTGTCATTAGTGACCCACACACCATCAGAATCCAGCAGTTTTATGATGCGGTTCTTATTCCGTCTAATGATGGTCTTCGTGTGGAAATAGGTTGAGTTTCTGTCCCCTAGGCGAATCCATTGTTCCCTCGATTTTTGAAACCAGAGAGCTTCTTCACGCTGAAGCCAGGCATCCAAATCACACGACAGCTTAAACTCGAGACCAGAAAGATGAGCACCCCTACCCAAATCCGTAGCTTTTTGGATTCCTTTAAGCCTGGCCTTAATCCGGGCTATGTTGAGCTGAATGTGACCAAACTCATATCTGTTCCATCTCCGTAATACAGCCCCCAACTTCTCCAAAGAGCCTACAAGATTACCTTCAGATTTCCAGTTCTGAATAACCATGTTTCTGAATTCTGGGTGGGAGAACCATGCTGCAAGGAATTTAAAGGGCTTTAAACCACTAGGGCCCAAAATTCTCTTAGCAAGGGTCAAAACAATCGGCCCATGATCTGATGCATACCGGGGCAGGTTCTCAACTGAGGCCTCCGGAAAGGAGTTGCGCCACACAACAGTCCCCAAAAATCTGTCCAGAACTGCTTTATGAAAACCGTTGGACCAAGTAAAAGGAATCCCCGAGGCTCCAAAGTCAATAAGACCTCTGTTAGTAACCCAATGAAGAAAACCTTGGTCAACTCCAAAATTCCTAGCCCGGGAGTTAACCCGATCTTTGGGAAAAAGGGTAGCGTTGAAGTCTCCCCCAATAAGCCATGGAACATCACACATGGGCTGAATATTATCCAGATCATGCCACAGCTGAGCTCTTAGGCTGGGAGTGGGGCTAGCATAGACAACTGTAAAGAGAAACTGACTGTGAGCATGAGAAACTCTACAATGTATAAACTGCCTTCCCGACGATAAAACCTGAATGGAGACCGGGTTGTTCCAGCAAAGCCAAATACCACCGCTGAATCCCTGTGCTTCCACCCGGTGAGCATATTCAAACCTTAGCTTGTTACAGATACGGGCTGCAGTCTCGCCACTGATCCTGGGTTCCACCAAAGCAATAATAGAAGGACGATGCGAGCTAAGCAAATCCTTAATCGCTCTGTGGAAACCCGGCTTAAGAGCTCCTCTTACATTCCACATAAGTATCTTCATTAAATTAAATGTGGAGTTTGGAATCAAAAGCCAACCTCACCAGAGTCCGGAGGGTGATGCTTCCTAGGACTCGATGTTTGCATCAGAACTATCTCTTGGGACTCGTTGACCTGCACCTCATGATCCTTCTCCGGACAGGGACTACGAGGTCTGGGAACCTTAGCTTTATGCGAAATTCCCATTGGATTTTGAGAAGAGGCAGGATCTTTAGGGGGCAAATCCGACTGCTTCGAAACCTTCTTGGCCACTTCTTTCCATCCTGAATATTACTGGGCCCTACAGGACTATGAGAAACAGGTTTATCCTCTCCTTGCTTGTTGCGCGACCTTGCAACCTTACCCTCAGTTTCCCGAACCCCAACAACTCTAGATGGGTTCCGAATCATTTTCTTCTTCTTTGGGACCATCCACTCCCCATAATCAGAAACCACATGGTCATTTGGTTTCGGGGGTAGATCTTGAATCAGCTTAACACCTTCTTGCCTGACATGTTGGTCTGAATCCTTGAAAGAACATTCAGTCTCCTTGTGTCCATAACACCCGCATGAAAAACACACAAGGTGAAGACCCTCATATTCGATCTTCATAGTGCGCCTGCGGAATCTGTACTTGGCAAGCAATGGTTTGGTTAAATCAACCTCAACCGCTACCCTCGCCAGTCTGGACTTCCCAAAAACCGAAGCGGACAAATCGATTCGCTTAACTATTCCAACTTTTGAACCCAGAATACTTAAAAAATCTTCATTGTAGTATTCACTAGGAAGGTCAGGGAAGCGAACAAGTACTTCCAAGCTCGAAATAGCTTCCGTGGATGGATTAAAATTCGGCCTCCATCTCCTAACTGTGAGATAGTGATCCATGATGGGCCAAGGACCTTCAGAGAGACAAACTGCATATCATCTGGGTTAGCGAAGGTTACCTTGAAGAAACCGTTGGTTAAGTCGTCGAGAGCAAACTCCCCTTGCGTATTCCAGCGATTCTTCAAACGATCGAAAAGCACATTCATTGGGAGGTTCTTCCCAAGAAGTTTGACTATGATTGCGTTTCTCCATGGGATTCTGTACCGACGTTTCTGTTCTTTTGTGAGACTGATTGTGGGACATTTTGGATCGTCATCGTCCAACTCCTCCTCTTCGTCCTCTGAAATTTCATCCCAATCTTGATCAGAACGATTCCAAGATTCCGCACTGGGATTCACTCCCAATATTGCATTCTTGAAAGAGACTCCCACTCCAAGGGTCTGGGCATTCGCTGCTATCTGATTGGGGTTGCTTTCAGCAAGCGACATCTCCACAGTAGCCGTAGAGTGATCTATCTTCGCAACCTTACGAACAGGCTCCGACTCCTCCATTGGGCTCGATGCACACCGTTAACCAAGGAGAAGGTAAGTGGCCCTCTGGTTTGGTTAACTTCGGTCGAAACTTTGTTAATCCTTCACTTACTCCCCCTTTCCCTGTTCGATTCGAATCTCAATCCCGGAACAAACAACTTCAAAAAAAAAAAAAAACCTAGTTTGGGTCGAGGGTGGAACCGAGAAGAAACGCCAGGAGAAGTTCTGTTTGGGAGCGTCAAAGATAGAGGTAAAATCGACCCCCTTTCTTCATTCTTCGTCTGATTTGAGCCATCGTTCTGTAAAAATCCAACTAACCCGAAAGTTTCCTTCCTTCCTCTATTTATTTTCGGGTTGTTTCACCGGCGAGTGAAACACCCACCATACTGACGTCGCGGAAACTTGGATCCATGAAGGATCCGGTTGGTTTTCCCCTCTGATTAAACTTTGTAAATTTTGGTCATGAAAACATTTGGGAGTGTTCTGAAATTTCTTATGCGATTTCGAATTGTAGATTGTAAAAGCCGTGAACCTTGTACATGGACCGTGAACTCTGAATTTTTGTGGTGGCTCTGTGTCAAAATAGAGCTTAGGAGCAATTTAGTTTTGAAATATTAATTTAGATTTTGTGGTGTTCTGTGTTGACATAGTATTTCTGGAACAATTTCGGCTTCGAATGTTGAAGAAAATTTTGTGGTTGAATCGTAAATTCCGGGAAGGTTAGCTTAGGATTTCGAAATTTGGGAGAAACTTATGAAATTAGTGCTTCGGTGGAAATTGGGGAAAATTTGAACAAATTAGGGTTTCTGGATAAATTAGGGATTTGGGGTAAAATTGTAAGTTTGAGGAAAATTGTGGGTGAAATTGCAATTTAAGAAAATTGGGGCTAAATTGTCAATTCGAGTGAAATTGGGGCAAAACTGTAATTGAGAAATCTGGGGTTGTAAATATTCCTAACCTTACGGATCGATCTACAGGCCGTCTTGAAGAAGTCGAAAACTCTTCCCCTTGCTTCCTTCAAGCTCGCCAAATTCGGGCACCTTCCCTGCTCTCATCTCAAATGCCATTTTCTACCTAGTGTCTCTGTCTCTCTCCATCCTCAGTCGACACTGCAAAAATCACACTCAGCTTCTCATTTCCCACCGAACGCTCGGTACTCGCTAAAGTTGTTTGCGATTTTCCCTTTTAATTTCAAAAACGTGGGGAAGTGTATGTGTCATGATAACGATCCTTTGGTATTGTTTATGGTCTTTTGAATTGATTTCAAAATATTTTTAGAAGAAAGTAATGGCCTCTTAAAGTAAGCTTATCTTTCTCTTCAGCTGGGATTGAGAACTGTGTCTCATCTGTGTGGCATCTTGCTGTTTGTTTATCTATACATTATATAGAGTATGTTGTACCACTGGTTTATTGCCGGTTTCCGCCGTGTTCATCTATGTCAAGATAACTGGAGAACTCTCTGATTTAGAGTGCTACCATGTTGGTAAATTGATCTTTATGTTTCAGATGGCGATGTCTGGGGCCAAAAATACCGGACTTCCCTTGATGAATATAGTTAGAACGGCGGGGTTGCCAATTCTGAAACAGCTCAATCTGGAGGAAAAGCTTCTCCGTGCCTCTACCGAAAATTGGTGCATTATCAATGATGGAACCAATGAACCCACAATTGTTATGGGAGTCTCTGGGTGAGGGTCCTTGTTAGTCATTGTATTATCTGACATAGCTACATCTATCTTTCTGATATTTGTTTCTTACTTGGCTAGTTTTGTCTACTTTAGAACTCTAGGATGCTTTAACTACATCTCTCCGCCCTGGACCATTAACAATGAATGTTTTGATCTGACTGTAATTACCACTAAATGATGTAGTATGATATTCAGCAGCTGGTGTTGGATTCAAGAGGTAACTATTGCAGGGAAGCAGATATGGTTGAGTTTTCTAAATTTTTGCGGTCCAAAATTTCAAAACTAATTATTCTGATTAATATGTGACAGGAGTAGCATCATAAAAAATAGGAATGCGTGGAGTAGTTGTTCAGATTTCTTGAGGTTGTTTTTTTGTGAGTGTTATGTTCAGCTTGGCTACAATGCCTCATTAATTCGGAAAATATAGTTAGTTACCTTGGCACCTATTGACAAACATCAAATATGTAGTTTGACATTCAGCAGGTAAATAGTATGACAATGAGTAATACATTCGGTTTGAAAGTAGGAAGGTTTGGAGTGATTTTTCAGGTTTCTCCAGGCTGTTTTTGTGTTAGTGTTATGTGCTTTTTGACTACCATACCCCATAAAGTTTTGAAAATACAGTTAGTTACCTTGACCATTATTGGCAAATTTGTGAATCAGATATCTGGTTTGACATTCTGTGGGTAAATATTGTACCAATATGTAATAAGGTAGGTCAGTTGAATAGGAATAATATTCTTTATAGCTATTACCACATTCAAGATGGATAGTATGGGGTAGCATATCATTTATCAGATATCTGGTTTGACATTCTGTGGGTAAATATTGTACCAATATGTAATAAGGTAGGTCAGTTGAATAGGAATAATATTCTTTATAGCTATTACCACAATCAAGATGGATAGTATGGGGTAGCATATCATTTATCAAATGAACTTTATTAGTTGTACTCTCTGGAAGTTCATGAAAGAAACCATGCATCAGTAAGCTTCTAGTCTCTAGAAGAGAAAGGCAAAAGATTCTAGTCAGAGTGTTTAGGATGTGTGGAGTGATTTGATATCGCTCGAAATTTGGTGGTTGGTAGACTAAATGTTGAATTCTATGTTGGGTGAGTTCTGTCTTGTATCAACGAGATGTTCAACTCTATGTCGAATGGGAACCCAGTTGTTACGTACAGCCTAAGTGCTCTATGCAAAAAAATTTGCCGTGCTCTCTCAGAGCTTATAATCATAGCTTTCATATGAATTTAGAGAGCACTGTATATTGAGTTTGTCGGATAATTGACATTCTACTACATGATATCTATCTTGACTGTGCTAATACCTATTAAAGATGGAATTCAGTTTCTATTGATCAAATTTGTTACTCTGGTCATTGTATTATCTACCTAGTAATTTTTAACCAAGTATTTGACTTAATAATTTGCCTCCAGAAATGGCTTGGAATTTATATTGAAATTGGAGGTAATGATTAGCTGTTGTCTCACAGTCATTTATTTTCGCTGATTGTTGTTAGACATCAACTTCAATACCTGAATGATCTTAGTATGTGGTCCAATTGTTGATCCAAAATATGTATCATTCTGTCTTCAACCACATATGGGATTTTCAGTCGGTCAATCTCCATGTTTCACATCCAACTACTTCAATTCCCATGCAATACTTATGTTTCAAGGAGTTGGACCATTCCTAGTTGCTCTTCTTACAGATTAGACTGATACAGACTCAATTCTGTTCTTCTAGAAAACATTCTACTACCTTTCCAAGCTTCATTTTTGTATATCTCATCCTCTCACTCTTTGACGTTGTTGTCAGATTGATGAGTCATATCTTCTTTCTTTTTTATGTTATTTTCCCTAATGTTAAATCAGAAAGCCTGCCGAACTGCTTGAGGTTACACCGGTGCTACAAGATCATGTCCCTGTTATCAGAAGGTTTACAGGGGGTGGGACTGTTATTGTTGATCATGGCACTGTTTTCATCACATTTATATGTAATAAGCATGCCATCTCTAATTTACAACCGTACCCTCAACCTATCATGGCTTGGAGCAGTACGGTGTACAGTAAAGTGTTCCATGGAATTGGGGACTTTAGGCTGCGGGAGAATGGTATAAGTCCAATGTCATTTATAGGTTATGATGTTTGTTATGCTCATCGAATAAATGTCTGTGTGCCATAATCATGAAATGTAAACTGCATCATAATGGTCCATCTAGGTTCTGTGTCCTATTTGATTCTATCTTTCTGATTATCGAATAGACTTGGTCATGGTGGAACCAGTCAGTCAAGGCTTTCAAGATAAAATGATTTCCTTTTTACTCTATATAGTGAAGGTCATGCTAACGACTGGGCTATTCTTGGTATCTGTTTTGTGAATGCTTTTTATTTTTCAAAAACTTAATTTCACTTGCCCTCTACGTTTCTCTCTTATCCAGTAGCAGAACGTGGGTATAGTCAACGTGTGATTGTCCGTGATCCGAACCTTCCTTTCTCCGACTCTCTCTTATCCCTTTGCACTCTTCATTAGCAGAATCTTGACTCTCTTTACGGCTCATATGTTGAATTTCTCGTTTGTTTGGTTCTTTTTTCCCTTCAAGTGTTGAAGGCCCTGCAAAAAACTGGGTTCTGGCCTTCATGTAGTTTTCATTTTAAGTGCTGGATTTTGCTCTGGATTTCACTTTCTTCATAACCAAGTATGTTCAGGAGCTAATGTATCTCCTCTAACTTATTGCTGCAGATTATGTGTTTGCTAATAGGAAGTTTGGTGGTAATGCACAATCCATCACCAAAGACCGATGGATTCATCACACTTCTTTCTTGTGGGACTTCAATGTCAGCAACATGGCATACTTAAAGGTTCCAGTGCGAGCACCAAAGTACAGGCTGGTACAAAATTGGATCTTTTCCTTTCGTTTCCCAGCCATGCTCATTTATGATTGTTTGGTAAATGGGATTGGAATTGTTTCTATTTCCCAACTTCTCTCTTTCAAATTGCCTTGTTTGCTTAGCATGAACGGAAGTAAGAGAAGTAGTGGCAATGTGAGTCAGCTCTCCTTATATCCGTTTTATAGTTACTCATATTCTCTTCTAACAAACAGTGCTGACATAGAAGACATAAGAGAAATAGAACATTTGTATTACAGTTATGCTTTGCTATGCTTTTGTCATCTGTTTCTATAGCACCTTGCGCACATATAAAGAATTACTATATATCAAAGTTGGTAGCTTGGACTCCTCCTTGACGGTTGCAACATTTTTGCCTATGGGTGTCGTGTAGGCTAGGGACCATTTGGAGTTTATTTGTCGCATGAGAGAGTATATACCAAGGGAAGAATTCATAGAGAAAACAATTGATGCTGCTAGAGAACAGTTCTGCTTGAGGTCAATAGAAATGGATGATATCAAAGTTTCTGCTGACATGAAATTCACTCAGTCCTCCAAGCCTTTGACTAGAGAAGAACTGGAGGTTGCAGTGAAGACTTCTCCGGCTCAAATCTTGAGGGTAGAGTCGCTGTGAAAGTGACACCTAGGGGACATATCATGGATGTACTGTTTTACAGTGTTGCTTGTTAGTTCACCGAAATGTTTTTGTTTTTAATGGGAAAGTAAGGGCCGCCAAATGGAATACCATCATGGAACTATTTTTTGTCCTACTGAGACATTGTGTAATAGCAGAGTTACTGTGTTTCTCTACTGAATTCCACAGGGATATCATGCCATTCCTCGTTGATATTGGATGGTGTTTTGTAACTTAGCCTAGCCTCATAATTTGTATGGCCCATTCCCATCCGGAAGTGGGTGGTTATCATGCACGATCCACTATATGATTGTTTGCCGTTGTGGTTTTGGTATTGGATAAAAGTAGAATTCTATTCTCTGGAAATAAAATTCGACCCTTTGGTTGATATCGTGTAGTAGTTAATGAATTTTAAATGTAAAGAAATTAGATAAACTTATGGTGGTCAAGTCAAGCCATGATGTTCTATGTCCCATTCAAAAGAAAAATGAAAGGTTGTTTGTTTAGGTGTAGACATATTTTTTGCTTGAAATGGACTCGCTCAATTGTTTTTTAGCATATTCCTTTAAATTTTGCTATTGAAGTGTAAGGAATTATGACAACGTTTTCGTAGTGAGATATTCCTATAAATCTTGTTATCTTACAACTTAATAGTTGAAGATGAAAAAGTTGTTTCAAAAATCTCTCAAAATTTGTTTTTAAGATAGAATGGACACATGATATGTTTGAGATTTTTTTTCTCTTAAGATTTGACAAAATATATAAATTGGATGTTTTTAAATGATAGTATTATCTAAATCTCTTATTATGTTGGCAACATTTATGAACACATGATAAACCTTTGTAAAAATATAAAAACAAATTGGCAGCGAAAGGACAAATCATAACAAAGTATCTAATTAATTTATAGATGGAAGAAAGTAGAAAAAGTACAGATAAACCTTTTTTTAGGAAAAAACAGTCGAACAATTAATCGAATGAATTGTCGAAGCATAGTTGAATAGGGCATCGGCGGTTGACATCAGTCTGCGCTGAAAAAATCTAACCACACTTTGTTAGTTTTTAGACTTCACAATTGGGGTCCATCGAATCAAGCTTAGTTTCGTTCAGGTCAATGGTAGATTTTTAATATCTGATTCAGATCGGATCAGATTTATCTTGTTTAAATTAGCTGTAGGAGATTTTAATTGGTTGATTTGGGTTTGGGTGTTTTTTATTTGGGTTCGTCTGGCTGTTCGGTTTTTTGGGTTATGGGTTAACTTTGGATAAATTATTTGGGTTAAGTTTGGTTGACACAAATTTACAGCACAAATTTAAGTAACCTTTGTAACTTGTATTGATGTTCATATTTGAATTCATATTCGACACTAAATTCTTTAAATATAGTGACACTCTTGATTAAAATTTTGTGAATCAGTGGTCACTGGTAAAATAAATTTCACTCTATATGTTTTCGTTCAAAATTGATTAGTTATAAAGATCCGTACAAAATGAAAAATAATAATGTAAATAAAAAACAACTCAAAACTTACATATAATCTAGCTTTCCATACGTAAATTTCTTGCTACATGTAGCCAAAAATGGATACATCTATTGTATAGCTAAAAAATGAAAACATGTACAATGATTAAGGAAACGTACAATAAAAAATAATACTGAAAGTGCTATTTTTATTTTTATGTACAATATTTTTTTATATAAGTAATGTACATGTTTTATAGGTGTAATATACAGTTTTCTTCTACTATATGTGGAGTTAATGTAGTTATCTTTAACTACGTGTGGGTGTAAGCCAAAACTTGTTGCCATACGTAAATCAGGTTAACTATTGAATTATATTAACTAAAATCTAAAGTGGTAGTTCTGTTTAGTTTTGATGATATTATATAAAGAGTTTAATGATTGTTGTTGCGGCTTTGCAAAATCACAAAACATTTTTTAGAGAGTCAAATTGCAAGTGTTATTTTAAAGTTCATTATTGGTAGTATTACCATGAACAATAAGCTATTGTTTTTCTTTTAGTTAGTGAATTAATCTGAATGTGAGTTGGCGCCTAAACTAATGTGCTTAGATGACACAAATCATGAAGTTTTTATGTTGTTTGGGGTTTAACTAGCAAGTGCCGTGAAGTGAGGTATAAATTTTGTAATCTTTATTCTTTTGTGGTATTAATGGGTATATATCTTTATCAGATTATTGTGTATTTTTATTTAGGTATCTACACACTGATCGTAGTTAATATATGTTTCACCTTAGAAGTTTGATAAATATGAAGAAACTTAGGTTTATTATAATCAAAATTAATATAGTAATATAAAATAGTAATGATACACATTACTTTGTCTAATACATTTTAAAAAGGGAAAATTATATCTCCCACCCATAATGTTTGACGAAATTACACACCCCACCCACGAGGTTTCAAAAATTACTTTGCCCACCCATGTGGTTTCCGTTATTTTACATCCAGCAACTTTTCTAATATTTGACCAACTTAAATGAGGCTTAAATGTTGTCCAAAACTGATAAAACTTTACATAGATGATGCTAAGGTGTTATATTTTTGTCCAATGCGAAATCCAGAGTTTTTTAAGGTCGTATATGACCTATGAGACCCAATGAAAACACGTTCACATGTCACATGTTTCATTGGGTCCCACGGATCACATATGAGCTTAAAAAACTTTAGATTTCACGCTAGACCAAAATATAACACCTTAGCATCGTCCGTGTAAAGTTTCATCAACTTTGGACTACATTTAACCATCTTTTAAGTTGATCAAATATTAGAAAAGTTGCTGGATGTAAAATAACGGAAACCACATGGATGAGCAAAGTAATTTTTGAAACCTCGTGGGTGGGGTGTGTAATTTCGCCAAACGTCATGGGTGTGGGATATAATTTTCCCTTTTAAAAAATGTAAAACATTTATTGTTGGTAGTATGAACACTAAGTTATTGTTTTTATTTTAATTAGTGAAATTTTGAATATGAGTTATCGACTAAACTAGGGTGCTTAGATGACACAGAAAATGATGTATTTTCGTACGGTTTGTTGGTTTATCCACCATATACCGTTGAATGACATCTAAATTTTGTAATATTTATTCTATTAATGAGAACTTTTGTTTCTTAATTTATTGCATAATTTTATTAAGGCATTTACCTATCAATCATGGTAGTATATATCTTAGCAAAAGAGTTTTGAGTTTTATACTCAAAACTTCATCAAGGTCCGCACCATTCAGAAATACTATTCAGCGTGTAACGTATGAATAATTACTAAACAACAAAATGATGTAAATTTATGATGAAAACTGGAACTAAATTTGATTAATACCATGAATTGAAAAATTCAGATGATAAAATACCATAAATTGAAAAATTCAGGAAAAGCTTCACGGTCGTCTTCATTCTATTCACTCACGAAAATTTTGCAACCCTAGCTGGCGACCAAGGAACATACACCCTCTGCGCCCCTCTTCATTCTCTTCTTGTGTCTGCGCGTCTGCAGAGATAAGACACTGGAAGTGGAACTGCGGCATCACTCGCACACCAGATTGAAGACGGGAAACATTTCAGAATCGGAACCGGTAATATACTCGAACTTATTCTTCACTCACGGTAGTTTTGAATATACATGCTCTGCCCCTCTCTTCATTCTCTTCTTGTGTCTGCGCCTCTGCAGAGATAAATCACTGGTAGTGAAGCTGCTGCATCACTCGCACACCAGATTGAGGACGGGGCTGAAATACTTTCAGAATCGGAACCGGTAATATACTCGATAAAAACTACGATTCTGGAATAAATGACATTCAGTTCTATTTTGTGGATGTCGTATCATATTCGCTAGAAACGGTGGCCGTTTTTGTTACACTTCTGGCAACGCAGTTGGTGCCACTTTTTCAACATGATAAAAACTAGGACTCTTAATTACATTTCCAGGATGAATGAAGCGTGTAGTGGAACTGTAGTCATTGGAGAGTGGATTTCATATGCATCCACCTAACAGGGTAGACCGTTCTTCACTGTGAATTGTGATAGACCCACTGTCTGATTTTATCTGATTAAAAGATATTTAATTACAACTTTCTTTCTTGTCATATGACAACACCGATCATAGCTAGGTCTCATATTTAGAGCTCTATGAAGCGTGTAATGTAACTACTGTCATAGGAGCATTGATTTTTGGGAGCAGCCACCCAGTTGGGTAGAGTTTTCTTCACTGGAATTGAGATGCACCCTCGGTCTGATCTAATCAGACATATTGTCTTTGTTTTCTACTGCTCTTATTGTAGACGATGGAATGCTTGAAGGTTTCAGAGGCTAATATGGTTGTTTACATCCGGCCTTCGAGGGCTAAGTTGATCTCTGAGGCCATCACCCATGAACTCAGCAAACTGCTCTTTAAGTTTGTCTTGCTTTCTTTTTCACTCTTTTTATTTAATATTATCAAGCTCAGTTCCCTCTTTTTCCCTAAAATGTGTTGGAGAGTTACAGTTCCTCTTGCTCTTTTCTAAAATTGCAGATTCAGTGAGAGATTTGATGGTGTAATATTGGCGTATGAAGTTGATAAGCCTAGTGATAGGGCGAAAATTCTTAGTGGGTTGCACCCTCATATTGGAGTCAAAGTCAGAGCTCATCTCCTGCTATTTGACCCTAAACCAAATATGTACTTAGGTATCACCTCTATGTGCAATTTTGCTTGCTCTGTCGATCTTTTGTTAGGGTGAAAGCTTTTCTTGATCTGTGAACCTGATAATTGCTTGACATAAACTTGATTTTTGCTCTGTACCAGAGAGATAACTGTGTTTAGCATGCTTAGTCTGTCTTATCTGATATGGTAGTATTTATTGAAATAGTGGTGTGCTCTGTGGGGTTGTATCATTGTGGGCTATCAAATTCTTGGGACAACAACTATTCTTTACTCTATGTTTGATCATAGTAAATCTCCCATACTGCTGTTTTTTCCATCTCCTTGATGAAGCTAATGTATTTCTTTCTTTCGTGTTTTTTTTCTTTCTGTTCTATCATGGCAGAGGGTAAAGTCGTTAAAGTTGCTCAAGAGTCCATCCATGTGGTTGTCCTTGGATTTGCGGCCGCCATCATCAACAAGGAAGACATACGTGATGAATTTAGATATAAAATTGTAGGTAGAGGTTGAATTTTTAGCCAGAAAATTTGTGTCTATGTCTTCTTATTAATTAAAGAACACAGTCCATATGTTTCTTAAGGAGTTTGTGTGTGGCAGAGGAACGGTGAAGAAACTTATAGGAACAGATCTAATCGGCGGCATGAGATCAAAGCTGGAAGTATGATTCGTTTTCTTGTTAAAAGGTAGTCCATAGTTTTCTATTGCTTCTTGTTATAAAATGTCCCTTCTGAGATATTTATCTTGGTCAGATCTGATAGTAAAGCTTGGATGGATGGCCATCAGAAGGATTGTGGTTTTTCCTCTTTAGTAACTCACTTTTTTCTACAAGACTTGATTGTTATATCTCATTCTGCAGCTTTGATGATGAGGTACTGCATATATGTGGTTCTCTTGTTCCAACGAGCACCGGAAACATCCATTGCTTAGATCGGAGCTTGGAAGAATTCAGTTCCTTTACTGAAAGGTATAGTATCTATCAAGTCTATAATAGAAGGATATACTAGTTGATGTTATTGTTGGGGAAGTTCATGACTGTCTTGGCTGCTGAACATGTAGGACCTCCAACAAGAGGAAGGGGATTATAGCAGAAAGTGGGGAGCTCGTTACCGATGGTGCAGCTTCTTGTGCCCCTTCCAACCAATCTAAGAAAATGAAGAGGAGAAAAGCTGATGGTGTTTTTTGAAGTAGTAGTGTGAGTTTATCTCTATAACTTGCTCTAAGTCCTGTCTATCTAGTTTCTCTCGGTTGCCAAATGACATTTTTAAAACTTAATTCCCTTCTTTACGGAATCTGCATTGAGCTTCTTTCTTTAGCTTTGTGTCACTCCGTTGGACCAGCTGTTGAAGTATTCATCCTCGGTAGCATGTTTGATATTATTCACAGGCATGGTAAGATGGGCAAAGATTAAGCTCCACAAACAGGGATCATGTCAAGGTTCCAGGCTCTAAGGATGCTTCGTTGTTCAGAATAGAAGCATTTTGATATGTTGGATACTCTTTCCTAGTGCATCCATTATTATAGGAGAGACTTCTTATGGTAGACCTTTGGTTTCGTTGAACTTTTACAAGTGTACGAAACCAAAATTTTGAGGGCCGGGGGTGAGTAGATTAGGCTATTCTCTGATTCTGGGCACGAGGCGACTAGTCGTGCAGTTCTTGGCTGTTCCTCTGTATCATCAATAACAGTTGGTATATATTTTTTGCAATTATTCTTTATATGGACATACGGGTAACTAGCTTTTATTTTTTGATAGTTTAGCGCTGCAAACCGCGGATCGAGAGTTTGAAAAATTACAAAACGAGATGTAGACTACATTAGTGTTTATTAAAATGCAACAGACACATGGTCTAGCGGCCACCCCGTCACTAAAATTTGCGTGGACTGAAAGGATTTCAGCCTTGAACAAATGACTTGAGACTTGAGAGGATGGGAAGAAAAATCTAAGTCCGAAATTTTGATTCAAGCGAGACTCGGTTCCCAATCATCGAAACACTCGAGCACTGTGAAAATCTATAAGCGGGATTTGAGATAGCTTCATTGGCCTATAGTGGATTGTACTGAAGCATGCCTAAATAGAAGAACCACAAGTGAGACTTTAAGTATACCAGCTACAATTGAGATTTCATAGACTGCCCTTATCACCAAGATGTCCATCCGGTAGTCTCAATGTTTTTATGTTTTTTGCGACAGTGGAAGGGGGATCTCGCATATTCAAATAGCATAATTATTGAAATAATTTCTTCCTTATATTTCTATTCATTCCTTTATTTTTCTTTTGAGTAATTATATTAGTTATTAAATATATTTTTATTTCATTAATAATGTACCTAACAAGATTAATTATACATTCTTTTAAAGAAATACTATTCGTATAAAAAAATTTAGATTTTTAATAGAAAAAATGTACTCGATCTAAATAACAATTAAGTTACTTATACAAATGGATGCAAACACGTTGTCATTAATATGCCAGTTTACATACATAGTTATAAAACAATGTACATTCGGAGTCTTATAAATTCCTTTTTAGGAAAGGGTGGGTAATCATAGAAATTTGGAAAGTCTTGTCAATTCACAAGAATTTCACTTTCAATTAATGTGCATGTATCATATCAAAATAATTACACTCAAACCTCAACAAATTATATATCTAACAATCAAATATATATGTGTTTGTACTTTAAAAAAATGTGTTTGTATTTAGACTCGCTACTAGTATGACTGATTGTTAATCCTTAGTTGTGATTTATCTATATTGATTATTGGACTAGTAAGCCACCAATAAACACTCATCTCATCATGCTCATGATTTGTTTATTAATAAATTATTAACATAAATGGCAAAGTAAATCGTTTAACAGACACAGTTTAACGCATGGGCTTGACAAAGAAAAACATAACAACTAAACAAATTTCGGTTACTACAACCCCACCAATAGTAGGCACGCATAAATAATAAGTAGAATACAATTGAACAATTACCAAACTGATCAAACCCAGCAACAAGGAAAGATAGGAACAAACTTTGAAATTATAGAACTTCAAAATCACAAGTACCCAAAATCCCCAAGGACATAGACCGATAGACAACAGCAGAGCCATCTTTGGAACAGATTCATAGATTGCTAGATACAAAAACAAAAAATAAAGAGTATAAAAACACTACACTGATTCATGTGATGTGGCTCCGCTCCGCATGAGCAGTAGTCCACAATTCTCTTCTTGTCTTTCCCAGTTCCCGTGTGACACGTTACATCAACTCACCTACAGCTTGCATACAGCAGGGGTGAAGTCGACATAAAGAGACTGATAAGAGTATCTGTAAACTAATTAGACCTTTGGATCCTATATCTCTCTCTAGTTGTCGACTACATTTCTTCAGCTTTTAGATTAATATCACCAGATCTAGTTGGGAGATGCTAGTTCATACATTTTGTGTGGCACGCAAGGCTGACTCGTTCCAGATCACGAACCCTAGCTAGGGTTATACGAATATTGTCCATGATTCCCGCACCTGCATTAACCTTAATTAATCCACCTCGATTGGAGTTTTGCCCATATAACATAACCGATCCCCGATTAATTTGGCCTAGCTAACACCGTTATGGAAGTTGTTCTAATTCTCCCGTTTGACCCCTGCAAAAATAGACAACTAAACGTTGAGGTCGGTTGATCATTTCATCAGATCAATAGAGACTGATCGATCTCTCAACTTCCTCTACGACACTTTTGCCGCGTGCTTATGAAAACAAATTCATAAGCTAGCTACCATGTGAATCGATAATTAAGCTCTTTGCTTTGAAATCTTATCCTCAATATTATTTCTATCTATCACAATGTCTTTAATTAAAGCTTTACTCATCGGTGTTTCATGTCAAATAGTATCATACAACCGAGTTCATTTTAGTTTGAAGGTTGTTCAAGTTAAACTATCGATTGTTCATATTGATGTTGAAGTTATATGTGTTACTATAAAAATTGTGCGGCTTTACATGATGATTATTCAAGTTAAATGTAAAGGTTGTTCAAGGATGTATCTAATTTGTACGGTTGTAAGATAGTCACTTTGATGTTTCATGTGCACTAGGCCCGAAATGATTGGTCATGTTGTGTTTGGTTGCAAAGCTAATTAACACACTATCTATCCTACAATCTTTAATTCATTAGATCGGTGTCCTCGTCAAGCTAAATCTTTGCAAGATTGGTTGTTACCTATGAAAATGAGTCCGAAGTATCCTTTAAAAGATTCCGTGAATTCCGTACTCTATACGTGACAAGACCCAACTTTTTGTCGATATATGAAAACGAGTTTATCCGATCAGTTTATTTTTCTCTCTCTCTATATATATTATCTCTTTATTTTTTCGAATTTAAGCTTACTACATCAGTTTCTACTTTACAAAACTCAAATGAAATCTCCTCTTTACCGATCACATTGAACTTTTATCAGTGGTCATGACATGGTGACAAACCATAAACCGCTACAGCGTGTGTTCCTTCATGGTCTGCTAGATGGGGTTGATTATTTTCTTTTCTTAAAACAAGATGGCGTTGATTATTATTTTTTTGATCGAAACAACCGGGGGTCATTTAGCCCTCCTCTCTTATTGAGAAGATAGAGGATTTATCCTCAGAAAGTTGGGACAAAATACAAGACGGATGGTGACTAAAGATACTACATCCAAAGGGTCGATCTAGACCCAGTTTAGCAATACTATCTACAACTCTATTATATGTGCGGGGAATATGGGCAACTACCGCATCTCTAACAGACTGTATATTGGAGGAACATTCCTCAAACAGTGGCTTCAAAATGTGCGTAGCTGGGCATTCATCAAACAACTTTACCAATAGGAGGGAATCCGATAGGAACCAAACTCCATCTAACTTCCTGGCCATCGAAATTCTGCTTGCCTGCACCAGCCCCATGACTTCTGCGTGCAGAATGCTCTGAAATCCAAATGTTATGACAAAGCCACCAATCCAATCTCCATGGGCAGTTCTCCAAGATCCACCCGCAACAGCTTTACCCGAGGATAAACAGTTAGCACCGTCAATAGTGAATATAATGGCATTTGGATCATAAGAGAGGCTGAGGAGCTCCCTGTTAGTATGGTCTGTTTCCTTTGGCCAGAAGTTCTCAATTTCCTTAACATATGCGCGTGCCCTTTTATTCTGTTGACATCTAAGAATAACATGACGTAGAGGAAGAAACATCCTTTCCTTCTTGCCAAACACTTTGCTATTTCTCTAGTTCCATAGCATATAACAAATGATAGGAAAAACCATTCTCCATTTAATGTTAATCAAGCAACTTTTCTCTTTCAGTAGGTTACTTCTAATCCATTCATGCACATCACCAATAAAGAAATTAGATCTATCCCTGGTATATATAAGTTTAAACCATATCTTTTTTGCAATAACACAATTAGGGGTGGCAATTCGGGTTAATGGGTCGGGTTGAAGCTCACCTATACCCGACCCGATTAAAATTGTATTGACCCATACCCGACCCAATAATAATCGGGTTACAAATTATCAACCCAATACCCGACCCATATAAAATGATTAAACCCATACCCGACCCGTTTAACCCAACATAATTAGACTATGAAAAATTTAAAAGACCTGGAATTAAATTTTTTATATGATTGTTCAAACGGAGTTACAAATGAATGAAATCATACATTAATATGGTAGATATTCCAGAGTTTTCATTATCCTCCGTCTTTTTTCTTTTTCCATATACATATCGTGCTCAGTAGCACTTAATAGAAGAAGGTGATGTATACGCGCCTGAGCTAAATATAACTGTATTTTCTCCTTCAAAATATAGAATCAAAACATATACAAAAAGCTTCAGAGTACAGAAGAGATAGGACAACAGTGGGAGCTGTGGAGGAGAGAGCAGCACACTGTCTTTTGACAATCCACATAACGAATACTCTCGTTTTTGCTTTATAAAGAAATACAACAAAGTAGTATTATCAAATAAACAACCGCTCATCAAAAAGATACTACATAATCTGTATTATACTAATAGTAGGTTGGCACTTACTTAGTAATATATTTTTATTTTGATTTAATTATTTATTACTATTTTTAATAAAATAAAATAAACGGGTCGGGTTGACTACGGGTTAGGACTTTGAACCCATACCCAACCCAAAAATTTTATAGGTAACCCATACCCGACCCAATAATTAAATGGGTCAATAATCATGACCCAAACCCACTATTTTCGGGTTGGGTATGGGTCGGGTTGTCGGGTTTGGTAAAAATTGCCACCCCTAAACACAATCACGAAGTATGTGAACAGTTGTTTCCTCATTGCCACAGTAGTGACATGAATTGTCGGTAGTAAGACCCATCATGAATCTTCTGGAATTCGTCATCAGTCAGTCCAGTAAAATACGCCCGATCAAGACCTTAATGCGTTCCTGAACTGGTAATTTCCAAACTGACTTGAATACTGTAGAGCTTTCAGCATCAGTAGATCCATAGTTCATAGTTAATAAATTATAAGCTGATTTAACACTGTAATTGCCATCGCTTTCAGGCCACCAAGATAAAAAGTCATTACCAGAATCAGGATAGACAGAATTATTCAATACCAAGTTGAGCACATCAGCAGGCAAAATGTTCGACAAAAGCTCCCTCTTCCAACCTAAATTGTTATCCAAGTAATCCGCGACTTTTTTGTCTATGTCTTGACTTGGAATGGGATTAATGATTTTCGAGTCCAGTTTGAAACCTGCAATCCATATATCTTTCCAAAATTTAACGGTTTTTCCATTGCTAACCACCCATCGTGAGCCCTCGATAATTAGGGGTTTACATTTTTGGATTGCTTTCCAATTACAGAACCTCTCTACGAATGAGGATTAGGGTATTTTGTGTTTAGGATTCTAAAGCATGGCTTATCCGTTTTTCAATTAAGGTTCCAAGCAATTTTGCCGAAGCACGCAAGGTTCATAACCCTAGTTTTTTGAATCCCTAATCCCCCATTAGATTTCGGTTTACAAAAGGTCTCCCACCCTATATCGTGTAGTTTCCTAATATTAGAATCATGACCCCATATAAAATCTCTGCACTGTTTATCAATTTTAGAGCAAACATTTACTGGTAACAATTGACATTGCATCATATGAATAAGAATTGAGGAGACACAACTTTTAACTAGGCAAATTCGTCCAGCCATAGACAGAGATTTTGCTTTCCAACCAGCAAGTCTATCACGAACTTTAGCTAAAAGAAAGTTGTTAGATTGGGAGACTGATCTGCCTTGCTTCAGGAAGACTCCTAGATACTTACCAAAATCTCTTGTGGTAGGGATATTAGCTTCAAGACTAATAGCTTCAGCTTTTTCTGAGGTAATGTTCTTGGATAGAAGAATAGAAGATTTCTCAAAATTGACACACTAACCAGAGGCATCATAGAATTCCGTAATACAATCAGTCATAATTCTAACTTGGTTTAAGGAGGCTATCCCGAACAATACTAAATCATCAGCGAAGTAGCAATGAGAGAGGGAGATACCTTTCCTACCTAAAGTGATTGGTTTCCACTCCTTCCTAGATACTTTGCTATTAATCAAGTAAGCTAATCTCTCAATGCAGAGAACAAAAATAAAAGGGGATAAAGGGTCCCCCTGTCTAATCCCCCTACCCGCAGAAAAGGAATTAGTCAGCCCACCATTCCAGCTGATTTGAAAAGTTACCGAAGTTATACAATCCATGATTGTGTTTTTTAAATTATTAGGAAGATCTCGACAGTCTAAAGTATCTTTAATAAATCTCCAGGAAAGCCTATCATAAGCCTTGGAAAGGTCTATTTTCATAGCAATGCAACCCTCCCTGCTCTTCGTTTTTTGCATAAAGTGTAAAACTTCCTGTACAAAGATAATGTTTTTGAATATACTTCTTCCAGGAACAAAGCTGGCTTGATAATCAGATACCCAACGATTCATGAAAGGTTTCAGTCTGTTGGTGAGCACTTTTGCAAATAACTTATACTGCATCTGGTAGAGCGAGATTGGGAAAAAGTGGCTAACTTGACAAGGGGAATCAACCTTAGGAATTAGAGCAAGAATCGTTTCATTTAATTTAGGATCAATCTTCTGAAGTCTAAGAGATTCTTGAGCAAAAGCTAGGACAGAAGAACTTAACAGATTCCAAAACTTTTTGAAGAAAGCTGCAGGATAACCATCCTTACCAGGGACCTTGAAGGCTTGCATAGTTTTTAAAGCTACAGTAAGTTCACTAAGTTCAATTGGTTTAGCCAGATTCTATTTCTCATCTCTGTTAAGAATTGAGAAATTGTGACCTAAAGTATTACCTCGGTAGCTAGCTTCAGCAGAGAACAGATTTTGGAAATGGAACACAAGTAATTTCTCAATATCACCCTCATTAGTGACCCAACAACCCTCATTGTCCATAAGTTTTGCAATTTTGTTGTGCTGCCTTCTAAGCTTGGTTTTCAAATGAAAAAATGCAGTATTCTTGTCACCTAAGCCTACCCAATGATCTCTAGATTTTTGATGCCAAAGGGATTCCTCTCTTTGCATCCACATGTCAACGTCCTTTAAGAGGGAATTCTCTAGACCTATTAGGTTACACCCCTTACCTTCATCTATTGCCTTTTGAATACCCCGCAGCCTAGCAATAATTCTATTTTTAGTATAGATGATATGGCCAAATACCTTTCTGTTCCACTCAGAGAGAAATCCTGAGAGGGTTTGAAGATAATCTCTAAGAGGGCTATTGTTAATCCAGTTCGGATGGACTGCTTGATAAAAATTTGGATGGGTGAACCAGGCAGCAAGCATTTGAAAAGGTTTAGGGCGCTGTTTACTAGTCTGATTTTGGTTAAGAGAGAGAACAAGGGGACTATGATCAGAAGCAAGTTTGGGTAATACATCTACAGACGCTGTAGAAAAATAATTAATCCATTCATCCGAAGCAATGACACGATCTAGGCAGGCCCTATGATTACCATTGGTCCAGGTAAATCTATTTCCAACAGTCTTAATACACAACAATCCTCTTCTATGGAACCAAGACTCAAATTTCCGATCAATTCCAAAGTTATTTAAAGAACAAGGGGACCTATCAGATGGTAAAATAGTGGCATTAAAGTCTCCCCCTAAAACCCATGGGGTAGAGCTCATAGGTTGGATAATATCTAGTTTATTCCATAAGGAGTTACACAGAGTGGGATTGGCCCTAGCATAGATAGCAGTCAACAAGAAAAACTTATTTCCAATACCAACCTTACAATGAATAAATTGTTGATCACTATCTAAGACATTGACCACAACATTCCTATTCCATAATAACCATATACCACCACTGAAGCCCTCAGCTTCAACACGAAAGTTATTATCAAAACCAATCTTAGAGCAAACTGAATCTGCAGTAATGCCACTAATCCTGGGTTCAAGCAGAATCATAATAGCAGGGCGATTAGCCAAAGTAATGTTATATAGCACGATGAAAACTAGGCTTTAGCGCCCTCTGACATTCCAGAAAACAATTTTCACAGACATAATTAAGGCATAGTTGGTGTTACGTACCTTCCTTCAATCTATTGGAAGTATCCATGGCTATTACCTGATTTGTGGCGAGATGTTCCATTTCCAGATCGTGACTTGATTGCTTTGGGGATCTACCATCCAGTATTCTGTAACACCCTTACCGGTAATCCAGTAATTATATCCTAACCCGTCTCAATTACCAACCACGATGCAGCGGAATTCAAACTACAACCGGGGGTGATACAATGCCGTTAGTCACCCACGTGACTAACAAGGCCAAATCCAAACCAAACAAACAATACAATACAATATCGGTCTGATGGGTCTACATCCCAATTCCTTAATCAAATCTCAAGTCAATTACAAACCTCAAATCCATATTATACAATTACATTATCCATTCATTGCTATACCGAGTCCACTACAATTCCCAACTTATCAACAACATAACGGTCTCACAATCCCACAATACAACAACACAATTACTTAAACAACTACCCATATTAAATAGCGACCCCGTCCTACTCTCGAACGGTTGACGGCTTCATTGTTCCTGTAAGATAAACACAGCGCCCCAAGGGGCTCAGCAAAATTGCTGCATATGAAATTCGCATACCCCGCGTACTAGCGAGGGTACGCCGACTATTTGGTCGAGAGCATGCGATTTGTTTTATTTCAATCAACATGCATACAACATACATTATATATGTACATTCACACAACACTTAACATTCAACTAGGGAATACAAATACACTAACACCATAAGCTTGTTAGTTATTGTTGCTTAAACTTAGGCCTTGAGGGTTTCTACCTCACTATGCCTTACTCAATTACTCATTACTTTACCCACTCTCTTGGGTACTCTTACTCAAATTCTTTTACTCTCAACTTCAAGCAAGTTCTACAATACTCAGCTCAAGTCACCACTCAACTCAATTTCTCAAGTCTCTCAAGTTTCACTCAATACTCGATACTCAAATTCTCAATTCAATTCTCAACCAATACTCAATACTCAAAGGCATCTTTTAAGTCTTAGCCACGACCTCCGGGCAAGGTCATACACAAGACCCACCACTGGGCTTACAAATACAAATGGAGCTGTACAATTAGCTCCTCAAATTCTCAAATGTCCTGTTCTCTACCGGACTACTCAAATTCCAAAAACTCCACTCTCGGAGTCATTTCACAATCTCAAGGATTAGCCTAGAGGTATCTCTCTCGATAACATCTATTAGCTTAGGGAATTCTCAATGTCTAGTATTCTAAGATATAGAGTTTTACCCAACTTATCGAATACTCTCATGTTCGGGACATTATTCATTTTAGTCGGATCCTCTCATTGGGGTTCGACTATTTTTCTAAGGGGTTTGGTGATCCCTTACCATACTTTATTTCTCTCAAGGTTCAAGTTTGAACACTCATCAATCCTCTAAATAGAGGCTACTTAAATACTTCCACCATTAATTGCTTTGTGGATTAAGTCAATTCGGTTCTCTAACCGTTATCGGGAGTTCACTAATTCCCGTACAATCCTCTCACGTTCTAGTGAGTTCATAGTTTTGCGTTATCGTATATTGTTTCGATAGTTTTGGTGTGTTTCCACATTTTTATTATTTCGCACTTGACTCTTTCTATGAGTCGCTACTCAAACAAGACTTAACTATGAGTCACACTACAGTGCTCATTCACACTCAAACAAGAAACAATACAACACAAGCACAAGCAAGTGCAAATATTCCGATTCGTGCATTTATCTTGTTAGGTGATCACACAATCAACACAAGCACACAAATCAGGGTAACCAAGTTAGGATACAGGACATGAGAAAATCATACCTTTCACCGGGGTTAACTTTACCGGGTGTTCTCACGTTCCTCGGTTCACACTTGTTCCTCGAGTCTTACTCTTGAACCACTGATTACATGTCAAATGGTTCTATTAATATTAAGGCGTTACGGTACATACATAATTGCTACTCCCGTACTTACCCCGTTATCCCGTTATCTCGGTTTACTTAAGTGTTCTTAAACTCATAACTTTCTCAATCACTTCTCAAACTTGTTTACACTTCTTAGGACCTTTAAATGTCACCAAAAAACTCCTAAACATCATCTAAAACCAATACCTTTCAATCCCCCATGTTTAAAGCCCTTTAAAACACTCACGTTGAATTCTGGGGGTGGTCCGGGACTTGGTCCGGACCCAAAGTCCCGGACCAACATTTCTGTAAACTCTCGGCCTGTTTTCTACCCTGGTCCAGGACTTGGTCCTGGACTTTAGTCCCGGACCAATTCCTGCATTCACTCTCGGGCTGTTTTTTGATGCGGTCCGGGACCTTATACAAGGGCTAGGTCCCGGACCCTGCTAAAACCTGCTATTGAGGTAGTTTTTCAACCCCAAATCAACCCTTAAACCACCCTCAAACTTTCCCTAATCTTTCCACAAGTTTCCTACATAATTAAACATCTTAAAACATGCTCTAAACCTCTTCAAATCATTGGTCAAATACTTGCTCAACTTCTTGCTCAATTTCAACAATTTTCCACTCCCATTTTTGCATCTTGTACACTAGTGCATTCTCAAACTATCTCTTGGCATCTTACACTTTGGTCTCTCTCATTTTGACCATCCCAAATCATTCCTAAACAATTGCACTTCTAAAACCCAAGTTCATCCTCCATTTCCATAACTATAAGCACTAACTCTTTTCTAGCATTTCTAAGTTCCTCATATGCAAATTGCTACAGATTTTTATCCTTCTCTCCCTAGTCCTCTAAATACCATTTCAAGGTTACTAAACATCTCTACTCAACACTATCAACACCTAGGTTCTCCCAATCATCAAGCAACTAAAACCACCCAATTTTCTACACAAATTTTGTCATAACCTCCCCATAACTTAACACATTCCAATCCATCAATTCTCACCACTTTTCATTCCTAATCTAGCCACACCCATAAGGGTCCTACCAGCACACAATACCAATCCAAAGCATCATACAACATTATAGCTCCAAAATCACAATAAACCACAATAAAGCCACAAACTCAAATCACTTGGCTTCAAAGGCCCTTAATTCAAATAACAATTCACAAATTCCCTCAACTTCAACGAACTACTTTATTTCACATAGTTTGGGTTCATTATTTAATTTAACCCATCCCAAATTCCAAAACAATCAAAACAAGGTTCAAGGTAGGTTTCTTACCTTAATTTCACAAGTCTCCTTTCTATTTTCCTCTTCCTCTTCCTCTTCTCAATTTCGGTCAAAAGGGGGTAATGGAGTTTCCAAACTCCACTCCAACACCCAAGGAACATAAAATGAGTATAATTAAAATTCTAAATCCTTGGAATCACTCAAATTCAATGGAAGGGGCTTAAAGCACAAAGTTAGGGTTTTACCTTTAGAGTGTTTGGAAGGGTTTTAATCCTTGAATCAAAAGGAGGGGACTCCAAGCTTGGAGAGAGGGGACTCCAAGCTTCAAGAATCTCTAGTTTTCTCTTCAAATGGGGAAAACCCATGGAGATGAAATTCACCATTTTGAAATTCTAAAAAGAGGGAATGATAGAGCTAGTTGAGGGGATGAAGAATATGTATTTATTTTTGTGATTGGAGCTTTAAGAAGAATAGAGCAATGATGGAGAGAGAGAGAGCTGCCATGGAGGGTCTTCAAAATCGTGAAAACCAGAAGAGAGGAGGGGGAGCCGACTGGAGGAAGGAGAAAGGGAGGAAAGAGAAGGAAGAAAATAAAGTGAGGGAGGAGAGAGAGGGTAGTTACCCTTTTCTACTTTTTTTTTCTTTCTTTTTCTTTCTTCTTTTCTTTACTTATTTAGTGTGTGTGAAGGGGTTGTCTCACATGTTAAAACCGGCACACATATATATGTAAGCTGGACCATTTTTCGTCTTTTACAGAAAACACTCGTTAATTTACCCGGTTTTAGCACTATTCACTAACCAGGCCCGTTTTCTGGAATTTTCTCGTTTCTTTAATTTTAATGGCTCTTAAGCTTCCATTAATGTTTATTTATAGTTATTTAATGAACTATAATTTTTACGGGTTCATTTGACCACTTTAAGTCATGTTTTCGGGTTTTCTCGAAAAATGTGCACTAAAGCTTTATTAGCGTTTTTAATTCATTTTATGGATCTGTTTTATTCGGAAATTGTTCCCATGCATTATTTAGGCATTATTAAGCCTTGTAAATTCATATAAGACCCTTGTTGAGGTCGTATTCCTCCTACGGTCACTTAATGCTCAATTTAGCGTTTTTCGCTTTTTAAGCGTTTTCTCTTTTCTTTTGGTTTTATTTTCCTTACCAAATTCTTTAGGCACTATTAGGCCCTCAAATATCGTATTAGAGTAATTTAATCACCCTAATTAAGTTCGGGGTATTTCAATTCGATCTGGCGGAGCAGCAATCTTTGTCGGATTTTACTCTGTGTTGCTGAAATAGGGAAACGAGTTTCACCAACCCAAGGATCAGATTGAGCTTCCAGAGTTTTGGTGGTTTGGGCCGGATGATAATGTTGTCCTTGATTTATATGCTTGACTGTCGAAACCCTAGAATTTAGGCATTCCTTCCGAGCAACTGTTTCCAGTGGAGTCGTCATCCCTATCTTCATATTCTCACACTAAATATCTATATCTTCATCATCCAGAACTGCAAAGTTTGAACCCGTGCCTTTCCCCTTGAAATTGGATTTTTTCTTGACAGGTTGTGACTTCTTTACCGTATTGCGCCTTTTCAGAATCATCCATTCCCCGTATTCGTCAACAATATGCGAAACTTGGTCCGTTTGCTGACTTGTAAAAAGTTTCACTCCTTCTTCTTGTTGGATGTTTTCTCCCTCATTGTTAAACGGGCAAGCTGATTCTTTGTGGTCATAGCATCCACACTTGAAGCATACGAGATGCAAACCTTCATACTCAATTTTCATTACCTTGCGTCAAAACTTGTATTTTGCAAGCAAAGGTTTCGTCAAATCCACCTCTATTGCAACCCGCGCTAAACGAGACTTTCCAAAATCAGCCGGTGACAGGTCGATCCTTTTAACCTTCCCTACCTTCGATCCAACAATAGACAAAAATTCCTAGCTATAGTATTCACTTGGAAGGTCCGGGAACCTCACCAGTACTTCCAATGTTGACAATGCTTCAGTATTAGGGTTAAAATTCAGTCTTCATCTCCGAATTGTGAGATAGTGGTCTAATATAGGCCACGGTCCTTCCGATAAAACGAAATTTAGATCTTCTTGGTTGGTGAATGAGATTTTGAAGAAGCCATTCGATAAATCATCCATAGTAAATTCACCGTGTAACTTCCATCGACGACGTAATCGGTCATTTAAAATATGCATAGGTATAGTCTTTCCCAGCAATTTGACGATAATCGCCTGTTTCCAAGGTTTTCGAAATTGCAATTTCTGCTCCTTCGTAAGAGAGATGGATGGGCATTTTGGGTCCTCTTCATCCATTCCGTCATCTTCTTCATGAGATATGTCCTCCAATTCCTGGTGTATCTCCCTGTCATCTTCTTGCCAGAAACCCATTGCTACACTCTTGAAAGAGTTTCGCTTAAGTTCCTGCCCAGGTATAGAGACATCTTGCGCCTCCTTATTCTGATTATCCGTTTCCATTTCTCCTTCCGAGGAGAATGACCCGAGGTTGCGCCGCTTTTTAGCACTCTGCTCAACCGGACTTTTATCCGCCATTATTACGAGAGAATTGGTTCAGAACAATGAGAAAAGAGAGCAGGGGGGAGGAATGGTGGGCACGAGGGATGGCCACCGCTAGAAAAGTTTGCCTGAGAGTCAATAAGTCTTCCCGTTGATGACTCTCATTTCTTGGAGAGAGAACAAATGGGGTTGATTATTTGAATGCAACACAAATGCCGATTTCATCTCTTCCGTACCCGCGTGTGCGGATTCCTTCTATACGTGATACTATTTTGATTCTATGCGGTTTTTCTCATTTACCGAGCCGTCAGCACAGAAGAACAGACAATATGGGTGCGTTCGGTAGACGTTGCTTTTTTCCAAAAAGTAGTTTTATTTTGTCAAAAAAACAGCAAAATAAAGGTCCCATAAAGACAGATAAAGACCTTTATGATAAATATTGGTTTTGCTGCTTTTCGGACATTAAGGTGCTTTTGAGATTTTTGTCTCAATCCAAAATACAATATTACCCTCTTACTATTTTCATAATTTACAAGTTATAAAAATGTCTCCCTCCCCTTTCTATCGTATTCTCTCTCCTATTCTCCTCTTTCTCACCCAGCACTACCACCCCTTCTTCCTCATAGTATCATTCTTCATCTAATAATATTGATTGAATATAGGTAAATAAGTTTATTGGACAATAAAAGGGAGATATAGTTAGTATATAATCGAATCAGATTGGCACATTAATTAAAGAGGAGAATTTAATCGCTGGAAAAGAAGTACTCCAATTGATAACATCAAATTTAAAACGGGAAGGTGGATGCAGTCAGAAGGGCCATTAATCAGTATACATACATTAGTAGATAACGAAACCGTGAAGACGATCGAAGAATAGATATATGTGTTGAGGAGAAACTAGATGATGTACTATATTAATTCAAAAACAAAACCGTGAAGATAGTTTGAGAAATTAACGTCATGTGACGAATTCAGAAATAACAATAGCCCAGAGCGGATTTACGAAATAGGTATAAATGAGTGACGTCCGGGAACAAAATAGTGTAATTAAGAGTGAAGGGGAACAATGATATAATGTCGTTGTTCTGCTGAAGAAACGATCAATAAAATTGTCATCCATGTGGAGGTTCATGGGATAGATTTTTTATTTTTTTGCAAATTCAACCATTGAAGAAGACAGTTGAAAGCGATGATGGAGCAGAAAGTGCCGGGAAGGATGAGGGTGTTTCAGTCAAATAAATAAATAAAAGTAGTTTTAAAATAATGTCTCTACCGAACACCCACTTCATAAAGGTGGTGTTTTTCCAAAAAAAATAAAGGCACCTTTATTTGGACATTAAAGATTAATGTGGTTACCGAACGGGACCTATGTCTTGGAGACTTTACTGACAGTGCGGACTCAATCATTTTGGGGGTCCCGTGATTTTGGAGACTGGGTTAATTTGTACGCTTCTCAGATCCATAATCATATTTTCTAATTCTAGATGACATGATAACTTATTAATAAAAGGAGTTAACTTATAAAAAAAAATTATAGATATAAATGTAAATAATAGAACCCGAGCTTTAATAAATTGTGTGTCTAACTATGTTGATGATTACCAAACAATTTACTGGAATTAAACCTCCAAATTTTTTTCAGGAATGATTAAAATTAAAATAAAAAAATCAAAGAACTAATCTCTAAAAATTACTTTAGTCAACCAAATATAATTTTAGTTATAAATATAATAATAGCCGATTTGATGATTTTTTGTTTTTTAATGATAAAGAACTAGCCGGTTTTAATATTGATAAACATAAATTGTTAATATGACATGTAATCAGCCTATCGTTATTGTTGAACTAGAACTAACAGAAACTAATGTATAACTTTACTCCGATTTTCTTAAAAAAAAAAACTTTACTTACCGATGAAAAGAAAGGCACCAAAACTGTGAAGGACAAAGGCTACCAAATTGAAGAGAACGATTTTTTGTCAAACTGAAAAGTGGTCTGTCTGCAATGACATTAGGGAAGAGTGATTAATTAATTAAATTAATCTAGATGTGTGACGGTAGAGGAGTATAGCATGTGGATGCGACGGAATCATGAAAACAATTTGTGCACTGTGATAAGTGTGAAATATGCATGGTTTTAGTGGTTTTAAATGCTCAATTTTCATCTTGTATTGATAATATTCCACACTTATCTTATGTTTTCCTTTGACTTCTTGTTCAATAAGAATTGATACCTTTTTGTATGTCAAATGCAGAGAAAAGCCAAGAAAACAGTAGATTAACTCATGAGGGTGATGATGCAACAAACAGAGATCAAATCGGAGTCAGGATGAAGATTATAGAGGCTTTTGAAGCTATGTCCGAACTTGTGTCCGAACATCCATGTTCGGACACAAGTCGAGAGTTCCAGTGCTTTTCCTAACGAAGTGTCCGAACTTGTGTCCGAACTTCAATGTTCGGACACAGTTCGAGACTTGCAACGAAGAAGTCGAGACCCCGCTCCAAGACCATATGTCCGAACTTGTGTTCGAACACATGTTGAGACTTTTGCAAAAGAAGCCAGATCCGCACTTCAAAACAAGGTGTCCAAACATTGATGTTCGGACACAAGTTCGGACGCGGCTAAATTTCCAGCAAAAAGTGTTGCGTTTTGAAGAAAGGAAAGGGGAAAAAGCTTATAAAAACCCTAGTCAGATAGAGGAGAGGGAGCTCATCTTTGTGACAGAAAACAACACTTTTTAACGACAATCAAAGCTCTCAAATTCTTCATCATCAACACCATCATCCTCAATTCCATTCATCACACAAATCATCATTGTCGTCGAGGAGAATCGTCAGAAGTGAGTCCACGTTCATCTTCAACCTCACGTCAATACGTCTTCAAATCTGGATAGCAAGTGGATTTGGGAGTTTATTTCTTTCTCTTAATGAATTATCTTCCCATTGTATTTATTTGTTTCGTTGATAAGTCTGGCTAGTGAGGATTGCTCCGGGGGAGGGATGTTCGTAATGGATACGAATTAATCTCTGCAATTTGAATATGAGATTTTATCGGATTGTTTCTAGATTAATGTATAACATTCATCCTCTCTATTAATATCATGAGTTTATATAGTTGTTTTGTGAATCTTGTTATGATCAGATCAGGTTACTAACAAAAAGTTCAAATTAATCTGAAAATTTGTGGAGAACTAGTCGGATAGATGAGTTTTCCTTGCAATTGCTAATAATTATTCGCACTTATTCCTCCTATATGTGTTTTGTCTGCTTCTAGATTAGAGCTGACATGTTCTGATAGGTGAGCTCTTCGTTAACTAGGATTTAGAATTAAAGAGAGTATAAGAATTGGTTAATCCGTTTCTTATAATTAAACTGTAGGTATTGCTAAATTTATCCAGTAAAGAACAACCAAAACCCGGAGTTCCATTCATTTTATCAAACTTATAATTTATTTTCATTAATTGTTCATTTAAAATTTGGTTTGGCTTTAATTAAATTCAAACTCAAAAACAATTTACAACCCTCTGAATTTCCAGTTTTCTTAGGAGTAGACTTATTTTCTTCAAGTCTCGTGGATTCGATTCCTGGTTACTTTATTTCTATACTATAGTGACCGGGATTTTTGCAACCCGATAGACTTATTGATTTGTTGTTTTATAGGTTAATTTATTAATTTTAGCATATCAATTTACCCTGTTTGCAAAATGGCGCCATTGCCGGGGACTTGACTTTGTCTAGTCCTTTGCCTTGGTTGTCAATTGTTTTTATTTTATTTTAGTTTAGTTTACTTTACTTTATTTTATTGTTATTTATTATATTTTAGTTTTTTTTGTTTGTTTTGTTTTATATTGTTTTTGTTATTTCTTTCTTTCTTGTTTTAATTTCATTTTAATTTTAATTTTGTGTTTATTAGTTTCGTTTTAATTTTAATTTAGTTATATCTCTTAGTTTTAAATTTCTTTTCGTTTTGTGTTTCTTCCGTTTATTTGGATTTCGTCATAATTTTAATTTGATTATTCTTAGTTGTTTTTATTTTATCTTATTTTACCTTGTTTTGTTTTTATTGTTTCCTCAATTTTATTTAATTCTATCTTAATTTTTATTTCATTTTATTTAAGTTATAGTTTATTTTGTTTTCCGTCATTGTGACATTTTCGTATTTATTTGTTTGTGTATTTATTATTTTATATCAATACTGATTTTATTGTACTTTTTGTGTTTCAATTGTTTTAATTGTGTAGGTGTTTAGTGAATGCACGGTACCCGATCTCGTAGACCACCAAGTATTTATTTAGACCCAGAGATCAACTGTACACTTCGACAAGCACGAAAAGCAAAACGAGCACTTAAGTTCACCATGGCTGAAAAGGACCAACGAATAATGAGAACCTCACAATGGGGCGAATTAATCGTCCACCGACTGCCCCCAGAAGAGGCCATGTGGTTCTACCTCAACTTGCAGCAGAATTAATAGCAGAATGGCAGAAAACCAAGCCTAGCCATCAAACAAGTTATAAAGTAATGACCATAACTAATTATGAATTTAATGAACATATTAAAGACTAAATTAGTTAAAAAATAAATTTAAACCATTACCTACATGTCTACATATTTTGTAGCTAACTTATACAAATGGTATTTTGATAAACAAGTAATTATAAATTAACAACACAAATTTATTACAAATTATATTTATTATTAAGCAACTAAAACTCACAAAAATTAATGTAAACCATTAACTAGATGTCCACATATTATTTTAACTAATTTATACACCTAATTTGAAGAATAACAAGCTATAAAGTAATGACCATAATTAATTACGAATTTAATGAACATATTAAAGACTAAATTAGTTTTAAAAAATAAATTTAAACCATTACCTACATGTCTACATATTTTGTAGCTAACTTATACACCTATTTTGATAAATTGCTAATTATAAATTTACAACCATAATAAATTACGAATTATATTTAGTATTAATCAACTAAAACTAACAAAAATTAAAGTAAACCATTAACTAGATGTCTACATATTAACTAATTTATACACCTAATTTGAAGATAACAAGCTATAAAGTAATGACCATAATTAATTACGAATTTGAAGAACATATTGAAGACTAAATTATTTAAAAAATAAATTTAAACCATTATGTCTATATATTTTGTAGCTAACTTATACACCTAATTTGATAAACAACTAATTATAAATTAATAACCATAATAAATTGCGAATCATACTTATTTATTATTAAACAACTAAAACTTACAAAATTAATGTAAACCATTAACTAAATGTCTACATATTATTTTAACTAATTTATACACTTATTTTGAAGAATAACAAGTTACACCGTAATGACCATAATTAATTACGAATTGAATCATAACTAATTAAACAAACAGTTAAATATATATATATTGAAACCTAGTGAACAAAGGTATTTAATATACATAAAAATGAGAAATAAAAATTAAAAACAAGCATACTAACCTTTACAATTTCGGAGGAGATTTGTTTAAAGAAATGTAGTTGTTTGTGTTGATGGTTGAAAGAAAGAAACCATTTATAGGGATTTTTGGGTGCCAAAAACCGCATCACCTCAGTGCGGTTTCTTTACAAATTTATGGATAACCTTATCCGACAAATTCATGGAAATCGTGAAACACGGACGACTCAGATTAATTCCAAAATTTTTTTCAGATGATACCGTTTTGCAAATAAACCGCATCGGTCAGATGCCTCTTCTCGCATAGATGCATTTGGCTGGTGCAGTTTATGGCAAAAAAAAAAACCAGTAACTGTATTGCTCTGATGCGGTTTTCTGCAAGATGCATCGACCCAATACGGAATATTTGCATCGTTTTGACACTTCCACGTAATTTTTTTGAAAAAAAACCCACCGTAACTAAAAAAACCCCATCCATGATGTTTGGCGAAATTACACACTCCATCCACGAGGTTTTGAAAATTACTTTTCCCACCCATGAGGTTTCCCCCATTTTACATCCAACAACTTTTCTAATTTTTTATCAATTTAAAAGATGCTTAAACTTTGTCGGACATTGATGAAACTTTACATGAATGATGCTAAAGTGTTATATTTTGATATTATGTCAAATTTGAAGTTTTTTAAACTCATATGTGACCCGTGGGACCCAATGAAACGTGTGAGCACATTTTTATTGGATCCCACAGGTCACATATGAGCTTAAAAAACCTCGGATTTGACATAATATCAAAATATAACACTTTAACATCATTCATGTAAAGTTTCAACAATTTTGGATAAAGTTTAAGCATCTTTTAAATTAATCAAACATTAGAAAAGTTGTTGGATGTAAAATGGGGGAAACCTCATGCATGGCCGGTGGCGGACTCAGAAGTCAAATCTTATGGGGTCCAGGGGTCCAAATTTTTTTCCAAGATTAACATATATTATATTTGAAAGTATATAAATGTGTGATCATAAATTTATTGAACATTAATTATATATATATATATATATATATATATATATATATATATATATATATCAAATTTTAAGGTAATATTTAAATTTAAAATAAGTAGGTAGTATTTATAAATTAGACTCGTTTTTTAAATAGATAAAACATATTACATGATGGGGTTAGACTTTAACATGAGATTAAAGAAGTAATTTAATTTCTTAACATTAAAAACTTAAAAGAGGTCGACAATAATTGAACTTACAACCTCACATATATAGGAACATGTATCTACCACTAAATTATTATCAGCTTTCAGTATTTTACTTAATTTTATTTTATTAAAACTATACTTTAAAAAATTAGCTTTTTATTATCAGAAAAGCTATAGGGCCCGGGACCCCACGGGACCCCGCTTGGGTCCGCCCCTGTGAATGGGAAAGTAATTTCAAAACCTCATGAGTGAAGTGTGTAATTTCGCCAAATAAGTGGGGCATATAATTTTCTCAAAATTTTACTATAAAAGTGCCACCCTTACCCATCTTTGGCACTTCCCGATACTTGTCTGCCCCAGCCTTTTCCCTCAAAAAACGCCAAATCCATCGGAGAGTGAGAGAGCTCAACTCTACATCGGTTGATATCACCACCACCACAGTACTCCAAACAAAACAAAATCCTCTTCCTTCCTCTTTCCCCTTCAATTCGCAACGTAAAAAAAAATTAGAAGTTTGAAGGATCAGGAAGAAAAAACATGGGGGTAGTGGAGGAAGCCCACAACGTACGGGTGCTGGGGAAGGGGGAGCAAGTGATAGTCCTGGGTCACGGTTTCGGCACTGACCAATCTGTCTGGAAACATCTAATCCCACACATTTTCGATGACTATCGTGTGGTGCTGTACGACAACATGGGTGCCGGAACCACCAACCCCGAGTTTTACGATTTCGACAGATACTCATCCCTTGAAGGATTTGCCTACGATGTCCTCTCCATACTTGAAGAACTCCAGATCACTTCCTGCATCTTCCTCGGACACTCATTATCCGCCGTCGTTGGTCTGATTGCTTCCATCAATCGCCCTGATTTGTTCTCTAAGATCCTCCTCATCTCCGGTTCCCCAAGGTCAGTTAATAACTTTATTAAATTAGCCGTTACATTTGAGCTTTTCTTCTTGATTACGTACCCTAAGTTCTTAATAACAATTTCCTCAATTATCAGGTACTTGAATGACGTGGACTACTTCGGCGGGTTCGAGCAGGAGGATCTGGATCAGCTATTCGAGGCAATGAGGTCCAACTACAAAGCATGGTGTTCAGGGTTTGCACCGCTGACGGTTGGAGGTGACATGGAATCAGTAGCGGTGCAGGAGTTCAGTCGGACTTTATTCAACATGAGGCCGGATATTGCACTCACTTTGGCACACACCATCTTCCATATCGATATGAGGCCGTTTCTGCAGCACGTCTCCGTCCCCTGTCACATTATCCAGAGTGTCAAAGATTTGGCTGTACCCGTCGTGGTGTCTGAGTACCTGCATCAGAATTTAGGCAGTGAGTCGATTGTTGAAGTCATGACTTCCGAGGGACATCTGCCTCAGCTCAGTTCGCCGGATACTGTGATTCCTGTACTGTTGAAGCATATTCGGCACAACATATCTATGAGTAATGGATGAAGGTCAAAATCGAATGATATGGACTTGGACTTCACAAATTTTCGGTTTTTAGTTAACTATAAAATACTCACTCCGACCGTCCTGAATTGACTGTCATTTTGCTTTATGGTATGTTTTTCCATTTCAATATTAAACATATAAGATAAAATAATTTTATAAAACTACATTTTGTAACATATAATTAATCATGTAAGGAATCATATGTTAAACTTAAATTTTCAAAATTAATTTATCTTATATATTAAAAATTGAAGTCAAACGGCATGTCCAAATAGTAAACAAGATGGTCAATTCAAGACAAAGGGAGTAAGTGTTTTTGGAAAAGGATGAAAGGAGAAGAAATAAAATGAAGGGAAGATAAGATGGTTCTTTTGATTTATTCTTTTGATCATTTACTTTTACCATTTCAACTGTTTTTATAACTGTTCAACGCTGGGAATGAATACAGTGTGTTGCTTGCTTATTACCAGGATCATATATTGGTGCAACTCAATTTGCACTTGTGTAGTCTTAGGCAGAGCAATTGCAATGAACGACCTGAAAGACTCAGTTACTTGCGTTGATTTGCAGACTCTGGCCATATGGTCTAAACACTGATGCAACATTTATATTGCTTCACCGGCCTGCTATGCAATCAACGAAAATTGAAGAGCAGAGGACCCGAGTGAGAGAGAGCAAATGATTTGAAGAAACACCATGGACGTGATCGAGGGAGGGAGAGAGATGAGGAACTGAGGAAGCTCACTACTGAGATAGGAATGGAAGGGTATTTCAGTAATCTAAACAAATTAAGTCAGTTTTAGTAAAATGTTCCTATTGAACACTAACGGTCTATGACAATCCACCTCTTATGTCTTGGAGACTTTATTGAATTAGTAAATGATGAGCATCATATTTGAATTTAATTGTCGACCTTTCGTTGATGCACTGTTTATCTCAGATAAGGTATCATGCTATTGAAAATATTCGGCTTTACTCCACTTTGATTTGGTCAATGGACTTGTATTGTATACACAGGACTCGACTCGTTGGTTAAATTCACCCTTGTTGTTATCCGTTAGGCCTCCTTCTAACATTTAGGTTCTGTTCGTCATGGTTGTTTTCACAGCATATTTGTTAGCAGGTTTGTGCTGACATATTTGCAGTATATTCGTTGGCAAGTTTGTAATGGTATATTTGTGGTTGTTTTAAAAACTATTGTTCGGCAGTGCGGCATATATGCAGCATATTTGGTTAAGTTAGTTTTATGTAATGCGTTTATTGTTTCTGTATCACAATTACAATTTATTATATTACATTATGTAACTTTATTTTGTTAGTAAAAATAAATAGAAAAAATTCACAAACAATATATTACTATGAGTATTTAATTTAAGATAAAAAACCTGAGAAAAAAATATTTATGTAACCAATAAAATTTTAATTTTTATTATTTAAGTAAAAATTGTAACTCATAAACAATATATTGTTATTTTCTTAATTTATAATTCTTACAAATATAAAAGCATAAAAAAAGAACAAGCGTTTTAAATTTTCTGAGAATGTTGTGTGAATTTATTTAGTGAAATTATAACTTTTAATAATATATAATATTTTTGTAACTTTGTATGTTAATAAATTTATATACATTCATATTTCTATATACATTTTTAATATTTTAATTCATATATCAACAAGTGTGTATATCTATTGGTTTTTTTATTTTATTAATCTATGTGGTATTACAAATAATATATTGTAAATTAGTATTATTAATGTGCTTTTTTTATTTGGCTAAAGAAGTAATACTATTTTTTATAAATTATTTGAAGCATTGTGTAATTTGTAACAAATAAAGTAACTTGTAAAAACTGTCATAAGATAAGTAGCTTTTTTTTTAATTAATAGTCACAGTAATTGCATTATGAAGGGAGAAAAGAAGCGGAAGTGAAAGCGCATAAACGAAAAATTAACATTTGTTGCGGTTTAACCGAACAACAAAACAAATAAATGAGACTAAAGTAGCATATGCCACAACATATATGTTGCATATATACGAAAAAAAGAGTAGGCGAACGTAACCTTAGGGACGGAGCTAGGGTATGTGACCTCACATTTTTAACTTTTTTTAAAAGAATTTTATATCTATAATAACTAGAGTTTATATATAGAGAGAGTATAAATAACTGTCAGATATCACAAAACCTATGATGGTGAATGACTTAAGACGAAAGCAATAATTGAGGTATTATGCTTTTCAATGTGACTAATGACATCGTTTTTGTTTTTCAAAAACAGTTGTAGTCATTTGGGGATAGCTGACGGTTTTGCATAAGTTGTCAGCTGTTGGTTTTAGTGGTTGGTGGAACACCTGTCGGTGGTTTTAAAAAGTAAAGGTTGTTGTTAGGTCCTGCTGCTAGAAATTGACAAGCTGTCTGCTGATGATTTTGCAGAAGTTGTCAGTTGGTGGTTTTGAGTGTTTGGTTTGAACCAATCAACCTACCGATTTTAGAAATGGAAAAGTTGGCTACTGCTAGATGTCGTTCCCCAAAAGAGGTCAATATCCTGGTTTCGCCCTGCTAACATTGATATTTATTATAAATTTTTTTTTGTGCAACATCAACAACATATAAGAGAAGGAAGCGGTTGAGAGCACACAACGTTTTGCTTGGCACCTCTACCTATGTTTGCCAAGATATGAGGGACGCATTTTTCTTATGTCCAACAAATTTACATTTGTAGAACCTAAAACCCCTTATGAACTTCCTAGATTATCTAAAACTATTTTCGCATCTCCACCCACACTACCAACCCCATTTACATACTTAACAACAGTCAAACAATCACTATACAAAATGAATCTTGTTAAACCAAAATGACGCGCCACCCGCAAGCCAAATGCAATCGCCCTTGCCTAAGCGTGAATGGGCGCACAAAACCTACCACTTCCTACCATACCAGTGCCTAAGACCTAGTTGTTCTCATTAATTATACACACACACACACCATGGCCATATCCATCTTCTTGACCCACACTTCCGCCAATGTAAGTTGCTCCTACCAAATCCTCCTCTTGCATGTTGTTGCTCGCCAAATCCTTCCCCAGGAGTATTCAACCTTGCGGATGCATAACCCGTGTCCAAAAAAACATGAGCTTGTTTCCACTCCACCTCAAAAGACTTCACCTTGTCGTGGACCAGTTGACACCTCGCGAACCATACCTTCCACAAAAACAAACACAAGAGATTGAATAACATTAGTAGGCATTCTCAAACAAAAATCTACAAACTAGTCCTTAAACTCCGGTTCATTTCGAACGTGCCTTTCTGGTAATTCTTGATTTACTTCATGAACGTGTATTTTCCTCTCATTTGCACTATACGAACCTACCTCAGAAAATAGACCTGTAATTTACTTATGGGAACGAAAATATGTTAGAAGATAAAAAGCTTCTTATTTTCCCCTTTTTATTGAAGAAAAACAATTTCGTTTACATTTTGCCGAGGTAAGTACTTTCTAAAAGAAATTAGGAGCGTTTTTATACTTTTCTTTCACTGTATTATTTTTTCTTCATCTCTTTTACAACTTTTACCAACCTGTTACGACCTCAAATGATTTGATGTGTTCGATTTCAGGGTGGACTTTTTCTTCCCTTTCTACTTTGGCCCAGGCGGAATAACTGTTCCGCGCGGGGTAGTTGTTGGTTGGTTTTAGACTCCCTGAGTATGGTTTTTTTCCTTCTTATCTTGTCAATTTTGTTCAGTTGTTTTGAAATAGTGGCACAATTTGTTGTCCTGTGTTGTAATGTCCATGATATTCACAAAATGCAACAGGTACCTCTCATGTCAAAGGTTTTTTTGTTGAGGGAGGAATCCGTCTTTGACTATGGTTGCGTACCGCCCAGAATTAATCTCAATTACTTTTGTCCTGAAGTATCTTGGATTAGGGATTGGTTGGCTTCTGGGGTATGACTTATATCTGGATCCTCCCCCTGAAGATGACTCGCCGCTTGAGAAGCTTCCCCCCGCGGGCTTCTTTTCTGTTGGAGCATGATTTTTGAGAGTGGCTATTAAATCCTTTGCCTTGTTTTCAGCTGTTTCAGATTTTAGGAATTCATGGAGTATCTCAAAGAGTTCTCCATGGGTCTTCGATGCCTTAGTTGCAATTTTTTCCGTAAGCCTGGGTGTGCTAGTTCATTTCCAAAAGCCTTGATCAATATTTTCTCGTCTAGGTCATCGATCTCGGCTACTTGTTTATGGAATCTTTCACTGTATTCTTTGACAGTTTCTTCTTTTTTTTTGCTTGATATCCATGAGCTCGATTGTTTCACTCTTTATCTTTGTGCTTGTAGCGAAGTATTGTTGTAATTCTTCGGTCAGCTGCTTGAAACTTGTTATTGATTGTGAACGCCTGGTTGATATCCAGCTCAGCGAAGTATTGAGTGTTCATGACGAATATGAATTTTTTAACATGTTGAGCCGGATCGCCTGTTCCATTATATTTCTCAATTGATGGGGCGGCGAAGTAGGGAGGAAGCCATGCTTTTTTTTATCTTCTCGAAAAAGGGGTGCAGACTCATGTTGATTGTGTCTTCTTCCTCCTCTTCATCGATGATCACCTCAGGCAGTGATTCTTTCGGTTTGCTTCTCCTTTTTTCACTGCTTCCTTTAGAATCTCTTGCTTTCAGTATTTCTATTGCTTCGGTCATTTCTTCCCATTTCTTTTGATATTCTTCATCTCTTTTGAAACACCCCTAACCTTTAAATAATTAAATAAAGGTAAATAAATATTATTTGAGGGATTATTAAACCCTAAGAAAATATATAAACACTTAGGCGTTGAAAACGCACCTAAACTCCTTAAAGTCATAAACGGACGTTAAGCCGGACCTTAAGATAAACAAGTTATATAAGCTATAAACCTCATGTGAAGTTAATCAAGTATCATTATATGACCCTTAGAACACAAGACCTCATCTAAAACTGAGTAAAAATACGAAATGCCCGGGAGTTCCCTTAAGGGCCCGAAAGTCCCGAAAGTCCCGGAAATACTTTATAAGATGAAATAAGGCATTACACTTCATTCCAAATGTACCATCACACTTTATTAAACATATAAGATGAAGTTATCATGCTAAATTCCCAGTTAAATACAAAGTGCTCGGAAGTTCCCGATGGGGGCCCCATAAACCCCTGGGAATGCCCTGGAGAAGTGCCGAGGTGGCACGAACTCCTATAAAATCCATTCTTAGAGTTCCTAACATCATTATTCTACATTCTAAAGAGAATGCTAGAGCTAATTTCTCAAAAATAAACAAAGTGCTCGGGGGAATTTCTTAACGCTCCTATTTTGCTCGGGAGTGTCCCGGTAGCCCGGAAATTGTGTCATGAGTTAATATAACCCCATATAACTCAATGTAACACCTTAAAATATTATTATTGACTATAAACAATGGTAATAAACACTTGGAACTCATAGCGACTACTTATTTTCCAGAATATTCTTAAAGCACAAAAATGCACCTTCGGGTGTCATAAAAACACGTTTTACGCAATTACCTTGAAGTTTTTGAGGAGCCACGAGTTGATAATCTTAAATGGGGAGGAATTGACCATCTAAATCAATCAAATCCAATGCTAAAATCATAGCACAAGTATGGACGATTTTTGGATCAAAAAGTAGTATAAAATCAGCATTTTACCTTAGAAACTTTCACCTTTTACCATAGTATAAATGTACCAAATAAATGCTGGAACCTATTAAATGTTATAATATGATCTTAATAAAATATAGTGTGACAGGAATTAAAGTAAAAATCAGTCCCACGTGGTCCCTATTGTGTGCGCCATTTTGGGTGTTTTTGGGCATGATTTTAGCTTAAAATTGTCTTATGGAATGATGACTCATCTTCCATGTGCCTTGTAACATTATGTCAAATAATCTCAGTCAAATGAGGCCCTCCATTACCGAAACCTTCAAGAAAATGAGAAGGAATCAATTTAGGAAAAATAATGAAACTAAAATACAAGGCTAGAATCTACTTTATACTTTACAATTAAACAAAGAAAACAACTTGCTTCCTACAGCATGTGGCTGCCGATTTTGTGTGGAGAAAATCTAGATTGATTGCCATACATTAGTCAAATAAAACAACTACCTAACTAAGCATGCTCCCTTGTCAAATATAAACAAAAACCAAGTGTCTCCTACAGCACCTAGTTGCCGAATTCAAGCAAGAAAAAGAGGGTAAGATTGCTGTATTAAAATTAAACTAAAACATCTACCAACATAGGCATGTTCTCATGTCTTCAATTGACAAAAATCAGTTGTCTATCTACAGTTACGTTACCGAAAATACAAGAGAAAAGAAGACAACACTAGCATGTGTATTCTACTTAGAAAAATCAAAAGAAACATACACCTACCTTAGCTCTTGTCCTCTTGTTCAAATTGACAATGAAAGTCTTCATTCTCCTTGTCATTCAGTCGAAAGTTTGATCAATAATGAGAGCATTTTATGGAGCCAAACAATCAAATGAATAAACTAAGAAAAGTTAGCCAACTTTGACATTTTGTGTCAAATGAAAAATTCCATTCAATTCCCATTCTCTTAAGCACCATACGGTAGCCTACTCTCATTTGCCCTCCTTCCACCGATTTTGGTAAGTCTCCTACTCTCTTTTTCTTCTTCTTTAGCTAGTTTATTCCTTAGAGCTTCAAAGCTCCATTAATGGTGTATTAAGTTCTAACACCATTTCTATGTAATTTTCCAAGTTAATTCTACTAAGTCTTGAAGCAAGAATCAACCTAGCAATCCTACAAGAATTCACCAAGCTTAAGTTCTCCAAGGAGGTACCTAGATTCAACAACAACACAAGGAACAACAAGATCAAGTTAAGGTATATTTTCATGCTTGAAAATCATAAGTAATTACCTAAGTCATTTCTGAAAATTATGAACTTCTAAACCAAGGTTCTCTTCATCATTTCATGAAGGAAATTTAGATCTACAATCATCCCAAGGTGTACCGAAAATTCCTTGAAAAATACCTAAGGTAAACTCTTGTAAAAACTACTCCAAATCTTACTTATTAATCCTTGTTAGAAGTCTAACACATGGATCTCCGAAATCTACATATGGAGGCCGAATACTCTTCATCAAAATAGCATTTGAAGAGCTTGGAGTTCAAGGAGAAATCAAGTACAAGAATTATCTTGATTTAAGGAGTAAGTTTCTATAATTAAGGTTTATTAAGTTTAAGTTTGATTTAAGCTTCAAACTTTGGTATAAAAATTATGTACAACCCTTGGATAAATTAAGGCCGAAATACTATAGGTTATAATGTCAAGAAAATAATTCATAACATATAAGGTAAGATTATTACCTTAAGGTATAAATATGTGTCACAAAATTTATTTCTGTTGCATATAAAATCTAGCCGAATACTCTAGGGATAAAATGTTCTATTTTGAGCTTATAATCATTCCATGTCATTAACATAACTTTTAGAAGTGTTATATGGTTTTTACACATTTATATATACATATTATAAAGTTTAAATCAAGTTTTAAAACCATATGGTAAAGGTTTATTAAAACCGAGGGCAAAGTATATTATTTGGTGATTTTTGAAGTGTATAAGTATATTAGCTTATATTATAAATTGGGGGAATATTAAAAATAGCTACAAGTATTTAAATGGCTAGTTTATGAAGTTATGTGGCTAAAATGTAAATTTTGAAAAGATTGGGGTACAAATAATAATTGCCGAGGGCTAATGGGTTAATTTGGTATACTTATGATATAATATAAGGTAGGAATTAATATTAAGTCTTGGTCAAAGTGATGACCAAAAACATTGGGTTAAAATGATTTATGACATAAAATATTAAGTTTATAAAAGTTTAGGGCTGAATATGTAATTTATGAAAGTATAAGTGTAAAACCGAATTGAATATGTGGCGAATATATAATTTGTGAAAATATATGAGTCTTTTCGGTATTTTAAGAAATTAAATATTAAAACTATAGTTTATAAGTTAATATGTAACTTATATAAAGTTTTGGGGTTAAATTGTAAATAAAGGAAAGGTATATATTAAGACCGAAAGTATATGTGGTCATTTGGTAATTTATAAAAATTAGAATATTCATTTTGTAATTACCGAAAGTTAAGTGGTTAATAGCAATTTATAAAAGTTATGTGTTCAATATATAATTACCGAATTTATGAGGTTGGTTTTGTAATTAAATAAAGAAAGGAATTAAAACTAAGTATTATGATATATTATGGAGTATAATATAAAGTTTATAAAATAATTGTGGTTATAATAAAAATAACCAAGTGACATTAATATATGGACTAAGTGAAAATAATTATGGGTATATGATTAATGAGATGAAGATATACCATAAAATGGAAATTCATTATTACATGTGGTTACTACATAAAATAATGAACTGTTAAACTACCTCGAACCACTGTAAAATAACAGGGGGAAATAAAGAACATACGGGGTTAGTATATTACGAGTATTGGTTCTGTAGTGACAGTACTGTAACGCTTAGTAAATAGTTGTATTAACGTTACCCGGTATTGCATATAAATATAACAGTGTACGGGAAGAGATTACTAAAGCGTGAACTGTCAAGCTAGCAAGTTACACGGTAAACGGTATGTTAATTGTGTGGTCTGAATGTCCCAAGGATTTTCCAAAGGTCTAGACGTTGTGTGTTTAATTATTAAGAGCGATATGTGTGATTTCTGTATCTGATATTGTATACTGTATTGCTCGACACAACTGCGTTCTATTTTACGTGAATGTTACATGACTGGACGTTTATACATCTAAACTCAACAAGACTAACTGACCTTTAGGTATTATATGAACCTAACTGATGGTCAACTGTTATAGTCTTAACTCAAGGATTTGATATTATATCATTGACTAAAGGGCTAACTTATAAAGAGAGGAATCCAGACTATTTCGACTTTCTGGTTGCGCATCATGATCACTACGAGGGACTATATCAAGAGTCATTCAATGGAATCCATTGTCCACATTCGACGATGGCAGAGGGCACTGCTGTTGGTGCAGAGGTTCGACCGAAACGGTCAAAATAATTATCTAGGGCCATAAGGTCAGCTGGTAACGGTTCCTTTGGAACCCAGGGGACTACTGTCCATTAATAAGATATTAAGGGTTGTCTTAACATGACGCCTGAGGTGGAATTTAATTGGAAAAGTTTAAGTGGTTGGTTTAAAAGGATAAGGGTCATGTGACCAATTAACAGGTACAGCTAATTTAATACGCGTATCTTGTTTGGTTATTGTTATTGGTTATTGATTAATGGTTATTTGGTGGTCATTTACTACTATGTGGAGATATTGTTGGGTGAACTGTATTGTGTTTGTTTAAGCTTTTATAGTTGTTATTATTATTATTATTATTGTTTTAAACTGGTATAGCATGTAATGAATCTAATATCAAGATGGCTAAACGACTTAAGGAATTCAAATGATTTAGGACTACATTTAGCATACCAGCATTTCGATTGTTGAGCCCTTCAATGGGAAAAACATTACAGGTTATTGATTGAAGACACAAGCCGGAGTGCGGGGAACAGGGTAGCTGATGTGTTTCCAATAAACACTTTTAAGTTTATTTATGTACTGTATTTTGGAGATTGTTGTATTTGGTTTAGATGCTCAGTTTGGATCTGGTTTGTAAGTTTAAGTATGCTCAGTATCTTATTCATCACAGCGGGGAGGAGTTGAAGTTGATGGATGGAGTAAGGTTGTCTTGTTACTCACATGGGTGAGTAACGGCGTGTAATACCAACGTTAGATAGATTTATTTTCCGCTACGAATTTATATTTTATTATGCTACGACTTGCGACGTTATTACAGGTTTAGCATTAGGGGTGTTACATCTTTGAATCAGTTCCTGTTGTAACTGCTCGTTTCCTTTGACAATTCTTTCATCTATGGTTCTTGTTAGGCTTTTTACATTTCACTACGATCGTAAATGCCCGGTCGTTTTCTACTATAAACTATGGTACGCCCGGGCGTAAATGCCAGGTCACTTTCTATTACAAACTATGGTACACCCGGACGTAATTGTCGATCGCTTTCTATTACAAACTATGGTACGCCTGGGCGTAAATGCCTGGTCGTTTTTCTTAGGCTTACTTTATACCCCTTTCAATAGTTGTGTTAAGCTTAATCTATTTGTTTAAGCCACCATGAACCACAAGTTAGTTCGTTAGTTGCCTAGCCTTAATATTAAGGACTCATTTATCATGTAGCTGGTGAATGGCCAGTCAATTTCGTATAATTGGTGTTTTCTTGATTATTTTCCTGTCGCAGGTGTCTTTTTTTATAGGGAAATTTCACGATATACCCCCGAGCTTTGAGCGAATTTTACGAGATACCCCCGAGGTTTCATTTATTTTATGATATACCCATGAGGTTTCATTTTCATTACGATATACCCCTTAGGTTTCAATTTTATTATGAGATTCCCCTCAGTTCAGATTCGGATATATTATATTTGTCATATCCTCATTTTACTCTCGCACCATATGCCCCGTAACACGAGTTTATAGTCAAATTTTTAAAAAATTTAAAATATGAACAAAATGCACATAAAAAATAAAGATCAATTAAAATTTTATTTCAAATTAAAAAACATGAATAAAAGTATAAAACAAATTAAAAAATTAGAATCATGAAAGGTTTAAAATAAATAGATTTGACTAACCAACAAAAAAAATAATCTATTTAAAAAACTTATATTGTTACATAATTTAAAAACTATTATAACGGTGGCGTAAAATCATATGCCCGCAATAATCTCAGGGATATATGGTCAAAGTTTTGTTTGAATTTGAAACTTAAATAAAATGCTCATATAAATTAAAGTTCATATAAAATTTGAAATCAATATAAAAAAATGAATATAATTAAATAAACATAAAACAAAAAAATAATAAATGGAAATGACTAAAAAAAATAAATTATTTGGAAAAATAAACATAATTTATCTAGATATGTATTCAAATTGTAAAAAGTATTACAATAATATGAAGAATATTAAAAGATACATAGAAAAAATCATTATTTTAGATTAGAAAAATAATGTATAAAAATCATTTTTTTTGTTCTTTAAATATAATTGTTATAATAGTTTTTAAATTATGTAACAATATAAGTTTTTTTAAATAGATTATTTTTTTGTTGTTTGGTCATTTCTATTTATTTTAAACTTTTTATGATTCTAATTTTTTAAATTTATTTTTATACTTTTATTTATGTTTTTTAAAATTGTATTAAAATTTTAATTGATCTTTAATTTTTCTGTGTATTTTGTTCATATTTAAAATTTTAAAAAATTTTGACCATAAATTCATGTTGTGAGGCATATGGTGCGACGGTAAAATAAGGATATGAAAAATATAATATATTAGAATCTGAACTGAGGGGCATCTCGTAATAAAATTGAAATCTCAGGGGTATATCGTAATGAAAATGAAACCTCAGGGGTATATCGTAAAAATAATGAAACCTTTGGGGTATCTCGCAATGAAAATGAAACCTCGGGGGTATCTCGTAAAATTCGCTCAAACCTCGGAGGTATATCATGAATTTTCCCTTTTTTTATATTGTACATAAGGCGATACTCACGGTGACGCTTGATGAGAAAAAACACTCACATTATCGCCTCATTAGTACGGCAAATTCGATTGTGCAAGCGTCCCGCACAAGAGGTAGGAGAGGGACACTGAGTTGGCAGTCCCAGTCAGCTGCTGACTGGACTGTCTTGCTGACTGGGCTGTCTTTTTACTATATTAACTTTAAATGGTTGTAACTTTTAATATATAAGTCCAAAATGAAAAAAAATTATACCACTATTCATCTAAATTCAAGCTCTTCAAAATAAGAGCAATCATGGATATGTTTTGATAACTTTGAAAAAAACTATTTTTACATGTGTATAATGATATACTAAAATGATAATATGATTCATTAATTTTGATATTATGATTCATTAAAATTGATATTATGATTCATTAACTAATAAGTGGTGAATTAGATAATAAACTTTGGAACCGATAAAATCATTATTGTTTTGTAGTTTATTATTATTGTTGTATGGTGTATTTTAAAACTTATATGACGAATCACGTATTTTTCATACATAACAAATATTATTTTGGGTTGTATCATTGTGTAAAAATGTTTATTCTTATATGTTTGTGATGATACACTAAAATGAAGATATGATTCATTAATTTTGATATTATGATTCATTAAAATTGATATTATGATTCATTAACTAATAAGTGGTGAATTAGATAACAAACTTCGGAACCGATAAAAATTATTATTGTTTTGTAGTGTATTATTATTATTGTATGGTATATTTTAAACCTTATATGGTGAATCGCATATTTTTCATACATATCAAATATTGTTTTATGTTGTATTATTGTGTAAAATTTTTTATTCTTATATGTTTGTGATGATACACTAAAATGAAGATATGGTTCATTAATTTTGATATTATGATTCATTAAAAGTGATATTATGATACACTAAAATGATGTTATGAATCACAAGTCTCATTGATATATGGATATATACATATATGTAATTAATATAAATTTTTAAAGTTCTCAAAACAAATCTATGTTTGGTCTTGTTTTGAAGAGCTTGAATTTAGATGAACAATGGTATAATTTTTTTACATTTTGGACTTATATTTTAAAAGATATAATAATTTAAAGTTAATATAATAAAAAACAACCCAGTCAGCAGCTGACTGGACTGCTGACTGGGTGCCAACTCATACTGCCGCACCCAAATTGTACGCGGACGGCTGCACCATCGCACGTCTGCATTAGTAGACCCTCATTTGCAAGCAGTTTAGGTCCTAGAAATGAGACAATGATGAGGTGTCTTCTCATATCCGAGTCCAAACTATTTTTTGGCTTTATTTCTTCTCACATCAACAAGTATTTATGTCAACAATAGGTAGATGTTGCGTGCTATCCGCACGTATTAGAGCATAATTATCAAAAAAACTCAAATTTTGGTTCTTAGCACTCTCTTTCCTATTTCTCTTATAGCCACATGAGTTTAAGAACTATATATATATATTATCAACATCAGAGAACTCATACTTTGGTTTATAACTCTCCCTAATTGCCATGTCATTTTACTTATTAATTATTATGAATATACAAAAATTAATTTTTAATTATTATTACTACTATTTTCAATAATACACAAATAATCCTAAGTTAATATTTTATTAATGATTAAATTTTATTATATTTTTGAAACAAAAATAAAATAGAATTATTCATATATATTATTAATGTTATTTTTATTATTTGTCACTTGATTTTATTATTTGTCATAATAAGTACTAATTTAACAAAAATATATATATTAAAAATATGAAAAACATAGTCAATATGGATATCATTTTATAGAGAATGAGATTTTAAAAATTTTGATATATTTAGTTTATTTATATCATTATTAGTTTTTAAAATATTAAGATTTTAAAATGTATAAGGTTTAACTATTTATATTTGACATATTATAATTAGGAAAACAAATGGTGGGTCCCATTTTTTGGGTTCTTAAGAAGTTCTTCACGAAGAACCTAAAACTAAGGTTCTTCCCTCTCTTTCATCCACCTCATATTTTTTTATTTATTTATTTAGCTAAGAACCATTGATAATCATGGTCTTACAGTGGAGCCCAAATGATGAGGCATTCCCAGTCAGCACCTGATTGGGCTGTCTTTTGTTATATTAACTTTAAATTGTTGTAAGTTTTAAAATATATGTCCAAAATAAAAAATTGCACCAATGTTAATCTAGATTCAAGCTTTTCAACACAAGACCAAACCGCTTAAATTGCAACATACAAATAATAATAATATACCATAAAAGAATTATAGTACAACATAAAACGATAATAATACAACATAAAACAATAATGTTTTGTCACTTGTTAGTTAATAAATCATAATATCAATTTTAATGAATCATGACATCAAAATTAATGAATCATATCTTCATTTTAGTGTATCATCGCAAACATATAAAAATAAAAAATTAAACAATAATGCAACACAAAATAATATTTGGTATGTAAAAATACATGATTCACCATAGAAGGTTTAAAATACACCATACAACAATAATAATACACTACAAAACAATAATAATTTTTTTATCGGTTCCGAATAATTCATACTTATTAATTAATGAATCATAATATTAATTTTATTGAATCATTATCATAATCTCAAATTTAATGATTCATATCATAATTTTAGCATATCAACGTAAACATATAAAAAAAATCTAAACAATAATATAAAATAAAATAATATTTGGTATGTATGAAAAATACATGATTCACCATATGAGGTTTAAAATACACCATACAACAATAATAATACACTACAAAATAATAATGATTTTTTATCGGTTCTGAAATTTATAATCCAATTGACCATTTATTATTTAATGAATGATAATATTATTTTTAATGAATCATAATATCAAAATTAATGAATCATATTAGCATTTTAGCGTATCATCGTACACATGTAATAATAGATTTTTTTTTCAAAATTTTCAAAACATATTTATGACTGGTATTGTTTTATAGAGCTTGAATTTAGGTGAACAGTGTTATAATTTTTTTCAATTTGGACTTATATATTAAAATTTACAACCATTTAAAGTTAATATAGTTAGACCCCATTCTTTTGCACACCGGTGGTTTATGTACTATTAGCTGGATTAATCACCTCAGTTCATTCTTTTATAATCAGCTATCAGTCAATATCAGCTATCAGCTAGTAGCTATTTAAACTCAAATTATCTCTCATGTTCAACTGGTTTAATATGTTTGACTGGGCTGAAGAGTTCAGGACATTCTTTTACAATCAACCATCAATCAATATCAACTACAGTGGCGGAGCTATGTGCTCCATTGGGTGGGCTTGGCCCCCCAAATAAAAAAAAATCAATTGAAAAATATTTATAATATAAGATGTTTTATACTTAGGCCCCTCTAATATTTGTACATGGCTCATCTGATTTTTACAAGCTGGCTCCGCCCCTGATCAACTAGTATAAACTGTCACGTAGATGCAAAAAGAATAGAGACTAAATAGACAGTCGAATTTGCGTTATGTCAAAGTAACAATAGGAAGTCCAACTTTCCGGTTTTTTGTGACAAGGTAAGACTGAAATAGTTACAAATCAATTACAATTACATCAAATAATAATAATAATAATAATAATAATAATAATAATAATAATAATAATAATAATAATAATAATAATAATAATAATAATAATAATGGTAAGTAAAAAACAAAAAGTCATCCCCGGGTCAGACGGCAGTAATCAAGCTCCCTATCAAGTTTTACTAGATAGCAAGCTAATCCTCATGGTGTATCTCCCTGCGCCGATGGTGCACCCAATAATACCCCTCATTAAAATGTCCTTACCCCACATACAATTACCAGTAAGAAAATCTACTCGACGTGTGGCTATAAAACTCACTCGTCGACAGTTCGTTGTTTGCTGCCACCCTTATCCATCTTTGGCACTTCCCGATACTTGTCTGCCCCCGCCTTTCCCTTCAAAAAACGCCAAATCCAACAGAGAGTGAGAGCTCAACTCTACATCGGTTGATATCACCACCACCACCACCACAGTACTCCAAACAAAACCCTCTTCCTTCTCTTTCCCCTTCAATCCGCAACGTACGTAAAAAAAAAAATAGAAGTTTGAAGGATCAGGAAGAAAAGACATGGGGGTAGTGGAGGAAGCCCACAACGTACGGGTGCTGGGGAAGGGGGAGCAAGTGATAGTTCTGGGTCACGGTTTCGGGACTGACCAGTCAGTCTGGAAACCTCTAATCCCACATCTCGTCGATGACTATCGTGTGGTGCTGTATGACAACATGGGCGCCGGAACCACCAACCCCGAATTCTACGATTTCGACAGATACTCCTCCCTTGAAGGATTTGCCTATGATGTCCTCTCCATACTTGAAGAACTCCAGATCACTTCCTGTATCTTCGTCGGACACTCAGTATCCGCCGTCGTTGGTTTGATTGCTTCCATCAATCGTCCTGATTTGTTCTCTAAAATCCTTCTCATCTCCGGTTCCCCAAGGTCAGTTAATAACTTAATTAAATTAGCCGTTACATTTGAGCTTTTCTTCTTGATTACGTACCCTAAGTTCCTAATACTAACACTTTCCCCAATTATCAGGTACTTGAATGACGTGGACTACTTCGGCGGGTTCGAGCAGGAGGATCTGGATCAGCTATTCGAGGCAATGAAGTCCAACTACAAAGCGTGGTGTTCAGGGTTTGCACCGATGGCAGTTGGAGGTGACATGGAATCAGTAGCGGTGCAAGAGTTCAGTCGGACTTTATTTAACATGAGGCCGGATATTGCACTCACTTTGGCACACACCATCTTCCATAGCGATATGAGGCCGTTTCTACAGCACGTCTCCGTCCCCTGTCACATTATCCAGAGCGTCAAAGATTTGGCTGTACCCGTCGTAGTGTCCGAGTATCTGCATCAGAATTTGGGCAGTCAGTCGATTGTTGAAGTCATGACTTCCGAGGGACATCTGCCTCAGCTCAGCTCGCCCGATACTGTGATTCCTGTACTGTTGAAGCATATTCGGCACAACATATCTATGAATAATGGATGAAGGTCAAAATCGAATGATATGGGCTTGGACTTCACAACATTTCGGTTTTTAGTTAAATATAAAATAAGTGTTTTTGGGAAAGGATGAAAGGAGAAGAAATAAAATGTAAGATGGTTCTTTTGATTTATCCTTTCCTGCCAAGAAGTAGTAGTGCACAATGATATGGAACATAGTACAAGCTGGACACTGTGGTGTGGTGGGAGGTGATTGAGGGGGAGCTACTGAAATTGTATTATAATTACCCTTGTGGTTAGACTTTGATCATTTACTTTTACCATTTCAATTGTTCTTATAAATGTTTAATGCTGGGAATCAAATGAATACAGTGTGTTGCTTATTACTAGTATTATATATTCGTGCAACTCAATTTGCACTTGTGTGGTCTCTAGTTGCCTAATGATGATGAGTAGCTCTTCTGTGAGCCAAACTACAGCTTGGTTGATCATTAATTGTATCCCACATGTGAAATTATTCAATAGTCATGGAATAGTATCTAAATCCTCCCAAGTGGTGAGGACCCATTATTGAATGTGAAAACAAGGTTCAACGGCGGCCACGCACTAGTCATTCATTAATGCAAAAATTGATAGAACAACACTAGCAAGACGAAGTCACCGCGATCGGCTTCAGCTGCCTCTTCTCTCAGTGTGAACACGATTATTATATTATTACGTTGTATATATACTTCAATGCTCTAGTCATATTTATGCTTAGGGATCTAGTTTGGAGCTACAATATTAGAACTCAAAGGATACAAGTCCAAAGGGATATGAAATTCTAACCAAGGAGACTAAGCTCCCACAACAATGATTTTTGTAAGATTAGTTTATAACAAAGATTAACTTCCATTAATTATTTACAATGTAAATTATGATTCAAAACTAAGTGAAGGTGACACATTAATATTGACTATTGAGAAACAATTTTGAGTGAAGAACTGTTCAACTGTACTCTAAAAATAATCTTCAGGAATATGTGTCTAGCAATTGTCAATGTTTCATTCATGGATAAAGACAATATTTCCTTCCATTCATGTTACTTAAGATCAAATGTAGTACTTAGTAATTAACTAATGTTTAAATGTTATATTTGTTATTGAATAACATAACAATTTACAAAAAGAATAAAAATATATATAAAAAAACAGGTTAGGTTCTAATCCGTAATCCGTTTTTGAGTTTCAAACCCCCTCTGAAAGCTTACTATAGTACACATGACAACTTGCAATTAGCTAACTAGAATTAAACCATATAGCTTTATAAAATAAAAATAGTTCTTGTGTTTGGATTGCAGTCATTGAACAGACCCTAAATCTTCTTGGATATTCCTCAAAATGTTCTCCGAAAACACACACACACCAGCCAGCACATTTGAATCACTACCAACGGCAATAAAGAGATGATCATCTTATATTCACCAATTTCATGAGCCTGCTAATTTTGAAAGTTTTAGACGTTTGATGTTATTTTGAAGATTGTTGCTTGTCCCCCTTATTCATTACCTTCATGAGTTTCCAAAACAAACTTCCATTCTTATTCTTTTGATTTATCGAGGTTCTTAGATCTCTAATATGGTATCAAGCAATCTAACATGATATCAGAGTCCCGATGTGTTATCAGGTAATCTAACAAGGAAACTTTAAATATACATGAAGATATCTTCGGCTCCTTAAAATCAGCTTCTCAAGATATATTATGTCAAAAACCCCATACAATATAGCGCTGTCGTTGGAGATTGCCATCTTTTTAAATTAAATAATTTGTAGTGGACTAATCGTCGCAAGCTCATGTGAACATTTGTAGTGGACAAATAGAGCCCGGTATTTGTTGAAGCATATAAAAAGGTTAAATATAAATAGAGGGTTCAAGATTTAAAAGATACAAAAAATATATATACGAAGGGATTTAAGATTTTGAAGATATGTTTTGACAATGACGTTTCCCCAAAAACTAGCACACCACAAGCTTATAACAGGAACACTATTATGTCGTTCCCGATTTATGCTTCTATCAGTAAGTACCATGTTATACATATACATATATGTGCTTGTGCAAAGTGCAAACTTTGTTTGGACGTTGGAGCAGATAATTAAGCATCTCAATTTAATATTATACTAAACACGAGCTCTCAGCAGGCTCTTACGACTTACATACACAAACGAAGCAGCAGGTTTGTCATTCTTCACATTGACCAACAAGCAAAAACACGTTGAGAAGAGAGACTGGAACATCTAATTCTAATACCCAGAAGCTTTAGCCCTTGCTCAACTAGCAATAGTTGAGTGTATGTATTTAAGCTGATACAATACGCACAACGACACCGCACTTTTACAGCCAGCAGATGACAAACAAAACTAACTCAATCTCATCAGGTTGAGTCCCTAACTACTAAAGGAAATGAGGTGTGATGAGTCCAGCGATCTCAAGGAACTTTACACTCTCTCTTCCTCCAAATATTTTCTTCAGCTTCTCATCGCACATTATAATCCTCTTATCACTCGGATTCTGCAATACCAATTAATAATAAGTGAGTGATAAAGTATTCAGAATAAGTGTAAGCAAACAAAATGATGAATTTCACTGAAACAAGAAGAGAAATGCATTTCACTGAAACAAAATGATGAATTCGGGAGACAAATCCATTACCTGATAAAGTATTCAGAATAAGAAGTAAATTTTCCCTAAGCAAGCAACACACACATACTGCTGCTCAGCACTGACTAGGAATCTAATTAAAAAGAACACTCGTTCGTTCAATGTATATATTGTAAGGAATGTCAATAAACCCCGCAGGCAAGGCATTAATCATTATTAGGTTTTTATTGGGTAAAACAATATTAGTGTAAGCAAACTACAGGAAACACAACCAGACTTCAACACATTTAATTGCGGACGGAAAGAAAATACAACACAAAACAGAACTTTGTCATTTTCACACCCATCCCTCCTTTACAAAATTTAGCATCTTCACTCTTCAGGTCAACATTATAAAACAATCAGACTCAATCTTCTCCTAAATCTATCAAGAGAGAGCGGAAGAAGAGAACCTGGAGATTATTCTGCTTAATGTGAGCCCATAAAACCTTAAGGGCCATGGCCCTAGAAATCTCGGGTTCACCAACAATCTCCTGTAGTTCAGGAGAAACACGTCTCGGTCTCATTATACCAGTTGGTTTCCTTCCCGAAGGCTTTGAATCAACTGCGCAAGCTGACACCTTTAGTCCTCTCCGGTTGTTGCCTGAAACAATCGCCGGGCAATTTCCGCCGTACAGCAGCAACGTGGGGAACGATTTCGTCCTCAACTCCGTCAGCCTCTCTGCCCCGGTAATGCCTAGAGAAAATCCACACCTAAACGTCCTCGCCGCCATTACACTTCACTTCAGCCTCCCGGATTCCTGAGACTACTATCTTGAAGATTTTTCAGCTGTCTCGCGAAAAAAAAGAAGAGAAGAGACAGGTTTAAGCGCCGCTGAATTTGGATAACACGGTCCTCGTCGTCTTGTTTTGTGCGGATGCTACGACTGTTTTGCCGGTTTCTTTCTAGATTCTCTTCCGTTTCGGAAAGAGGTTTGCTGTTATATTGGCTTGTTGGGTTGGGCTTGAAAAGGTTTTGTATGACCTAAGTTGGATGTCCAGTTTATAAAGCCCACATTTAAGTTGGGCCGAAGTGTTCGATATTCTGTGAGAGAGCTGCAAGGGTAAGAAAAGATTAGCAAGAATTCATGAATCAGAGGTAGAATCGATCAGCCCGGACAAAATTCTTAAAAAGCAGATCAGTAGGCATATTTTCTTCCTCTTTACGTTATTATCTAGTAGTAGTATTTCTTTTCTTTAACGAAAAATATGTATTCCATTCTTCTCTTTGATCTTCTTTACATAGTTGTCATCTATTTCTTGAAAGCTTAATCGTGAAGGGTCTCGACACTCGAGCTTGATCACCCCATCCATTACTAATATTATTCCTCCTGTCATGACTCATCTTATATCTACATTGCTTCTCATTTATGCTTCCTTTTTTTATTCCAAAAGTTTGTATTCTGATGATAAGCCTAGCTACCTACCTTGACAACCAACAAAGGTTTAAAAAAAGATGTAGCAGCCACTAGTACTCCTACATTTGTCCCCAACCACACACAAGTAATCTTTTACCTCATTGATTGCAATGAAATCGAGTGGTCTCACATCCATTCGTGTTGCGATTTAACGGTAAAAAGACACAATAAAGAAATGGTATTGGGTTAAGAAAACGTATACGGTGAGTGAGTGCAAAGCATGGTGGAATTAACCAAAACTGGATTAAACAGCAAGCTAGCCAAGCCTCCCCAAAAGTAGTGCCACACTGGGTTTGGTAAAAAGAACAGGGAATCAGGACAACCACGCCGCGCGGTGGAGTATTAGATATTACAGCTGACAATAGTATGAATGGATACCAGCTGCTTCTAAGTAAAGCAGGCCCCGCAGCACAGAATGATAACCACTCCCTCGTTGTTTTGTCTTTGAGCTGAAAATTAATGGCCCTCTTAATAGTAAATTGTCTATATAGCTAGCTACCATGCCGTAGTGCCAATCCATCTCCGGTAATCACTCTGAGGATGTAACGCCTCCATTTTAGTCAGAACTATGTCCGAGTAAATTTAATGCTACTAACTCTATCCCTGATAAGTGTTCTGTTTGTTTGGTATGTTTTTCAATTTTAATATTAAAGATATAATATAAAATAATTTTTAAAAATTAAGTTATACAATATATAGTTTTTCATATAAGGATTTTATTATAAAACATAGATTTATAAAAATATATTATCTTACATACTAAATATTGAAGTCAAACGATACATCAAAATAGTAAACTAGACACTTTGACTGAGACGGAGGCAGTATAAACTAACCAATGTGTCCAATTTACGGGGCATTAAATCTAGTAATATATGTACTTAAGTAATATGGTTAGATACCAGTGACAGTTTCCTCTCCTCTCAGGGAGCAACAAAGAAAAAGAAAATAAACCATTCCCGTTTCAAGCCACATTTATGTCCGACTCACATGCGGAGCAAATGTACAAACAAACATCCCCCAAATTGCTTACTTGCTTGCTGCAGTTGTTGTAGAATGACCCACTGATAGAGAAATCATGATACGGACGTGACAGTCTGTTTCCACTTAATATATAGTGGTCTTTTGTTTTTCTTTTTTCCTTACCGATTTTATCCTCGTTGGGTCTCACTTTCACAACGGCACTTTCTTTCCCCTTCCATCACCACTGCACCAAAGTAACGGTACGTAATGTTCCCTTACCTTTCCTTTTAAATGTCGTCTCCAGACCACTGCTCAACCTTCTTTTCTAAACAGATTTGCTCCCTCCTTTTCCTCTCCTTTCCTCATCTCTCTTCTCTTCTCTTCTCCTCTCCACTACAGGTAAACAAAAACACCCGACGATTTGAAACCAATGGAACGTTCTACATTATTATCCCTGCAGGCATTGTTCATCTGCCTCATTTTAACCGTTGTCACCGCTCAATCACCGGCCGCTTCACCTTCTGGTGGATCCAAAACCACTAGCGCACCCCCGCAGAATCCCCTTCCAAATCTCCTCCATCATCCTCTGCTTCTTCCCCCAAATCCCACTCACCCGCCGCTACACCTTCAGCATCATCATCCCCTCCCGCAAAATCCCCAACCGCCACTAAATCCCCATCCGCTTCACCAGCCAATGCTCCGGCCGCCACCATCACTGCTCCTCCACCAGCACCAGTCAGTTCTCCCCCCGCAAAGTCACCAGTTAGCTCCCCACCGGCCCCGACCCCACCGGAGGCCTCTCCCCCTGCTCCCGAAGCCAAGGCTCCCGCTCCGAGTACTAAGAAGAAGAGCAGCGCACCCGCGCCGGCTCCTACTAAGAAGGAGAGTACCGCACCCGCCCCAGCTCCCACAAAGGAAGAGACTGCCACGCCTGCCCCCGCTCCGAGCAAAAGCAAGAAGAAGAGTAAGAAACATCATCACTCTGCGTCCCCTGCTCCCTCACCGGATATGTTGATGAGTCCCCCTGCTCCTCCCGCTGAGGCGCCTGGTCCTGGTAGTGAGGATGATACTGAATCTCCTAGCCCTTCAATGGACGATATGGTGAGTCAATTTTTTTTTTTCAATAGTTGGAACTGTTGTCTAGATCTAAATGTGGTGGTTAGTTAAAAACAGGAGCTTATGATTCTGCATGTTACTTGTTTCATCTGAATTAAGCTAACTCAACCAGTAATTGCCACTACATTGTGTATCAGAACTGTGGTTGTGCATCTTTTGGTTACCGAATTTGCAAATAATTAGTGATTACTAGTAGGGACTGGTTTGTGTTGAGATTTTGTATGGCAAGCAAAGGTAATTCTAGGGTTTCTATCTATCCTCAACTACTCACTGTTTTAGTGGCGTCGGTATTAAAAGTTTTGATCTAGCTTGACTACAAATCTGCTACTACTAACTCCTCTGGTTGTATTTAAATACTAACAATTCTGAATTGGTTCATGATGTTTACTTAATTACAGAGTGGAGCACAGAAGATGACGGCCATGGCGAGCGTAGCTTTTGGATCATGGGCTGCATTTGCGTTATTCTTTTAGATACACGACCATAGTGTACCAACACTTCAAAATCCCAAGACCCGGCGGATCGATTTGCCATTTCTTCCCATATGGCGGGCGGCTAAACATTTAGCTCCCTCCACCAGTTCAGTTCTTATATAATTTTTTTAACTTATTTATAAACATTCATTTACCTACCCTGCCTGCCCTGCCCTAATGCCTGTGCTCTCCGGGTGAGATCTGTAGCATTGATTTGTCCATCTGTATTACACTACTATTTACTAGCGTGTTGTATTGGTTGCCACTGAGAGAGTAGTACTATTGTATTGCATTGACACCCCATATTTAATTCATTTTACTTACTGATCTATGTGTCTCAGACCATTTAATTGATGCTGCATATGTGGTTGTATCTATTCTCTAATAGTACAGTACGGATCCTTGATCACAGACAAAGACAAACACAAGTGAAGCAGCTTACTATCTCGGGGATCAGAATTATGTTAATGTTGCTTAACCAAGTTTTAAAACTTTAATATGTTATCCCAACTTTGAGTTGTTTTTCCACTGCAACTCTCTTGTTCAACTCGATTACCTCCGACCAAAAGCATACTGGACCTAAATCAGTAATGATTGTCAAACACATTAATCAGAACTTTTTTGTTTTTTCAACTCTTGTTTTTTTAAAGGATTGATATTAAGCTGCAGGGCTAAATCATATATATGGTATATAAAGTAATACTGTCACATAAAAAAATAACTAAAAATTGTCAAAAAGAGTAATAGTAACAAATATATAATTGAACAGATTCTAAATTAGGTTACAGTGATATTCCAGGGCAAGAGTTGAATATTTATCTAGCATTATGCATATTAGACTGGTCATCATCTTTTACTTTATATTCTAATAAAACTGTCTTGGAAGAGTTCACATAGAGGTGATGTGTCCGGCCCGGCAGTCCGGTCCGATCCGGCCCGTAAAAAAGCTCGATAGATCCGAGCCCGATTGGGTTTCCGGGCGGGCTTAGACAAATCAAGCCCGAATAAAAAACCGGGCCGGGCCGCGGCACATTTTTTGAGCCTGTAGGCAAGCCCGGCCCGGCCCGATCCGATTTATATTTTTTATTATTTTTTAAAATGTAATATATACATATTTAATTTATTTAATTTTTATATAATATACAAAAATATATAATATATAAATTTTAATTAAGTTATATAAATATATGAATCTATTTAAAAATATTAATTTAATTTTTTTTATTAATTTATATAAAAAATTAAAAAAACCGGGCCGGACTGGCCGGGCTTCGGCAAAACCTGAAAAAAACCGGGCCTAGCCCGGCCCGAGCAGATAAAAAATCGGGTTTGGTTTTTTGAAATAGGCCTAACGGGCCTAAAATTTTCCTTTGGCCCGGCCCGAACCGGCCCGCCCGCCCGAATGATCAGCTCTAAGTTCACATAATATATAAAAGACTTGAGTTTTATCAGAAAGACCTACATAAATTATGAAAATAATCTAGACGAAGGTGGTATTTGACAACATTACACCTGGAGATTACAAAAATCATTTGTTAACGTAGCACAACTTCTTTACTACTATTATGGAAATCATTGCATTCCTACATATCACTCTACATTTATTGTAAGCCAAGTGTGACATCATGCCAAGAGGAGGTTTGTGCTTCAATGTTCATGTGGGTCCTATTTTCGAGCACAGTGTGACATTATCGTTTGTAATGTCACCCACATTACATACTATTAATGTGGGTCATTTTGTATAGAGCACGCCACTAATACTAGATCCTACAATCAGCAAATAAACGATATCCGCTTACTTTTTGAGTGTTAAAGTGTAAAGACATTATAACGTCGAATGATGTGCAAATGTGAAATTATGTCAGTAATGTTTTTCACATAATTTCCACATCGGTCAGTGATCATATGATTAGAGGTGCAACGTCAATGTGTGATTGTTAAAATAGTGCATGTTCACTGTATTGTTAGTGCAACATCAGTATATTAATTATCAGTGCTGCTATATATGATGTATCGTATCATTAAGTTATATACAGTTTGATGATACATTAATACTGACGTACAATTGGTTTTTTTATATATACATAATTTGTGACAGAAGCAAACTCCACGAGTGTGGAGAAAGGATTAGTAACTTAGTACATAGTACAATAATTAACAACACCCTACCAAATTACCAATTAACCTACTCCTTTAAAGAAACACTTATATTCAACCTACTAATCATTCCTTACACAAATGCATGGACTACCAGTGTGATAGGTATATCAGAAGAACAATTATGTGATATTAGTGCGAAATTAATGTAGTTTCTTATAGAAGAATACACATTTCTCTTCTTATGACTCTCAATTATAGTTGCAGATAAACGATTTATAACTTTGGAGAGTAATAAAGTATGTAAGAATAGCTTAATTTCTCCTGATTTTTATATTAAGTTGTAAATTGATGTATGTAATGTCAGTTGTCTAAAAGTTTATTTACTTTGTATTTATATGTTTGAAGTAGAAATTAATATGTGTTTAACGAATCAATTTTCTTGGGCGTATCCTTGAAGCTGCATCTGAATCTGATGACCTTGGTTGTAAGGATGATACAAGTTGTTAGTGTTAAGACAAGCCCAATAACTGGACAAAATAACACGCTCAATTAGTAAATAAAAACAAACCCAGTTTAAAACCCATCCACTTTTTCTTTATATATGTTTTGTATCAAGTTTTTTAGTATAGTCTTACTTTTTCTAATTTAGCGGATAACTAACTATTAACAGCAGCCGATACATGCACATTTAGCTAGCGATAAGAGTACTCCCATGCAACACAGCCACAACCTCAGTACGTCGGATTCAGGAACCAGAGGAGAACAGCAGTCCCTGGGGAAAAAAGGTGGGATTAGCCTATTCGTGGAAGACTTATTTCAAAATACTACACCAGTAACCGAGCAGCAAAGACCAGTAGCAAGGGATGAAGAAGGGAGAATAGTAAACATTGAAGAAGAAGCAAAAGAATGCATGGACCTCTTGATGGAGCTCGGCTGTCACGTGCCAAACCCTTCCCAAACAAAGGTAAATCTCCTCCAAAAACTTCAATCTCATACAAGCAAGTATAATGGTGACGGTAGGCCTCCAGAATATAAGGGGATTGGGCTCGAAAGAAAAACAGAGGAAGATTAGGGAGGAAGTAAGAAGCTTAAACATATCTCTGCTGGGACTAGTCGAAACACAACAAAGTGGGTCAGCTGCCCGGAAAGTAGTGAGTTTCTGGGGGAAGAAAAAGACATGTCTTGCATGGGAAGAAGTCCCAAGCCAAGGGAGATCGGGGGGACTATTACTGCTATGGGATGAGGAAGCAGTGGAAATGAGAAAGATAGAAAAGGGAGCACGGTGGATTTTAACAGAGATAAAATCAAGAGAGGAAGGAATCATTACTACGGAGATCATGGTGTATGCACCTTGCGACACTAATGAAAGAAGAGTAGTCCTGGATGAGGTAGTCGCACTCAAGGAAGACTGCACCCCTGAGATGCTAGTGTTAGGTGACTTCAATGAGGTATTACATCCATCAGAAAGGAACCCGAATAATAATTCCCAATACACGAGAGGTATGCGGGACTTCCAATCTTGGGTAAATAGCATGCAGTTAATTGAACTTAGGCTACAAGATGCACAGTTCACGTGGAAAGGGAGGAACTCCATGAGCAGAATAGATAGGAGCTTTGCGACTCATGAATGGATGTCACAGTATCCTGATGCAAAACTAGGATCAAAAGAGTGGTCAATCTCAGATCACCGCTTCTTGTTTGTTGAAACTGGGAAGATCAACTGGGGCCCAAAGCCTTTTAGATCAATGAATGTGTGGCTAGAACACCCGGGATTCAAAAACCTGATTCGGAAAGAATGGGGTAATTTGAATCATGGCTCCACACTGCAAAACCTGAAAAGAATAAAAGGAGCAATAAAAAGATGGAACAAGGAAGTATTTGGTGCCACAACACAAAAAATCGGTAGCGTCAAGCAAGAACTGCGACTGGTGGAAAAGAAGATGGAAGAAGAAGGGGTCAATGATCAGAATGAACACGATAGAATACAGTGTATGAAGAATTTGGAGAAGGCCGAACGGGAGAATGCCATATACTGAAAACAAATGTCCAGAGAGAAGTTAATCACACAAACAGATGGAAACACAAGGTATTTTCAGCGTCAGGCAACAATTAATTACCGAAGGAAAATAATTTCATGTCTGCACAGTGACGAAGGGATCCTAGAGGCACCGAATGAAATAAAAAAGCATATAGTAGAATACTACATGGCACTGTACCGAGAAGTGCAGTCCTTCGACATGGGTCCACCTGATACGAATCATCCTAGACTATCAACCGAAGAGGTGACGCAGCTTGAGCGCATGCCAACAATAGCAGAAATTCGAAAAACTGTTCAGCAATGTGAAAGTTCTAAAGCCCCAGGGTTCGACGATTATAATATGATGTTTGTCAAGAAAATGTGGCACATAGTTGGGGTAGAGTTTTGTAGTGATGTGCGCAAGTTTTTTGCTACGTCGCGACTTGAGAGAGGATCAAATACCACGTGGATAGCCCTAGTGCCCAAAAAACAGGATCCATCCCGCAGAAGTGACTACCGCCCCATAAGCATGGTGGGATGCATTTATAAAGTTGTGGCCAAATTGCTAAGTAACCGCCTCAGACCACTCATGCCGAAATTAATTCATGAGACTCAATCGGGGTTCATCAAAGGTAGAAATATTCTTGAGGGCCCCTTTATTGCAAATGAGGTGATAACATGGCTAAAGAAAACCAGAAGGAAAGGACTGTTGCTCAAGATAGATTTGAAGAAGGCATATGATTGCGTTTCATGGGAGTTTGTAGATTTAATGCTCGAGCGCATGGGGTTTGGAAATACATGGAGATGATGGATGAAAGAATGCGTGACATCAGCAAGGATCTCAATCCTAGTAAATGGATCGCCCACAAAACCATTCACCCCTAACCGAGGATTACGACAAGGTGACCCCCTTTCCCCTTCTCTTTTGTATTACAGTTGAAGCTCTAAATTGGTTAATACAAAGAGCAGTGGAGCAAGAAAAATTTTCGGGCCTACTAATTGGGGCAAGACAAGTTCGGGTCACCCACTTACAGTTTGCAGATGACACTATGATTTTTTGTCAAATAAGAAAAGAAGAGCTAGTCCAAGTGTATAGAATCCTCCTCTTCTTTTCTAAGATGAGCGGACTAGAACTGAATATGGAAAAGTCGGTGGCGTTTTGTATTAATGCCACTGATTGTGAGAAGAGCATGGTAGAAGATATCTTCAAATGTCAAGTTGGTACACTGCCAACAACATACCTTGGATGCCCCTTGGGATCGAACACTAGAAAAGAGGCCACTTGGGAGCCGGTTATCCGTAAGGTTGAAACAAGATTAGCTACCTGGAAGGCTACGAGTCTGTCTAAGGCGGGACGGGCCGTGCTTGTAAGATCGGTATTGGAGTCTATCCCGCTTTACTATGCTAGCCTATTTGTAATACCATCCAAGGTGAGAAAGAGACTAGCCTCCATGCAGTGCATGTTCTTCTGGGGTAAGAATAAACCCCACTTCCTTACTCCGATAGCGTGGGATAGGTTGGTGCAACCGAAGAAAGAGGGAGGCTTGGGTTTTTCTAACCTTGAAATGAGGAACTTATCATTTTTGGCCAAGTGGCGATGTAACTATGTGAGAAACTCCAGACCGCTGTGGAAGAAAGTGGTGCAATCTATTCATCAGCTTCGAGAAGGTTTGCACATGGGCGAGTCAAATGGTGCTACTGCTAAGATTCAGAGTATATGGTCTTTGATAGTCACAACCACGTCAAAAAATTAGTGGTACAAGATACTCTTGAGGAGAACTTACAAATTAAATTGGGTAATGGTGAAGACATTCTATTCTGGCATGACCGGTGGTGTGAAAGAGGTGTATTAAAGAGATTATTTCCGAGACTCTATCAACTGACGGAGTGTGAAAATATACCAGTAGCAGGTCAAGGGCGGAGGATTAATGACTGTTGGTATTGGGAGATGAAGTGGAGAAGACCGCTATTTGATTATGAGCTAGTGAGGGTGTCGCAATTAACAGAATTGCTCCAGCCCCCCCTCATCCTATAATCATGAAGATAATTGTGCATGGATGGCGGGGGACATACGGTGCGTATCCAGGTATGTGAACATGATATTACATGCATCTATTCGATCTAATCTCCAAGTTGCAGGCGGCCCAAACTTGAGCCTATTGTGGAGGGGTTTGTGTGAGCCTCGAGTGGAAGTCACTTTATGGCTCACAGTTATGAGGCGACTTGTTACTCGGGAGTTACTTTTTGAAAGAAACTTGGTCCCCCTTGGACAAAGCTTGTGCCCTTGGTGCAGTAGGTCAATGGAAACCTTGGAACATGTCTTGTTTCTATGTCCGAAAATCAGAGTGGTGTGGGAGCTACTGCTAAGGTGGTGGAACATCCAATTTACATTTAAAGATTCAGTTTCCGACATCTATCAAGACTGGTTTGCAGTTAGTCTTTCAACCAAGGCAAGAAGAATCTGGAGATCTACTTTATGTTACGGGGCCTATTATATTTGGATGCACCGTAATGAAGTGATCTTCCAAGGTGAAGTAATAAAGGTAGAACGGGTTGTTTCCCAAACAAAACTTGGAGTCTGGCGATGGACTAAGACATGGTGGCGTAGGTTCCCTCTCTCGTGTAATATCTTTCTTGATCTGGTTGCCTTAAAGGACTATGTACAATGATAATTGTGGTGATCGGGTAGATTATAAAATCCCCAATTCCCTTAGTTGGTCATCTAGGGCAGTACTAGGACATGGTGGGTACTCTTTTTCCTTCTCAGGCTTTTTCCCACTGGGTTTTGCTTGAGGAGGTTTTAATGAGGCCCGTTATACCGGTCCGAAAATTTATTAATAAAATGGCCAACGGCCCAAATTATCAAAAAAAAACTAACTATTAACAGCAATTATCCGAAGTGAACTAAACAAAAAAACAAAGATATGAAGTATAGAAAAAGGGTATCAGTCTCTCAAATCACAGAAATTGTGAATTGAGTGGCTAATGACTTGATATCATCCATAAACGTAATTAATTACATCATGGGACACAGAAACTGCTTTAGATATAGCCAAATATAAAACAGATTCACAATTGGTATAAGGTCTCAAGTATGAAGTCTTCCTGATCTGCAATGCACAAAACTACAGGTATGTTATGTGGGTTGCAAACAGTACTGTTTAACTGACATGACATCCACCCATATTTATTCATTTTAGTGATTTTGACCATTTAATGGATGTCGTGTTTGTTTGGTCTCTATTGAAACACAAAAAGGCTAGGATAGTAACCATCTTGATCATGTCCCGATGGATGGACTCCAGTTTGACTCAAATTGGATTGGTTTCTTTGAGGTAATCCTCACTTGTGCTCCTCTTCACTTATGATTTAGACAATACTAGTAGGTACTTGACTATACCTAGCAACCTAACTCCAATTGGCAAGATCGTAGTCCTCTTCATTTAACCAAATTAAACTGGTTTTGCAATGGGACTCTAACACCATTTCGGGGTTTTCTTGTTCCGGGTGAACCTGATCCTGTCCCCAAGTCTGTTGAAGAAGATCCTTGAACCAGTTTTTGGCATTGCAAAATAGGGTACATGTATATGAAACGCATAAGAGATATCACACTCAGCATCACTATTTCGATCATCATATACGAATTGCCTAAAAAAAACTAATTACTGAGAGAGGACAGCTGGGGTACAATGAATGAAAAACAGATTAAAAATAATAAGAAACCAGGACCAGGTTTTGGTCAATCTTTCATCGACCAATCCAAAATAATGATACCAGTAGACATCGATCCCATCCCATCCGACCCCAATTCCATCTTCTTACTTCAAACCTCTCATCAAATTTCTAAAACAAAAGAACATCTCAGCCGAAAATCCCTCCTAATCTTTTACATTACATCTATACACGCTCACACACTCCAATCCCTTACGGCTTACCGGCTTCAGATGCTCAACCAGAAACACCAAAATCATCTAACGCGTTGGTTTAACCAAAATCAAGTCATCTTCATTTGGCAAAGTCGATAACCTCCGAGAACCTCAAGAATTCTCTTTGCCTGTTCAAACAAACACAAAAACGTAATCAACCAAAGCAATAACTAGTCTCAGAACAACACAGATATATTAGATTTGCAACAAAATATCTATAACTCTTATCAAATTTTATTGAAACTACACCGTACACACACCTTCTCTTTAGCTCTTGGGATCCCAGACCGCAACAAAGCCATCAATGGAGGCACAACATCTTCTTTGATGGCAGAATTACAATACTTCACACTATTAGAACAATGATAGTACAGCACAGACACAGCAAACTCTTTTCCCTTAGGTGAGCCCAGCTCCACAATCTCAACCAAAGCAGGAATCCCACCAGCCTCATCAATGGCAGTCCTCCCCTCACTCATACTCCAAAGGTTGGCTAACAAGGCAGCAGTTGCCTTATCAGCAAGCCCAGACTCCCCACTCATCAAATCAACCATACGTGTCACAGCCCCTGCCTTCGCAATCCTGAGTTTATTCTCACTACAGGTTGACAGATTGTATAGTGCGGTTATCGCATCTTTCTTCCCGAGTGGCGTCCCGTTCTCCAGCAGCTCCTATGGATCCTGTTCTGCTCGATTCTCGTGAGCTGTAGAGTGTAGCAGCCGAATTCTCCTTGGCCTCGGTGCTGCCTGATGGCACCTGATTTACCGATCATGATTTTGTTCTCCATGCTGTCCTTGGCTAGTATTCTGAGCTACTCACTGTTTTAGTGGCATCGGTAGTACCAGTTTTGATCTTGCTTGACTGCTACTACTAACTCCTCTAGTTGTTGTTAAAAAAAAACTCCTCTAGTTGTATTTAAATACTAACAATTCCGAATTGGTGATGTTTACTTAACTGAAGTTGTATACCCCCAAATTTTCTTTTCTTTTTTTGATATAACGGGACTCATTTATTACTGATCAAAAGAAGGGTTTGCTTCATACTACAGCAGCTCACTACAACCTACTGGCGGGTGCTCAATGAACATATAGTCCTGAGCACTAACTAAGGCTAATTACAAATGAAATCCGCCACACTATTAGAAGACCTATCAATTTTAACTATCTCAACAAAGCTGAAGCTAGCTAATGAAGATTTACAAGCCCTGATCAAACTCTCGCAAGGGTGAGAGCTGTTTTTGTTGTTGTTGAGGAGATTGACAGCAACTAAGGAATCTGATTCGATTATAACCCTGCCGGTATGCAAAATATTCGCTAGTTTAAGGCCTCCCAAGACGGCCCAGAGCTCAGCTTCCTCAATGCTGGAGTGACCTAGGTTATGCATGAATCCACCCAGCCAAACTCCTATATGGTCTCTAGCGATCCCACCTGTCGCTGCTCCTCCCCGATGTGTAACAGCTCCATCAACATTAATTTTGCACCATCTTGTAGGAGGGGGAGACCAACTCTGCTGTGATTCCATCCGCACTTTATTCACATGGTGGTCCACCTTTGTTCTCTCCAGCAGTGTCTGCGCTTTTTGACAAAAGACAGACAAGTGTAGATCAGTTTCAGATAAGTTATCATGGAACTTCTTGTTCCTCCAAGACCATAATATATAGCATGTGACAGCAAAGACACGAGACCAATCAGATTCAATTGTATTAGAGATAGAGGGATTTCTAAGATTGCTGATTAACCACTCTTGCAAATTAAGGTCCTTCCACCTGTCAATAATAGAGTTATTAGCTAACAGATAATACCAAATCTTATAGTTAACCGACCAGTTTTTAAGTATATGGATGGTGTCCTCACAATTCCCACAAGCATCACAAGTGTTGTTAGGGGACAAAAACCCCGCTGAAATAAATATTCTTTAGTCTTTAGGCCATTATGCCCAATTTTCCAGAGGCAAATTTTTACTTTTTCATGAACTTTTGTCTTCCAGATCAGTTTCCATAGAACATTGGCAGCCCCTTTATTTCTAATGAGATCATAAGTAGAAGAAACTGATAACTCCCCCGAATTCCCACAATTCCAAATAATAGAATCTTCTAGATCTATATCAAATATGGCTTTGCTAGGAAAGAGACTAAGAATGTGAGGGGTAGATTATTTTCTAGTTGTTCCCATTTCCAACCTCTATTAATATCCCATAAATCAGTAACATGGTCCTCTGTATTAATAGAGCTAGGCTGGCACACGAAAGTACAAAGAGGTTCATTCACAATCCATTTATCTGTTCAAAATTTTATGGATTTACCATTACCTAGTCTCCATCTGGCTTCTTCACTAACAATATCCTTAGCTTTAATAATGTTCTTCCAAGTACTGGAAGCAGACTGTGATTCAGGGTTTTTATGTTTATTAATTAAAATTCTGACCCAAAGACTATCTTGATTGTTCAAGAGCCTCCAGCTTAGTCTTACAAGACATGCTCTGTTCATCAGCCTGGAGTCTCTAATACCTAAGCCCCCTTCGATTTTGGACCTGGAAATTTTCTCCCATGAGACTGTATGAATCTTTCTCTCGGTATCCTTATGGCCCCACATAAAGGATCTGTATATTTTATCAAGCTCGTGACAGATTGTGGTGGGAATTCTTTGACACATCATATTAAACGTGGGAATAGAGATGAGGACAGATTTAACTAAAACTAGTCTACCCGCAAAAGAAAGTGTCTTGGCTTTCCACCCTGACACTTTCTTCTTAACCTTATCAACTAGGTCAGCAAACTGATTAGAATTAACTCTACCATGGCTAAGATTGAGTCCAAGATATTTACCAAGGTTATCCGCCATTGGGATCCCAATGTGCTTGCTTATATCAATTCTTCTATTTACACTCACATTCTTAGAAAACAAAATGGTAGATTTCAGTAAGCTGACTTTCTCACCTGACATCGAGCAAAAGGCAGCCAAAATGTCCATCATACCTCGCACATTGTTAATATCAGCACTACCAAGAAGGATAAGATCATCAGCAAAAAATAGATGGGACAGGGCAGGACCACTTCTACTGAGCTTAATTGGCTTCCAGGCCTTACCTATGACCGATTGTTCAATTAAATGGGAAAGACGTTCCATGCATAGGACAAACAGATATGGGGACAAAGGATCCCCCTGTCTAAGCCCCTTAGAAGGCCTGAAGCTAACTGATTGGGATCCTTCCCACAGAACTCTCATGCTAACTGTTTCCACACATGACATAATTAGTTTAATGAAACTACTTGGAAGATTTAGACAATGAAGGGTATTCCTAATGAACTCCCATGACAAATTATCGTAGGCTTTTTCTAGGTCAATTTTCAGAATGGCCCATCCCTCTTTACTCTTAGTTTTCCTCATAGAGAAAACTACTTCTTGCATAATGATTTGGTTATCCTGAATGTGCCTACCTGGCACGAAGCTGCTCTGGAGGGGAGAGACTACCTCAGGGAGAAAAGGTTTGATTCTATTAACAATAAGTTTGGAGATAATCTTGTAGGCCACATTGCAGAGGGCTATAGGCCTGAAATGTTTCATATTCTCCGGAGGGTTGACCTTGGGGATAAGACACAGAGGGGTGGAGTGGATACTCTCTGGGATACAACTACTAGAGAAGGCACTAAGAACCAAATCTAATACCTTATCTTTCACTAGATCCCAGTGGTTTTTATAGAACCACACTTGAAAACCATCAGGTCCGGGGGCTTTATAGCTATCCATGGATTTTATGAGAGCCCTAATTTCGTCTAAAGTGGGGTGGGAAACACAGTGACTAAGATGGGAAGGGCTGATTAAAGGAAAGTCATGCCCAAGGGTAAGAAATGTTGCTGGCTATTAGCCGGGAACAGATTTTGGTAGAAATTAGTGGCTAAATTCATAAGATTTTCTAATCCCTCAACCTTATTGCCATTCAAATCATTCAATTGAAGAATTTTGCATTTGGCTCTCCTAATCTTAACCTTTCGACGGAAATAAGCATAATTTCTATCTCCAAATAATATCCACTTCTCCCTTGATTTTTGAAACCAAAAGATTTCCTCCCTAAGTAGGATGGACTCGTATTCCTTCTGTAGTTCCTTTTCTAGATTTCTTAGGAAAGAGGATTGCCGTCTCTCAAGACTTTTTGGATACCAGCTAGTCTAGCAAGAACTCTCTTTTTCTTGTGAAAAATATTACCAAAACAGTCTTTGTTCCAATCATTCAGAACTTCGCTAAGATTGGAGAGGTTATGGTTTAAAGAAAGGGACTGATTCCAAGCAGAGTTTATTACCTGGGTATAATTGTCATGGGTAGACCACGCCACCTGAAATCGGAAAGGTTTTACTCCATTTTGGACGGCATGAATCTATTAAAATTGGAGAGGATAGGACAATGATCCAAGATGGTTCTAGGAAGAATATCTGTCCAGTTGTGGGCAAAAGTATCAAACCAGTTATGAGAAAAGAATGTCCTGTCTAATTTCACAAAGATGGATATGTTGGTCCAAGAGAAAATATTTCCTTTAGATGGGAGATCTATGAGATGATTAGAATGAAACCAGCTGATAAAGCTTCGACTACCCCTATTTAAATTACGGTTTCCCCCTTTCTTCTCCTTGATGGAGAGGATAGAGTTAAAGTCCCCGGTGAGAAATCACAGGTCATTAGAGTTAATGGCTAGGTTATCAAGATCTGTCCAGAGGGCTATTTTATCATTATCAGAGGGATTAGCATACACAACTATAGCAAGAATAGAATCATTACCAAAAGAAATTTTGGTGTGGATGAATTGTGAGCTATGGCTAACTATGTCTAGACTAACAGAGTCGGACTAGAATAACCACAAACCCCCACTAAATCCAATAGCCTCCACAATAAACTGATTAGAGAAACCAATTTTGTTGACAACATTCATGCTCCTAACTCCGCTAATACGGGGTTCACAAATGAACAGTAGATGAGGGTTATATCTGAAAAGTAAATCTTTCACAGACGAAATAAAAGAGGGTTTACCAGCACCTCTAATATTCCAGGCAAGGACTTTTATATTAGTAAGCATATTAAATACGATGCAGCAACATACATTAGGAAACAGAATTCCAACATCAGATTTGCCAGATAGCTTATCACAATCATTCCCCATACTAGATGAGATACTATTAACATTGGACTCAATCACACCAGAAACAACAGCAGTAAAAGAAGGGACATAAGACTTAGCTGGAGAAGGGATGTCCATTGTCACGTTAGTTTCCAAAGGGGTCTTTTGGCTCAACATCAAGAGGCGACAAGGCCTTGTCTAAAATCTCGGCTGGCTCTTCTGAAGGAACATCTCCCAAACTGTTCTGCGCTTCTGGTTCCTTTAATTCCTCGGGGATTGTCGGAGCCTCATTTTTCTTATTTAGGAGTACGAACATGTTGGATAGTCTGGTCGGTTGTACTATAGGCCGACTATCTAGCTTGGAACTTGAAGACTTTCCAGGATTATCCTTGGAGAAAGCTTGATTAGTGCCGCTTGAAGACTTACCCATCCCCGATTTCTTTTTCCTTGTGACTTTCATCTAGGGGCCGAAACTGTCTTTCAGGTGGGATTCATCCTTCTGGGAGGGTTTTTTAACAACCTTGTATCCTCCCTGGTTTACCATGGCCTCAGGATCTTCCACTCGTGGGCAAGTGTCTTTCGAATGCCCAAAGCAACCACATTCAAAACAAATCAGATGAATACCCTCATATTCGATTTTAAATATCTTGTTCTGGAGCTTGAATTTCCCCACAAGATGCTTGGTCAAATCTATAGATGCACAAACTCTTACATTTACAGCACACCCCAACCTGGTTCTCACGATGTCAACCTTGCGAACTTTTCCTACTCTGCTACCAATGGCGTTGAGGCACTCCTCTGTAAGATATTCCAAGTTCAAATCCGGGAACCTTATCTAGGCATCCAGATTAACTAGCGCTTCAGATCTAGTATCTGAATTCCTTTTCCATCTTCCTACAGTTAGGTATCTATCCGATATCTTCCAAGGTCCACCATACAAGACCATATCCCTATCTTCCTTTTGCTCAAACATCACCGTAAAATAACTATTGCCTATGGCTAACACGTCAAACTTTCCTTTTGTACTCCATCTTTGTGACAGTCTTTCAGACATAACTTGGGGAGGGAAGGATTTACCTAATAGCTTGACGATGATCGCTTGCCTCCATTTCTAGTTTATACTTAGTATTTCTTCCTTGATAGCGGAATCGTCGGGCAGAGCGGATCTTCTTCTTCTTTGTTGTTCTCTTCACCCAAGTCTTCACAGTCCGATAAATCTTCGTCAGATGAAATTTCTTGACCGGGGGGGGGGGAGGATTACCATATTTCATAACCTCGCTGAAGCTAGGTCTCGATTTTTCCTTCGGTTCCTCCATTGTGCCCACATAACCCTGGCCAGGGACGTTGATAGATCTGCCCGGAATGTCGAACTCCCAGTCCGACACCGTCCTTTTCTTCTTTGTGATTTTTCCTGACTCTCTTTCCATTGGGGTAGCGCTGAAGACGAAATCCATCCTTCAATCCGTGGGTCGAAGCATGTTACGCAGTAGAAACTGAGATTCAAGGCTTCACTAAATCGTGTGCCGAGATAGAAACCAGAGAAGGGAGAAAAAATGATAACGGCGTAACTCTTCGAGAAGAAGATAATACCTAGAAGAGAAAAGTGGAGTGTGTCGCGCGTACCAAAAGCATGCTCTCCGCTCCTAAGGTGCACCAAATTTTCATTATATAAGGAAGGTGAATACGTTATGAAATCATATTCAAATTTGTAAATCTTGTAGTTAGAGAAAGGAAGAGAGAAAATATTTTTAAAGGTTTGAGGAAATTTTTCAGTAAGAAGAGCAAAAAAAAAGAAGAAAATAACGAACATATTAAGACCAAAAAGTAGCAAAATTAGTCAACAAATCGGTGTCAGATCCGGCCGGACAGTGGACGCCGGCGCCCACACCAGCAAACCGGCGCGGATGCTAGACCAGGCAACCCGGCGCTGGCACGGTTGCATCTTCAGCGGTGCGGGCGTGGTCCCCAAGCAGACGGCACAGGCGCGGGTGCTTGGCTGGCGGGTTCTGGTCTTAAAATCCCTTCTTCTTCGTCATAGCTCCGTTTGTCGATCTGTTTGCGCCGACACGTTCGTCTTTTCATCTACTTCGTTATGTGCTAATTTGTTTGATATATTGTTATTTCTTCTTAAGTACGTAGTTTTCCCATTTACGAGTAGTATCACTTGACTGAACGGAAGTATAATTGTTTGCTTAGGGTGAGAATGATGGTGAATTCGATGATAATTAATACTTCCGTTCAGTCACGTGATACCACTCGTAAATGGGAAAACTACATACTTAAGAAGAAATAACACATATATCAAACAAATTATCAGCAAAGTATATCATAATGAAGTAGACGAAAAGACGAACGTGTCGGCGCAAACGAATCGACAAGCGGGGCTGTAACAAAGAAGATATAGCGATTTTAATACCGGAACCCGCCAGCCGAGCACCCACGCCTGCGCCACCTAGGAGCTCTTCGCGCTCGCGCCTGTAGACACCAAAAATTCTCACCCCATAAAACAAATTTTGAAATAATAAGAGGGGTCATCGCCTTTCTTTTTCAAAACATATTAGCGTGCGTGCCATAACGAAACCATCATTTTATAACCTTTTTCAAAGCATTTCATAAAAACACGATTTTCCAAAAATGAATTTTCAAACAATAATCCGGTTTTAAACCCATTAATCTTGTTCTATTTACTTATCTTATTATTTACGTTCCATAATTTCATGCCTTTAGGTTAGTCTTCTTTTTTTTTCCTTGTATACCTTCTTTTAAACTCATAGCATTTTTAGAGCAGTTATCCAGTTGAAATTAGGGCTCTTGTATTATTTCTCGCATGAACATACTGAAATCCGACATAGCGTAACTGGTTAAGGTACCCATCATACAACCTGCAGATCTTGGGTTCAATTCTTGGCGTAGGTTGGAGGCGTTTTTTATTTGTTATTTCAGCACGCGACCTGACTTTTATTTTGTTTCTCCGCTGCTATCTACTGAAATTGGTCGTAGCTCAACTGGTAGGACATGTAGGAAAGGAGAGTAAGGTCTGGAGTTCGAAACCCGGTAGAGGCACATTTTGTGACTATTGTTATTTTCGCCAGCTAGTATCCAAATAGGGCCGTGCCCATTTTGGTCCACAACTTATAATCAGCCCATTTCTTTTGTGTAAACCCACATAAAACACATAAGACAAAAAAAAACACTACAGTATAGGCATTTCTTTTTTAAGAAGCGACTAATAAACACTATAGTATGGCCACTCCATACTCCTCATTCTTCCCCATGAGAACACTACGGTACGGGTCTTTTTGTTTTTGAAGAAGCCGATGACCCTCCCCCAACATTCTCTGCATGCTCCCTCGGTACTCGAAGCAAATTCCTCCCCCCTTCATCTTCCGAGTCGAACCACCACCACGATAAAAACCTCCTCCTCTCTTCATCGTCTTCAGAGGCTCGGCGCCTCCTTCCTCCCGTTTGGTCTTGCTCACACCCGCCTCCATTCTCTTCTTCATCGGAGAACCTCGACCCACCACCTTCTTTCCCCGACATCAGTCGCCCTCATTCTCGCACTCTTCAAATCCTCTCCTTCCCTTCTCGATCTCGATCTCAGAAACCACCCGTCTGCTTCTTCCTTCTGTACCACTCGGTCTTTTGATTCATTCCCGGCGTCAGAATTTTGCAACCCGATCCTTCTCCTTCCACACTCTCCGTCGATCAATATTTTGCAACCCAACTGGCTTTGTCCCTCATTCTCTTCACCATCGAATACTCCCCCTTCAACTGGAGAAACGAAAAAAATCGAAGAAGCCAGCCGACACATTATTCATCGAGTCTACCACAAGAAAAAAATGGAGAAACGCAACCCATTCTTGCTGAAACCACGATACCCAGTCACTTGAAAAACTCACAAACCGTCGTCTTCCTCAGCCTGCCGGTCTGCTTCTTTCTTCTTCGATTCTCTGATTCTCTGCATGAGTCGGATTTGGGTTCGAAATGTTGAGATTATGTGCTTGGTACAGTTTCATCCCTGATTGTTCGAATGACTTGGTTGAATTCAGTTTCCTTACTCAGTTTGAATGAATGAGCAATCCCGCTTGCATTTCTGTGACCGTAAGGCAGGTGATCATCTTTGGCAAGTTCCTACCCTGTTCATGATAGAATGAACGGGCCAACGCTGGCGATGTCTCGTTTCCACCCTCTCTCTGTTCATTTGATTATACCTGTCATTTAACATGTTTTGTTTTAGTGTTTTTCTTCTTGGTCATCTGCAGGTAAATTTCGTCTGCAAAATCGGTACCAATTCCTAACCTTAATAGTTGCAGTTCCTGTGGAAATGTTGTGTTGAAGTGCCATGTCAAAGATGTGTTCCTATCAGTCGGTTTTGATATCTCTGTTGCCCACTTTTGAACTTCATTAACTTGTTAAAAAAACGATTGGGTTCTGTCTGTTTATTTCAATTGGGTTTATAGTAGTCTTCGAATTCTGCTAAAATACCACTAATCTAAGATGGTTTCGATCTGCTTCTGCATATAAAGCCTTCCATCAAGTAAAGAGGTGTCTGTGTTATCCCACTATTCTGCTTGCCTATACGATTTCTCCAGTGGTGCTTATACCCTTTACTATCAGAGCTCGCTTTCTTAATTCTGTATTTAAAGTCATGAAGGAAATTTGTCTTACTTCGTTTCTTTTGCAGGTATTAACATGAATCGTTGTCGAGATAAACCCACTGCTTTCCCTCGCTTCATTATCTTCTTATTTCTGTACTTGTTCTTTCACGGTTAATTTTGTTTATCTTGTCTGATTGATTCCTAAATTAGTATGTTTGTTCTCCTTCTTTGTTAACCCTGCAGGAAATGTTCATCAGTTTACTGAAACATGAACACTGCAAGATACAGTGGCTGATTCACACTATCTCCCTGAGTTCTCCTTGTTTACACCATTTGGGTCCAGTCTATACTGAATATTTTTGTCCTCATTGTTCTTATGTGGTTAATAAAATTTTTCTTTCTGAGATCTAATGAGGTTATAGTTTCCTATTGTGATGTTTCCTCTCTTTTTACAGATTATGTTCATGGTCCTCATCCTGGTATTTGATCTATACCCTGTTTACCTCAGTTTGCTTGATTAACATTTTGATAATGCTCTGTTGAAATTTGCCTAAAATCACTGAATGCATACTTTTATTCTATTACTGAGCCACAGTTCATCTTGTAATATTCATTGGTTAACCGTTCATTCATGATATCTCTGCTTTGCTTCTGAAATGTGCTTATTTGATGCGTGAGTAAAAAAGAAAGGCTTCTGAATTCCTAACAGAGATAGTAGTTAGATGCAAATGAGATTAATCTTAATCATCTCTGTAGGTAATGTGGTAGGTCTTCCTGACTTAGAGATGACAATCGTTCGTTGGTTTCGTTTATGATTGGAACAAGTTAGCATTAGTAAAGCAGAAAAGAGGTTAAAAAATGTGTTGAGTTTAATCTGTTGCACTGATTGTTTTCTCCTGAGTTCAAGTGCTTATTTCAGGGGGTAGTTTGATGTCTAGACAGCAGACAAAAAGATGTTTAGTGTTTGGCTGTTTAAGAGTAAATCCACAGCGTCTCTTCTTCTAATTGACAGATTCACAGTGATGCAACAACAGAATGATTAGTTTGAGATTCAGCCCTGTAGGAAAGAACGATTGGGAAAAGTGATTTAAATAAACAGAAATAAAACAAACTGTTCGACTTTTAATTTGGATTTGAATTTTTGATTAATGAACTGGGGCTCCTCATTCTCTGTTTGAAACCTCCACTTCCTCAATGATAGGGAACAGATGTTGATTAATTGTGGTTATCATTCCTAAATGTTTCCTTGATTAATCGTTGTTATTATTCCTGATTGATCACCATGAAGATTCGCTTCTTGCATTTATTTCTACACTGTACATGTACATGTTTTACGAACAACTTCATTGCAATTTTTAATTCATTCCCTTTTGTACATACTTCACTATCTAAGCTCTAGTTACTATTCCTTTAGGGTCCAAACCTTAGGATAGAGGGTGAACCCTTGCCCATGGTGAGCCATGGTCCCACCTAGCAAAGGTGATCCCTAAACCCAAACCACATCTTATTATAATAACATGTATTAATAAAAAAACCTTCTCAAAATTCATCTCAACTTGATTAATCATTTCTTCCCAAAAACAAGTCCAAACCCAAAACCGGCCCAAAATCAATCTTAGCCCAATCCTAAGTCAAGGCCCGAAAATCAAAAGCCCAATCCGGCCCCAAATAAAATGCCCAACCAAGGCCTAAACTCAGCCCATTAAGCCCATCCGGCCCAAAAAGCCCGCACGAGGCCCATCAAACCCAAAAGCCCACACAAGGCCCAAAAGTCCAAATTCGGCCCATCAAGCCCACATGACCCATAAGGCCCACTTGGCCCATCAGACCCATCCAATCCAACTTTGACCAATCAAATTTTAACCAACCCAAACCCATTTTGAAACCAAACACCAACTCAGCCCAATTCAAAATCCGCCCCAATCCAAACTCAGCCCAATTCAAAACCCGGCCCATTACTCAGCCCGGCCCAATTCAAAACCCAGCCCAAATACTCAACCCAAGCCCATTAAACCCACTTCGGGCCCAAACACCAATTCAGCCCAAAATCCAAGGCCCAAATTCTAAACCACCCAAAAGCCCACTTCGGGCCCAAACACCAACTCAGCCCAATTCAAAACCAGGCCCAAATACTAAACCAAAACCTAAAAGCCCACTTCGGGTCCAAACACCAACTCAGCCCAATCCAATCCCAAGGCCCAAATCAAATCAGCCCAAGCCCACAAAAATCAAACCAAGTCCACAAAAGTCAAACCTTGACCCGAACATTGACCAATCAAACTTTGATCCAACCATTGACCAATCCCATTCAAATCCAAATTGTGGATTCCATCCAAACTCCAAAAATCAGAAAAAACATTCCTCATTATTCAGCTTTAATTCAAAAAATAAAATCTGAAAAGTCTCTTTTCCCAAATTTTCAATCAATCGATTTATTCAAGCTTCATCAAGTTTTCAAAAGAAACGATTTCGTGAATTTTAAAGGAAAAACTCTTCTCACATCACAGAAAACTCTTCTCAAAAGCAGAAAGTTCTTCTCACATATATAGAAAGTTTTCTCCTAAAAATATTTCTCAAAAAATCAGTGTTTCTTCATCGAGAATTCCGAACAACTTCAAAAGTTTTCCAATTCAGTTTTCAAACTCAAAACTAAACCGTTTTCGGGGAACATGGGATGTCTAACACCTTCAAAGAATGTTTTCTACCTAGTTAGGCATCACTTGTCTCCTTTCCAAATAAAAATCCGAGGTGGGGCACTAGGGTCGTCACATCCCTTGTCGCAGTCTGGACTTCTTTAGGCGGGGCATTAGGGTGACAAACATCCCCTAATTACAGTCTAGATTTTTACGAGGCGGGGTGCTAGGGATGTGACTGCCTTCCTAGCTGCAGCCGGGATTTCAGAATCGTCTAACTCCCTTCCCTCGATTTCAATATTTTTAGTTTTAACGTTTTAAAACCCGGGAGTTAGAGACGTTATTAGGGTTTGACCGAGAGCATCTCATTTATGGTGTTTCTCTCTAAACCTTAGTTTTCGACATAAATACATTGCCCCATCTTTCGAGCCTCGGCACTTACCATTAATTAAGTGTCGTGTTCGAGAGGGTACATAGGGTAATCCCTCGGGATTATCCGCCCTTTTACAATAAAATGGTTTTCCTCAATCGCTTTCAAACCTTAAATTTAAAAAAACTCGAGATCTCTATTCAAATACCAGTTGCCTCACACACTCAAATCATCTTCAAAATTCCAAATCACTTCATACCCAGATCATCATTCAAACTCCAACTCGCATCCTCTTACAATTTCCAACTTCATTCAAACTTCCAAAGTCTCACAGGCCCGAGCGTCTCATAGACTCAAACATCTCACGAACTCGAATGTCTCACAGACCCGAGCGTCTCACAGACTCAATCATTCTAAGATTTCAATGTCTCACAGACCTGGGCGTCTCACAGATCCTAACCTCCCAAAACCTGAAACTTCTTGAAACTTCGAACCCTTCTAAATTTCAAACACTATAAATATCCTCAAGCTCCACAAACATCAAAACTTCCAAAACCCAAAGCCGTGAACTACGCAAGGTCTGATCTCAACGGGGAATTGAATACGTAGGCAGCCCATCTAGGGCACGACCCCATTCCAATCAAAAAACCCTTTTCCCACTCATACCTCACTAAACACCCAAAACTCTTCCGACTCACATATCTCTGGACTTCTGGTCTTCTTCATCCATTTAACATTTGCACCTTTCCTCGATCTTCTATTCTCCAACTCCCAACCTGTCAACCCTTTTATTTGGTGCTAGCTTGGTAGAAAAGCTCGCCTCATTCACTCTTCTTCTCTCTTCCCGTCCTAATCCTATCCTTGGCTTTTAAATGAATCTCTCTAAAAAGGTTTTGAAAGAGGGCAATCCCGACAATTGGAGACCGAGGTTTCCTCGGGCACCAATCCGAAGTCGTGGTCGTTGCCACTTCTAAGGGGTGTAACCCAGTACGAACCCACAATAGAATCTCTGACGCGACCAGATATGTCCTATCCATAGGGAACAATCTCAGAGTCAACCAACGGTTTCTTAGAACCCCCTTTTCCTCCTTTCCTAGTTCTTTAGGTCAAACTAGGTGGCGACTCTAGTCGATTTCCGCCTTATAGAGGCATAAGTCCGCGTGGAGCCCATTGAGAGCGGGTGTAGTGCACACTTGCACTCCCCTCATGCTTTCTGGGAAAGACGGACGATTTAGTAGGTATTTGAGGGATGCCAGAATAACGGGTTCTCACCCTCCACAGAATGGCAATTTCTAGGATCTAGGCTTTTAGTCAGACCATATTTAGATAGACCCCTCTCATACCGAAAAATCACCCTCCACAGCGCCATCTGCACGGGGACCGCGCCTGTGCCACTGAAGATTAGACCGCGCCGGCGTTGGGTTGCCTGGTCTAGCGTCCGCGTCGTTTGCTGGTGTGCACCGGCGTCCACTGGCCGACCGGATCTGATACAGATTTGTTGACTAATATTGCTACGTTTTGGTCCTAATATATTTGTATTTCCTTCATCTTTTTTGCTCTTCTTATCAAAAAATCTCTTCAAACCTTTAAAAGTCATTTTCTTTCTTCCTCTCTCTAACTATAAGACTTATGAATTTGAATATGATTTCATAATGTATTCACCTTCCTTATATAATGAAATTTGGGTGCATCTCGTAATATATCACAAATTATGGGTAAATACGATAATTATTAGAAAATATTGAAGCAGTGGTAAAATGGTCATTTTCCGACTATGTGAATTGGAACTCGGACTACGTGTACTGACCCTCCATTATAGAGTGGAGCACGGAAGATAGGGATGGCAACGGTCGGGTGACGCTCCACCCGACCCGACCCTCACCCATAACTTCATCACCCGTCACCCGTTACACCCGTCACGTCATCCATTTTTCTTTTATTTTCAGCAAGTATTTTTTTTATCTTTAACACCTAGCTTAATTTTTCAAAAAAGTACACTCATATTTGTTCAACAATACATATCTCATCAACTAATGTCAATAATATACTCAAAACATAAAGTATTAACCAAAATATTTTCAAATTATATCAACAAATACGGGATAAGTATACTTTTTATATAATATAACACATATGGGTGACGCCGTGACGGGTTGGGTGAACAGGTCGGGTGACCGTGTGAAAAATGTTCACCCAACCCGTCACCCGTTTTTCACCCGTTTTTTTCCAGATTTTTCACCCGTTTTAGTGAGTCGGGTGAAATGGACACCCGTCACCCATTGTCATCCCTAACGGAAGATGGCGGCTGTGGCGAGCTTAGTCAGAGTGAATTTGGTGACGGAAGGAATATGTGCATCCCTCACGGATCAAATCTCAACCACACCCCTATATAAGCAGGACTCAATCCAACCATTTCCTGAATAATAGGATTTAATCCCACTACTTCATAACTTCATTTATTTTGTAAATGTTTCTAACTCCCTTTCACTCCATCAAATCCTCCAACCAACCTATTTAATATCCCTTAAATTAAAATCATTCAAACCAGCTCTTTTTAATATTCACCATCTTCTTTTTGTTTATATTAAACAATATTAATCTAGATTTCAATTTTCTGTTTTTTTATAATTATTAGTTTACTTTATTTTTATCAACATTTAAATTTAAAATAGCCTTTTATTTTTATAAACATTTTCATGATTGTTGTGTAACTTTTATTTTCTTGTTCATTTTCAGTCTCACATCAACAAAAACTATATTTTTGCATCAAAGTCTTTCTTTTTCTTTTTTAATTTCAATGAAATCTATTACAAAATATATGAATAATTATAAGCACGGATTATTGATAATTAAGTAATTTGTGACATAATTTTAATTAGGCAATAATAAATACTCTAGAATGATCTTATTAAATTTTATATCTTAAATATGTTAAATTAAGTAGAGTAAACAAAAATTGATATTCTATAAATAAACTATAATAAATTCTAAAAAAATAAAACTTTAGCGAATAAAGACCTAATGAAAAGGCTAAGGGTCCGTTAGCAGAGAGCATTAATGCTCTTCATTTTAAAACGCAGGTAAACCTGCGATTTTGTAAAGTTGATTTTGTGAGACTGACAATGGGACCCATCAATAAAATAAACCAATAACTATCCACCACGTGTGTAATTTTCTTCTTGGACGCCGTGCTCACTTTCACTCGCGTTGAACGAACAGACCCTAATTACAATTGTACCTTGAAAAGTCATATGTTATAGTTGATTTTATTTATTCATTGACCTTGGTTTTTAAGTATCCACAATAATTTAAAACGTATTCATTGATGATTAGAAACAATGAAACACCTTCTAGAAGAATATTTTCTTATCATTTATCATTTCAGTTTAAGAGCTTGACTGACTAATAAACATGAAAGATATAAATGTTTGGAAAGGAAACTCAGTTGTCGAGTCACTTTTATTATATACTTCATTAACAAGATTTTTAGGTATCCACGATAATTTATTAACGTTTCCACTAATGATTAGAACATGTACACAACCTTCTAAATCAGTTCCATCACTATTTTTTTAAGATTACCTAATGTTATATATCTTTTTTCTCCAACCGTTGTTATCGAATCATTGTAGCATATTTCTTATCATTTATCAATTTATGACTTGACTTATTGATAACCTGAAGGTTATAAATGTATGTGTGGGAACGATAAAACGAGTTATAGGTGTCGATTTTTTATGTATTCATTAACCTTGGTTTTATGGTATCTGTGATACTTTATAAATATTCCTCTGAGGATTAGAACAGGTACCACAATCTTCAATAATTGTTTTCATCACTATTTTTAAAAAGATTACACTAACTGGTATATATCTTTTCCTTTATTGTTCTCATTGAATCATTGTGTATAAGAATTTATAGAGCATGATTGATTGATTAATAGAAGGTTATAAATGTTTGAAAACAATAAAGTGAATTGTCGGAGTCGATTTTATACGTATTTATTAATCTGTGATTTTATGTATGCACGATAATTTATAAATGTTTTCATTGGTGATTAGAAATATGTACATAACTTTTTATAATCGGTTTCATCACTATTTTTTAAAAATATGGACACTGTTATCTTTCCTTGACCGTTATTATCATACATTGTATATAAGAATATTTTCTTAAAATTTATCAATTTAATTTTGACCGATTGATAAACCTGAAGGGTATAAATGTTTGGAAGCAATAAACTGAGTTGTCGCACATATTATTAAACTTGGTTTTATATTTCCGTGATAATTTATAAACATTTCCACGATGATTATAAACATGTACCAACCGTCTATAATTGTTTTCATCACTATTTCAAAAAGATGACACTAATTGTTACTCCCTCATATTTGAATGTAAGACGTTGTGGAGATGAATATGGACTACTTTTAATCTAAGTTAATCTCTAAAATGATTTACTTTTAAAATAGAATGTAGTATATATCTTTTCTTTGGCCGTTTTGAATCGTCGTGAGTAAGAATATTTTCTTAGCATTTATCAGTTACAGAGCTTGACTGATAAATAAACCTAAAGGCTATAAATGTTTGAATATGATAAACTCACTTGTTGAAGTCGATTTTATGTATTTATTAACGTTTGTTTTTACTTATTGATGATAATCAAATGTTTTCGCTGATGATAGCATGTATACAACCTTTTATAATGGTTTTTATCACTATTTAAAAAAATGACACTTGTTGTTATATATCTTTCATTTGGTTGTTCTTCTCAAATCATATTGTATAATCATGGTTTATACTTATATATTAAGATATATATAAAGCATTATATATCAATTTTTAATTTTGAAAAAATAGAAATATTAGCTTAGTGTTTTTAGATTAGCATATTTTGTTAAATATTTTAGTTGATTAAGACATGTTTATGAAATTGATATATACTCTATTATTTACATATATGTATAAAAAAATTAAAAAGCTATTATACAATAGTCTTATATATGTAAAAGTTTTATATAATTAATTTTTCTTATAAATAGTATTTCCTCAGTTCAAACAATATCTGTCATTTTAGAACTTACACACTTATTTAGGAAAGTAGAAAATGACGCACGTACCCACTTATTACTTTTCCATTTACATAGTAAATAATTACTTTTGTGTTGAATAGTAGGTTAAAATTGAAAAATTGAAAAAAGTGTGTCAAAAAATTAGATGTATGTAACTTTAAACAAGAATCACATTCTAAATGTATATATTAATTAACGAAGGGGTAGCTATAATAATGAATTATTAAATTACAAGAGTTTTTTTATAATTGATGTACTATTCTACAATAATTACTATTTATGTTATTAAGATATTCTAAAAGAAAAAGAAAAATTGCACATGTGTATACACCGCCTCGGCTTTGTCTTCACTGTAGGAGAAAGTTCCATCTGCGTGACGGAGAGTAATGTCTGTCACCTAATCTGGGCCCGAGCGTACTAGTATCATTGGATTATGGGCTACATTTGCGTTATTCTTTTAGATACACGACCATAGTGTACCAACACTCAAAATCCCAAGCCTGGCGGATCACTCTACAATTTCTTCCCATATGGCGGGCGGCTAAACAGTGACCGGTTTAATTTCTAATATAATTTTCTAATTATTATAAATATCCACATTTATCTACCCCTATCTAGACCTGGAAAATGGGTTATCCATTCAAGTTTTGAGTCATATCTTTTCAGATCTATATCCGTTCGGATCATTTCGGGTTTAGGTCATTCGAGTTCAGTCAAATCAAGTTCGGGTTGATGGTATCAGATAGAATTATGTTTCAATTATTTCACATCATGGTTAATATTTTTTGAAAAAATTATTAAAATAAATATATACTTAATTCTATGAGATATACTATATATAGATTATAGAAAAGTCAATACAATGCATATTCTGAATTTCATTCGGATATACTAAGTTTGAATCAAGTTTTTATCATATTTATTTGGGTCATTTAGGTTTGGGACAATTTATGATCACTATGATTTCATGTTATTTGAGTTTGGTAAATTTTTAATTACTATTATTTCGTGTCATTTCGGGTTCAAGTTGGTTCAGATTATAAATTTTGTGGGTCATTTCAGATTCGGGTCATTTTGGTTTTACCCAATCAGGTTTGGGTTTATTATTATTTAATATTTTCAGGTTTTGGTCAGGTTCAGGTTCAGAAAAAACTGTTTAAAAGGGGGTAGAGTGATTTCACGTGTAACATGTGTTTTGCGTATTGAATACATAAATTATTGTACGTATAGTACAAGTCATATGAATGTGGTAAAATTAATTGAACTAGTGTTGTAATATTTCATATTATGCTCGCATAGCAAATGCATATTTTAAATTCATGCAATGAATACGAATAGGAACACAAAACAAAATGTTCCTACTTTTGTCCGCACCACAAATTGAAAACACCAACTTATTTTTGCATTAACATGTGAATACTAGACAGAGAATATGTCTACTTTGTTTGCTCCAGTTTGTGAATACAAGTAAGGAGAAGTATATAACCCATAGGAATTGAATGCCCTATGGTACATAAATTGATACATTAGTATGGTGGTATGTGACTCGATATGAAACTAATGTAGAACCTAGTGAAAATTGGCTTCCCTATGAAATGTATTGGTGTTAACTAATGGAACCTAGTTCCACATATTATGATATGTACTAATCGTGAATAGTTCATAATCACTATGACTAGATTATTACACTAGTGTGTTTGTGAATTGATTGATCACCATGTGGCAAGAATTGTGAAAAAGATACTAATTGGAATTTGTTAAATTGTATGATTGTTTGAAATTGAGGTGGGAGGTTCAACTTGATTTTGGCCAGATCAAGGGATACCAAACACAAATTGAGGCGGAAAGATAGTTCAACATCAATGCTGATCACGTCGCGGTTGGAAAATTCCTAAAACACCCTACAAGTGGACACAATTAAACATGTTATGAATAGATGTTGACCTTTACTTCTAGCATGGAGTTGGATAGTGGAAGTGTGGTGGTGTGATACTATTGTTTATGATTATTGGAAAGGATGTTTGGGATAGTCTATGGATGCTGGATAGTTGGAAAGGTACCACGACCCTGGAACTTGCACGAGGGACTAACATGGAGATAGATGATGTGTCATATTGTGATTGGGGGATAATAAATATAGAAAAAAAAGAAAGAAAAATATTGAAGTTAGGTGCCTGTACCAGAGTTTTTGGGGGGGGGGGGGGGAGTGAATTTGGTTTTATTATAAAGAGAGAAAAATTTTTTTTTTTCAAATGTCATAACTTACAAAATATGAGTGTAAAAATAAAATAAATTATACGCTTGTTCATCATTTTTCGTGCTCTTCAAAACAATATGCATCATGGATATGTTTTGGTAAACTTAAAATTTATGTTTTTAGAATGAGTATATATTAGATTTTTAAAGTGAATCTTGCTCATTAGGAAAATGAATCTTATTTAATAATGAAATGAACCATATTCATTAGCAAAATGAATCTTACCCCAAACACTCTAAAAACGACCCTAACCCTAAACCATAAACCCTAAAAACCTGTCAAGTTTGTAACGACGATATAAAGTGTAAAACTAAAGCCAAATAGATTACCCTACCTCCCAAACACCCTAAAAACCACCCTAGGAATGCTAAAAGTTTTTAAGGTATTTTTAGGGTTTATAGTGCAAGGTTAAGGTTCACTCTTAAAAACACAAAGGATTCACATTGTGCTATATGAAATGTTCACTTTTCTTAACATAGGATTCACTTTTTTAAAATGAATTATTCACTTTCAATAAATGAAAGGTTCATACCGTTCTGCATAAGTTTGTGTTAGGATTAACTTTTACTAGTATTAAACAAAATATTCACTTTCTTAAACCTTTAATCCACCTTTAAAAAACCTTTGATTCACTTTCTTAAACCTCTTATTCACTTTAGTAAAAGCAATCTCTATTTAGGAGAATCACTTTTCTTAAACCTTTGATTCACTTTCTTAAACGCATGATTCACTTACATAAACCTCTCATTCACATTTCTTAAAACTTGTAATCACTTTAGTTAACACAATCAATGCTAACAAAATTCACTCTTATTACTCTAATTCACTTTGTAACAACTTGTGATACTTTTTAACAATGTTTGATTCACTTTTTTAAAACTTCTGATTCACACTAGTCAACACAATTAGAATCATTTAGTTAAACAATCTCTGTTTATGAGATTCGCTTTTTTTTAAACCTCTTATTACTTTCAAGCAACTGTCTGATTCACTTTTTAACAACCTTTGATTCACTTTTATTAAACTTAAGATTCACAATGAATCTTAAAAAATATGTACATACAAAAAATAAAAAATAAAAAATTTATTAAAACATATTCATGTTTGGTCTTATTTGAAGAGCACGAAAAATGATGAACAATAATATAAAATTTATGTTATTTGGACTTATATATAATAAAATACAACATTTTAAAATTTTACAAAATAATAAACCACTACAAGACAAAATAGGTGACACCTTCTAAGGTGGCACCAGCTCCACCTCGAAATCGCGTAGTTGGAATGAATTGTGAGAGTCTGAATGATGGAAATGACATGGAAATGCTCATGATATTGATGACATGATGCATATTATACTGTGTTATATACACCGTCATATGGTGACAATTATATGTGCTATACTTAATTGATAAACGTAAGATAGACATAGAACCTGCTGGAACTTAATTTCTTAAGATGATTTGATTTAAGGAAAGGCGACTTCGAGACGAAGTATATCTTAAGAAGATAGATTAAAATCCCTAAGATTTAATTAATATTTTAAGCCGAACTAAATAATTTAGTAAGGCTTAATTAAATAATTTATTAAAGCTAATATGTCCTAACTATGGGTTATGTAACACATTACATTACTTAAGAATTTATGGAACCTTATAATGACTATATAAATAATATAAAGTTCATGAAGGTTGTTAAACCTCACACAAAATAATGAAATTGAGAAATGTAACTAAAGAAAGAAAGCAAGTAATAAAATTGGCGTAACATATGATGTTCATTATTACATGGAATAATGAACTTAAAATATGATTTATGGAGAGATTAAATAATAAAGTTGACACAACAATACAATACGTGTCATCACATAAAATGATAAAATTAAAAGATAAAGAGAGAAATTAACAATTATTTTTGTGTAGCATGTAATATAAGATATAGCATGAATAATATCACAAAGAATTAATATGAGGAGCTTGAGAATTTGTTTAATAAACCAACAATTAATAGGGTCCAGCCAAAACCCGCAGTGAGCCCAAGTCCAGCCCGGCTGGTTCACCCAAACCATAACCCCTATGTATTGTAGTATTAAATAAAAAAAACTTATCCCAATATAATTTCAACTAGTAAGACATAGAGGTGAGCATTCAATTTGGATATTTGGATTTATCCGAAAATCAATTAATCAAATCTTTTTTTGTATTTGTAACCAAATTTTCTAACCAAATCAAAATTTCGGTTAACCGAATTATCCAAACAATAATTTGGTTTGGATTTGGGTTTTGTGACTCTATATCCACAAATTTTTAAACCAGTAGTGTTACTTTTTCTAATTCTTAGTTTAGTCTTTACTGAAAAAACCTTTAGTATTACTTTTTCTAATTCTTTTCTTACTCTTAGTAGTCTTTACTGAAAAAACAAACCCTAAACTATACCGCGCCTCTCTGCTCTCTCACCTCTATTCTCTTCGTCCATTCTTCGTCAATCGTATTCATTGGCACGACTCATTATCTTCATTCTTCATCGTCACCGGTAGGCACACCACCGCCACCGGCTGCGTCTCTCATTCTCTTCGAGGTACCGGCTGGCTCTCCCTTCCTCTCACCCATGTGTATGCAGTATGTTGTTCGATTTTGTGGTTATGTCGTATGATATTATTGAGGTATGCTGTTTGATTTTGGAGACTTTGAATATCTAATTGTTTATTAAGTGTATTGTCACCATTGTCCTTACTTCTAAACCGATGCCAATTGCCAAGCTTTCAATTACTCTGTTCGCACCGTGTCACTGTCGAAGCTGCCAAGTCCAACTTGCCGAAACCAGCTACTGCGTTGCCGTCAATGCCAACAACAAACCATAACAACTCATTCTCTTAAACAACACATATCCCCCTCAAGACTCAATACCAACAACAACAAAATCTACTGCTTTTGCTATACCTGGAACAACTCATATACCTGGAACAAAACAACCCCCGGTATACCAACATGCCCACATGCCGTATATTCTTCTGCCCTCCTTCAAACAATTGATGCTCACAGATTTTGGACAAGTGAAGTCTGAAGTGCAATGAGTTGCCAAGATGGAAATGTGTGTGGCTTGACCCAAGTGTTCTTAATAACATAATTAATGCAATCGTTAGAAGGATTACACAAGTTTGAATATGATGCTTTGTCACTTGATGATCGAAGTTGTTATTTAATGGTGCTTTAGTTCAGTTTGCTCTATTATGCGAGTGTTTGCTTCATTGCTAGGCTTACTAAAGAGGGGGTCATACTGTTAATAATAGTGCTGTTGTTCCTAGGGAGATTGGGGGTGGAACCAGGTTGAGGAATTGTTGATAGGATTTGAGATTCTTTTCGTTGCTTTGCTTGTACTCTTATCTTTTTTTTTTCTTCACAATAATGTAGTGTCATCTATACTTAGGTCTCGATGGAGTAGTGTCATCTATACTTATGGGTGGCTGTATGTTAATCGCTATATGTTAATTGCTATATCTCACTAAATTGCTTTTTATACCAACCAAATGAAGCTCCTGTCGTGATTTCTGAAGTGCCCCTTGAAGAAGAAATTCAAACTCTTTCCAGCTGAATCAGATCCTTCCTCTTTTTGATCTTTTGTTTGGTTTAGTTGTGTGTGCTAGCAGTTTTTGACAATAGTTGGGATAATATAAGGACGTTACTCTGCAGACAAACTTAACGTTTGGTACCTTGCAATTAGAAGTCTCTTTGTGGAATCTGTATTGGCAAGTGTAAAAGTGGCCTCTGTTTGGATTTTTTTTCCTGCTATTACTAGTTTTTTTTGTTTTTTGTTTTTATTCTTTTATTTCAGTTAGCTGAAAACTATAAAAAAACGGTTTTCGGTGTTTTCTTACATTTTGGTTAACCGAAATCCGAACCGATTACAATTAGGATTTCGGTTCGGGTTCTAACTCAAAAAACTTTCAATTTTTGAATAATTCGGATAATGGTTAAGTCGGTTTTGATAAAAATTTGGATAATACAGTTTCTAACTTAATTAACCGAAATTCTATTTTTTTTTCAATTTGAATTTCAATTATTATTGAATTATCCAACCTACACTAAGGCACGGTAATTTAAAACCCTAATAACGCGAACAAGCATCTCCCTCACCCAGTCGCTCTTCAGTTCACTCACGCTGATTCTGCGTGAACCAGGATCTCGCTCACCAGACAACCTACACACAGCCACAGTGCTCACGCCTGCCTGCTACTCCCCCACTCCTTCCCTGCATATTCTGTAATCAATCATTCAGCAGCTCTACCGCAGGCCTCAGTTATCTTCTGTCTTCGATTTTGAAAATTCCTCTCTTCTGAAGTGTGATTGAGTAGAACTTAAACCGGCTAAAGCCTTGGAAGGAGCTCAGTCTTTTAGTTTTCGTTCTCCACCCTTCGCTTTACGGTAAGTCTCTAGGGTCTATTCTTGTTTCAATCTGATTTATGGATGAAATAAAACTGAGTGGATTAAGGTTCGAAATACACGCCCGCATAGTCCTGGAAAGCCTATTCTGATTTATACCAATTGAACAAACAACTATAATTTGTAGGTGCGATTTAGGGTATTCTAACAATTTTGAATATTAAATCTCCTGCTGTTAGCGTAGTAAGATTCGAGTAGATTTTAGACAACACCAGCTTTTTTGTGAGAAGGACTGTTCCAGTTTCTGTTGTATTCTCAAATACTCTTAACTTAGTACATTTCTCGGCATGAAGTTGCAATGCGTTGTGTGTACTAGTATTGGCTTTGCAGTTCTCAGTGCGTCAAAGTGTACCCGAATTGTCATCTGTTAAAAGCATCCCATATTTTAAAACGGGATCAGTTTGCACGGATCATCTTGTGGATTTTCAAACTAATTGATTGTTGAATCTGACCTTAGAAGTTCAATTCGTTTTATCTCACTGAAGGAGAACTCATTGGAATTTGGAAATCAAGCAGTTGCATCAGTAGGTGTTTTGGTTAATACTCCATGCTTTTGAGTATAGTATTGACATTAGTTGATCCGGTATGTGTTATTGAACAAATATGGGTGTATTTTTTATTGAAAAACTAAGTTTACATAGACGTTAAAAGCTAAAAATGCTTGCTGGAAAAAAAGGGTGACAAGTTCACTTGTTTCACCGGCATCACTCGCAGGTGATGGGTGAAACGGGTGATGAGTTTGCGGGTGACGGGTCGGGTTGGTGGCGTGGGTGACGGGTGTGGGTGGAGTGTCACCCGATCTGTTGCCATCCCTATTCATGAGAAGCGGTGTGGTTACTAGATTTCCCCAACGCAATAGGGCCTTGACGGCATCATGGGTGCCATTTAACAATAATTATTAATGTTGTATTTCTGACTGCTTTTGAAATTGACAAATCGGAGGAGTACCTTATTTTTCTATTTTTAGTCTGTATGTCTTACCCTCGGCGGAACTTGTTGCTGCCAACTGTAGGCTGTGATTTTGCAGTTAATAGTGTTGTCTGCATAATTAGTATGAACTGGGATTATGTCTGTTGCATTTTTTCTTATATGTTGTTAGATTTTTTGGTCCTAAAGGGTGATCTGAATTTAGCAATGCTTGACGACTTTTATAATAGCCTGTCTTTATTGTTTTCTTAACCTAGCGAATTATGACAACGACACTTAACATCCCTTTTGAAGTTCCTTCTTTCCTCTTTCTTTTCAGTGTGTGTTGATTTACTGAAGGTTACTGATAATGGCGGGTGGAAAAATTAAGAGAGAAGCCAAGATCTACTTCCAACCACTTCCAAGGGGAATACCCTTCCACAAGTCTAAGGGGCAGCATATTCTCAAGAACCCATTGCTAGTTGACTCTATTGTTCAAAAAGCAGGCATCAAGAGTACTGATACCATTCTTGAGATTGGGCCTGGTACAGGTAACTGACTAAGAAGCTACTAGAAGCCGGCAAGGCTGTGGTCGCTGTTGAGCTGGATTCTCGTATGGTTCTTGAGCTCCAACGTAGGTTCCAGGGAACGCCGCTCAATAGCCGCCTAAAGGTAGCATATTTGTTTATTGTTTTACTATTGCTTTTGCTTTTTGATTTGTAATTTTTGGTACTTTGTGCTGTTGTTGAAGCATTATTATGAGCTCTAGATGATTGGTAGATTCAGTACAGTCTGTGATGTGGGTGATGTAGGTAGGCTTTTCTTTTATTTGGGGAAGGAAGGAGGGAAAACCTTGGGGTTTAAGGTACAATATATTGAAATTTTAGAAAAACAGGCGACACTGATAATCTTGTCATGCCCGGAAATGCTTAGTATCATTGAAATTTGGAAGGTTGCTTGCTCCTATTTTTTGTTTTTGTATTGGTCGGTACAAGGGAAAAATGGGTGTTTAGTGTTCATGAATGCATCTTTCAGATTTTTATTTCTCATGCTTAGTACTTTGTGGATAGGTATTAAGGGTGGGGAGGGACTATTAGAAGCTTTACCTTAAGGAGCCAATTCCCTTCATGCGATTTAGTTGGTAAGGTGCTTGAAAAATATATTTATTTGATTGATACCCGGAAGAAGGGTCAGAGGCTTGCTGGTTTCATTATTTGTTTTTCTTTGACACCAGAGCAAGTAAAGGTCACGGGCTAAAGCTGTAAAAATGTTCGATTTTGATTGATTCTTTTTGGAGAGTGCTCATGATTTTAGAAAGATCCAAGTATGCCAAAGTAGAAGAAATGGGAAGTATGATGAGATGACCGTATATATCCTAGACAATATCTATATGAAGTTAGGTACAATAAAGATGTGTCTCTTAAATATAAGGACAGTCTTCTGTTAAGTTATTTGTCTGCGATGCTCTTCATGTCTCACTTTGAAAAGATCATATCTTGTATTAGATCGTTGGTATTGGACTTCACGAATCCTTGAATCTTGCTTGATACACAGGTTGTACAAGGCGACGTTCTCAAGTGTGACTTGCCGTATTTTGATATATGTGTAGCCAACATTCCCTACCAGATTTCTTCACCCTTAGTCTTTAAGCTGTTGGAACACAAAGATGATCATAGGGCTGGATTCAGATGTGCAATCATTATGTTCCAGAGAGAATTTGCAATGAGGTTAGTCGCTCAGCCAGGTGACTCCCTTACTGCCGTCTCTCTGTCAACACACAGCTCATGGCTAGGGTTCTCATCTTCTCAAAGTGGGCAAAAACAACTTCAGGCCTCCACCCAAGGTTGATTCCTCTGTCGTAAGAATTGAACCTAGGAGACCCCTTCCAATACCGGTAGAGAAACTTAAGGAATGGGATGGATTACTTCGGCTTTGTTTCAGCAGGAAGAACAAGACTCTAGGTGCAATTTTCAAGCACAAAAAAGTCCTCGCATTGCTTCAGAAGAACTATCAGACCTTGCAAGCTCTAGGCCTGTCACAGCCTGATCCAATCGGAATGGTTGTCCATGAATCCAGTAATTTCCAATCCTTGGAAGGCTTGGAGATGGATGGTAAAGATGACGATGAGATGGACGTGGAAGATGATGATGCAGACGGAGAGAAATGGAGGTGGAGGGTAAGGACTCTGAGTTCAAAAACAAGATCTTGGGTGTTCTGAGGCAGTTTGTTTATGAGGACAAGAGATCTTCAAAGCTTACCCAAAACGAGTTCATCATCTTCTCTCTGTGTTCAACCAGGCAGGCATACACTTCACTTGATTACCGACTAATTTAGCTTTATATACGTTGTTCGTTTGCTTATTCAATGCCCTCAAGTTTTGTTTCTTTCTTTTCTTGTCCGTACCTTGGCTTTTTGTATTTTTCCGTTTCTTTTTTCCCCGTCTTTCCTCTGTAGCGGTGAAGCCATGAATTATTAAGATAGCGAGAGTTAGTATCAAAAGTTTCATCTTATATAGGTACAACATATATATATATTTCTCGGATTAGATACAATGTTATTGATCCGGAAATAGGTAGAATTCGGAATCAGGAACTGTCTAATTCAGCTTATTGTTCTCTCTTGTGCTTGGCGTATGAACCTAGAGTCATCTTCGGAATCTCTATTTTGAAGAGAATGGTTGGGCTATTTTAGTACAATTGTTTTGCGGATCAGAAAATTGTACTCCCCCTATTCAAAATATAAGTCATTTTAGAGATGAATCTAGACATAATTATTTCTAGATTTATCTCTAAAACGATTAAGACTTGGTTGTCTGGTCAAATTTTAACATTTTCTTTTATTTCTTTTGTTTCTATTTTTTTAAATGTGAGCTGATAATCTGTAAAATTATTTTTGCAAAAGAATGGGACCATAGTTCTGCGGTTCCTAATATTGTAACAGTGTACGAGAGAACTTTATTTTTACAGATTGCAATTAGTCACGTTCAACAATTTCAATTGATGTACTAAGTTTTCATTCGAATAAACGCCAGCCTCCTTGCCTGCCCTTCCTTTTTTAATGCCTGTGCTCTCCTGGTGAGATCTGTAGCATGTATTTGTCCATCTGTATTATCACACTACTATTTACTAGTGTGTTGTGAGAGTAGTACTCTTATATTGCTGATCTATGTGTCTGACCTTTGATCACAGACAAAGACAAAACACAAGTGAAGCAGCTTACTAGTCAACTGTTATATGGGATCAGAATTATGTTAGCTTAAACTAAGTTTTTAAACTTTAAATTGTTATCTCAACTTTGAGTTGTTTTTCCACTGCAACTATCTCTTGTTCAACTCGATTAACCTCAGACCAAAAACATACTTGACTTAAATCTTTTTTGGCAAGAAAATATTATTCACCAACTGCTGTCACACGCATTAATCAGATTTTTTTTTTCAGCTTGGAGGTCCTTTAGTAAGGTGTAGGAATTATTTGAAAGGACTGATATCAAGATGCAGGGCTAAGTCATATATGGTATATAAAGTAATACTGTCACATAAAAAAATTACTAAAAAGTGTCAAAAGAGTAATAGTCACAAATATATCAAAATGAACAGATTCTACTAAATGATTTTGACCTAGGTTACAGTAATATTACAGGCCAAGAGAGTTGCATATTTATCTAGCATTATGCATATTAGGCTATAGACTGCTCAACATCTTTTACTTTATTCTAATAAAACTTTATATAGGAAGAGTTCGCAAACTATAAAACACTTGAGTTTTATCAGAAAGGCTCACATAAATTACGAAAATAATCTTCAAGAAGGTGGTATTTGACAATATATACCTGGAGATTGCAAAAATCATTTGTTAACATAGCAGAACTTTACTATTATGGAAATGCCAGGTGTGACATCATGTCAAGTGGGGGTATGTGCTTCAATGTTCATGTGGGGTCCTATTTTCCCACAGTGTGACATTATCATTTGTAATGTCACCTCCCACATTACATACTGTTAATGTCTGTCATTTTATATGGAGCACGCACGGCACTAGCACTAGTTCCTACAATCAGCAAATTAACGACATCCGCTTACTTTTTTTAGTGTACGTTAAGGTGTAAAGACATAATAATGTCGAATGATGTGCAAGTGTGTAATTATGTCAGTATTGTTTTTCACATAATTTCCACATCAGTGATCATATGTTTAGAGGCGTAACGTCAATGTATTATTGTTAAAATAGTGCATGTTCAATGTATTTTAGTGCAACATTGATATATTAATTTTTAGTGCTGCTATATATGATGTATCGTATCATTAAGTTATATACAGTTTCTTCCTAAAAAAAAGTTATATACAGTTTGATTATACATTAATACTGACGTACAATTGTTTTTTTTTATATATATAATTTGTGACCGAAGCAAACTCCACGAGTGCGGAGAAAGGATTAGTAACTCAGTACAAAGTACGGGTGCGACCATACCAGCACTAATGCACCGGATCCCATCAGAACTCCGAAGTTAAGCGTGCTTGGGCGAGAGTAATACTAGGATGGGTGACCTCTTGGGAAGTCCTCGTGTTGTACCCCTTTAGGGAATAGTATAGTACTTTATGCAGGGGCCATGCTAATCTTCTCTGTATCGTTCCAATTTTATCAGATGTAATATCGAGATAATTCAGGCCGATCCATATGAACTGATTTCAGTTGTACAACGAACGGGTAAGGGCATGAGTGAGCGAGAGCGAGAGAGGGAGAGAAAGTCGAGAAGCTCGAGAGAGCGGTAAGGGCATGGAAATACAGAAGCTCGAGAGACGCTGCGGGTCATTCGAGGAGTCGGAGCCACCCCTTCCGGTTTCCCCAGACTAACTCTCGTCGCGGAGGCGACGGTCCACCTCGAAGCAGGGAAGGGGCTGGTCGAGGAGGTCGAGGCGATATGATGCTTCTCCATCCAGACGCTCCCGGTGCTGCAGTTTTTGTTCACGCCGGTGTTCGAGGCCGACCTTGCGGCGGGGAGGAACCTCACGCAGGAAGCCACAGCGAAGTGTGAAAGAGTGAACGGTCTGGGGTGGCTGATGCGAGAGATCTGAAGGGAGGAGATGTATCAGGTGATGGTGGCGTGGAATATTCCAACTCGGGTGGAACTGGTTGCTCTCTGTTCGTGGGTAATCTGAGCTGCCAGGTTGACCCTCGGGCACTCCGGTGGCTCCTCAGGATGGAAGACGACATCGTGGACATCCACTTTGCAAGACAGAGGCGCCATTCCAGACCCTCGATGTTTGCCTTGGTTAATATGGTGGACTCAACGGGGGTGGATGTTGCAGTGGGTAAAATCAATGGCAGAAGGCTCCTGGGACGAAGAGTTTTCGCGCGCCGGGCTTATTTCCCGTTTCGAAGTGTTGGCAGTAGGCGGGCTGTTCCAGAGGAGAAGAGAGAGGGGTCGGAGGTGGCGAGGACTGTCACCGTTATTCCAGGAGATACCGACAACAGTGTTAAGCCGGCAAATCTCGACTCAGATCCACTTCATGATGGTAATGGGTTGCTCCAGGATGCCACTCGCTCCAGTGCGCCTCAAGTCGAACCTGGTGGCGTAGGGCGGGGTGTTACCGGCGGCGAACTCGAAGTGGTTGGGACGGCGCACAGGTTAATTTCGTCATTGAACGTCTCGAGGTTGGGGGAGATTCCAAGGAACATGCCAAGCTCCGCATAGTGGTTGCTAGTTCCAAGATTGTCGGGCCTGAGGTGGGTGGGGTGGGTGAGTTATTGTCGGTAAATGGTGACCAGGCTAACTGCCTGGATGTGGAGAAGAATAAGGCTGCGGTGGGCCTTGTTAATAGCACCACAGAGTTTGCTAACCAGTATGTGCCGGTTCTGGGCCTGGTGGGCTTTGGCCGAGCTATCAACTGGGGTGGACTTATCCATATTGGGGGTACTGGGCTGGAGCTCCGGTGATTAACGTGGGCCAGTTTTTGGGTCGTGGGACTATAGGTACGGTTGGGGAGGAGCATGGCCCAACCCTCTCGTGACTGGTTTGGGTGGGCTGCCGAGTGGATGTGGACAGACGGGTCCAGGCCAGAATGGGCCGAGTTTGCAGCCTGCCCCCAATAATGGCCCACGGGCTGAGGGTGCGGTTGTTCTTGGGCGTACGCCTATCTCTATTCGCCAGCCTCCGGCGACTAAAGAGCAAGTTCCTGACCCTATAGCAGATGAGTTGTTAAGGAATGGTTGGCCGGATTCGGAGGATGATTGTCGACGGAGTGGCAGATGTGGTAACCAAGCAGTTGACTCCGGAATTTGCGTCCGGAGTTTGTGTTGGACCCCCCTAATGGCGGTCAAGTGGATGATGTAGGGGAGGGTGATGACCTCAGGTGCCTGTTCGAAGAGCCAGAGTTTCCGCCTGGTTTTGAGCCGGATAGAGGGTCTCCTCAGTCTCCGGGATGCACGAGGAGTTTTCGTGTCAAGAAACCTAAGAAACCAATTAAAAAGTTTGCAAATATTCTGCGGAGGCACGTGAATGCTTTAAATATGGTCAGCGGTTGCGTATTCACTGCCCTTACCCACGGAGATCCCTAGCAAATATTGACCGCATCTTGAGGGGAAGCGGAATGAAGAAATAACCCTATTTGCTGGGAGGGCTTGAAGTTTGGATGTCTAAAGTTTTCTCATTGGTGTAGTTGGTGTTTCGGTTTTTGTCGTTTGAAGTTTCTTTTGAATGTCCGTTCAATTCTGGCTAAGGATTTTTCCTAAGTTGTATAGACCGACCATCGGTCAATGTAATGCTACTTATGTAGCCCCCTTATCAAAAAAAAAAAAACTCAGTACAAAGTACAGTAACAACTCCATACCAAATTACCAATTAATAACCTACTCCTGAAAGAAACACATATTCATCCTACTAATCATTCCTTACACAAATGCATGTAGTTCCAGTGTGATAGGTATATCAGTAGAACAATGATGTGATATTAGTGCAAAATTAATGTAGTTTCTTTTAGAAAAATCCACATTTCTATTCTTATGACTCTCAATTATAGTTGAAGTAAACGATTTATAAAAATTTGGAGTAATAAAGTATGTAAGAATAGCTTAATTTCTCCTGATTTTTATATTAAGTTGTATATTGATGTATGTAATCGTATACATGCAGTTGTTATACAAGTTATTTACTTTGTATTTCTAAGTTTGAAATAAAAATTAATGTTTAAAGAATCATTTTTCTTGCTAAGAGCTTAGGGCGTATACTTTTTTTTTTTTTTCCAAAAGCTAAGAGCTAATATCATGACTAAAACAACCAACCTTATTTCCTAGTGCGAACATGATAGTACAGAACATACAACCATGGATACCGATGATGCTTCCAAAAGCATGTAAAAGACAAGTTAGGATCAAAACCAAAAAGATGGTTGCAGGACCCTTCCCTAGCCCTGCAACAATTCTCAGATACGATGATTTGCCTACTAGGGTTGCCCCCACAACATCCGACCTCTACTTAGCCAAGGTGACCTATTTTAGATAAACCAGATCGACCATTAAGGAAAGCTCCTTCCATTCGCCCTTCTTCATGTGTGGTCCAGATTGTGAGGCTCGTGCGAACCATAATTAAGAATGCAATCAAAACGACGCTTTATTCTCCCAGACACACCTGGGATCTCTTCGATCGTCATTAAGACAGCAGTCACTGGTCTCATGATCCTTTGAGGCCATCCGATTGACAGATTCGATCTACAAGGCTACAAATTATTTTCCATAACCTTATCATCACAGAGGCCCTCCTACCTAGACGAAATCCAGATGCACATAACGATCGACCATAGGGAAAACCCCATCTGGGCTTTCTTGTTCCGGGTGAACCTGATCCTGTCCCCAAGTCTGTTGAAGAAGATCCTTGAACCAGTTTTGGCATTGCAAAATATGGTACATGTATATAAAATGCAGAAGTGATATCACACACAGCATCACTGTTTTCAAAAAGCAAATCAAGAGTTTGATATCTGTTTACTCCTAAAGATTTTCGATCATACATATTGCTAAAAAGAACTAACCAATACAAAACCCTACTGCTACTAAGAGAGAACAGCTGGGGTACAATGAATGAATAACAGATTAAATATAATAGAAACCGGGAGCAGGTTTGGTCAATCTTTCATCGACTAATTCCAAAACAATGATATCAGAAGAGATCGATCCCAACCGATCCCAATTCCTTCTTAGTTCAAACCTCTCATCAATTAATACAGATCTAAAATAGAAGAACATACCTTCTGAAAATCCCTTAATCTTTTTACATTACATCTATATACACGCACACACACTCCAATCCCATACTTGCTTCAGATGCTCAACCAGCAACACCAAAATCTTCTAATACGTTGGTTTAACCAAAATCAAGTCATCTTCGCTTGTCCAGTCGATAACCTCTGAGAGCCTCAAGAATTCTCTTTGCCTGCTCAAACCAACACAAAAACGTAATTCAACCAAAGCAATAACTAGTCTCAGAACACACAGAGATATTAGATCTGCAACAAAATAGCATACAACTCTATAACCCATATCAAATTTTGTTGAAACTACACTGTACACACACCTTCTCTCTAGCTCTTGGGGTCCCAGACCGCAACAAAGCCATCAACGGAGGCACAACATCTTCTTTGATGGCAGAATTACAATACTTCACATTATTAGAACAGAGATGGTACAGCGCAGACACAGCAAACTCCTTCCTTTAGGTGACCCCAGCTCCACAATCTCAACCAAAGCAGGAATCCCACCAGCCTCATCAATGGCAGTCCTCCCCTCACTCGTACTCGAAAGGTTCGCCAACAAGGCAGCAGTTGCCTTATCAGCAACCCAGATTCCCCACTCATCAAATCAACCAGATGTGTCACAGCCCCTGCCTTCACAATCCTGAGTTTATTCTCACTACAGGTTGACAGATTGTATAGTGCGGTTATCGCATCTTTCTTCCCGAGTGCCGTCCCGTCCTCCAGCAGCTCCACCAGAGGTGGGATTGCACCCAAATTTCCTATATGGATCCTGTTCTGCTCGATTCTTGAGAGGCTGTAGAGTGTAGCAGCTGCATTCTCCTTGGCCTCGGTGCTGCCTGTTTTGAGGACGGATATCAGTGGATGATTATGCCGCTTTCCATAATGATGGTTTTGTTGTTGTCATTGATTGAGATGTTGAGAAGTGCTGTGACTGCTTGTTCTTGGGTTAGTGGGTCGGATGATGAGAGTAGATCAATCAGTAAGGAGATGGCACCTGATGTACCGATCATGATTCTGTTCTCCATGCTGTCCTTGGCTAGTAGGCGGAGTTGAGCTGCGCATTCTCGCTGGGTTTCTACTGATGAAGTTGATGCCAAACCTGAAACTAATGATTGCACTGTGCTCTCTGAAGTTGAGGGAATGGTGGTATACTCTGAATCTGTTGGGGAGGAAGTAATGATGATATCAGGAACCCGACCAGAACTGTGAGATTTTGTCATGCCCACTGATTATTAGCCAATAAGACGGGTTTGGGGATTCGATTTGTGGATGAATCAGGCAGAGGAAATAGTTTGGCCTTCTAATGAAATGAGTTGAGTAGGCCCGGTGTAAATACTCATGATATAATGCAGTTGTTGTAATTCTGATGAAGAAGAAGAGGAAATAGAGAAAATTAAAACCCCGACTTGTTTGTTCAAACCACTGCAGCAGTATAATAGCAACTTGAAACAAGAAATTCCAATTTCAACGACCAAATCAACACGTCAAATGGAAAATTTAAAAACGACCCTTACGATGAGATTCGACATTTGGGGAGAAGAAAGGAAGTAAATATCAGAAGAATTCCGTAATTTCATGAAGGTAGGTGACGTTGCCGTTATATATATAATACTCACGCAAGCATAGTGGAAGAAATTTCGTGCCTTCCTTCGCTAAATTGAGAAACTACTAGTATACTCGTCCCCAATCAAGATGGTTCTATTCCTGACAGAAAGAAACGGAGACGGAAGAATTCGATCGGGGGAAAAGTAATTACGCAGCATCCAACTATGGACGAAGCTATGAAACAAGATGTCAATCTCATCAACAGCCCTTCACGACGAACGAGGAGACGCCGAATTCTACGAATGTCGATGCAATTTAACAAGAAGCTAACATCACAACCACAGGAATTACTATTTATAACATAAACTTCAAGTGGATTCGAGAAATGATAGTTCACCTCCGGGCACGGGAAAACCCTGGAGCAGGAGATGTATGCCGCTAACAAGAGACGGTACATCCTGAGCCTCTGAACTCTGAAGGAGTATTAAGGGCCAGACAAATGTTGTCTTTCGTTTCGATATTTCAAGGAAACATAATTTCCGATTCACATATGTAGCTGACGACGATAATAGTTTTGTTGACAAGGGCATGGAATACGCCAGGTCTTCCATTACATTGGTTGATTTAGCTATTTTCAAATTTTCCACACCTCTGCGAAGGAAAGGAATTTTTTTCACTAATCATTAATTTTCCCAACCATTTTTTGGATTTTATCGTAAGAAGTCAATGTGGATGACGTACAAGAAGCTTCCTCCGTGCTTTTTCCTTTCTTGTAGTTGTAGCCGTGCTGAGTCTAGACTTGTTAATAGGGTTATCCCTGGTCAAATCTATTCGTGTTAATATCAGTTCGGTTATTAAATTTTGGGAAATTTCATAAAATGCTATTATAGTTTTATAAAACTTTATGAAATGTCACTAAAAAAGAAAGTCATAAAATGTTATTATGTTTTCACAAAATACCTCTATTAATACCACAAAAAGTATATTGTATACTAAATAAAATATTTATACCAATTAAGTAATGTGATTTATATCATTTTACCATTTATTTTTAAATTATTATTTTCTTTTAATTTAAATTATTCTTCAAATTAAATTATTTAATTTTTTTATTTCGCTGATAAATTTTAAAAATTAAAATTTTAAATATAATAATTTATTTTGAATAAATAATTTAAATTAATTGAATAATAATATAAATGTATGATACTTATTTGGTATAAATTATGGTACTTAGGTAGAAAATTGGTATTATTTGTTTTAGAACACAATATTCTTATTCTTTTATGGTACTGAATAAATTTTTTTAAAAATGAAACATTTGTTTTTATATTATTTTATGATTTTTTTCATTTTTATAATTTTTTTATAAGTTTTATAAATTTTTTATATTTTTATTGTATTTTGGATATTTTTATGAACTTTGTAAAAAATTTACACGTAGGGGCATGTGAACTTTAAAAATACTTTGTTAATTAAGAGGGGTATTTTTGTCTTTTTTTCATCTATAATGAAATTTCATGGAGTTTTACGAAAATATAGTGACATATTGTGACTTTCTTTTTAGTGTTCATTTCATGAAATTCCCTTGAATTTTTAGGTCCTTCAGGTTCAGGTCAAATTGGATTCAAACAGTATACGTTAAAATTGAGTTTATTATATTTATATATTTTCAGATTTCAGTTCGGATCAAACGAACGAACTGTTAGGTTGGATCAAATTTTGACTGCTGATAGTTGATCTCGTCACAAAAACTGAGTATGTATAATTGATTAATGTAGATAAGAGAATTTTATTTTAAAAACCGTAGATAAGAGAATGTTTTTCCTTTAAAAAATAGAGAAAAATTGGGTTGAGTAAGACATTAATGAGATTTGTTATAGGACGTTTGTTATGGGTATTCATGAATGATTCTTTTACCTGTTGTTTGTTTTGCCAGTTTTTTCTATTTTAAAAAAGATAAGGGAATGAGATTACCCAAAACCCTCTATCTTGATTCCCACTAGAGTTGATCATAATGTGTTCGGCCCGGCAACCCAGCCCGATCCGGCCCGGTAGCCCGGCTCGATCCGACCCCGTAAAAAACCAGACAAGCTTGAGCTTGATTGGACTTCTAAACGGGTATGGACATAAAACCAAGCCCAAATAAAAAAACTGGACTGCGCCACGACACGTTGTAAGTCCATGGACAAGCCAGCCCGAACCGACCGATATTATTTATTCATTATTATTTTGAGAAAATATAATACATATGTATTTAATATAATTTATTTTTCATATAAAATATATAAAATTATATATAATATATATTATAAATAAATTATATATCAAAATATAAATCTACATTAAATTATATTAATTAAATTGTTATTTATTAATTTAAATTTATTTATTTATATATAAAATATAAAAAACCGGACCGGACGGGCTGGGCTTCAGCAAAGCCTAGAAAAAATCGGGCCTAGCCCGGCCTGGCCCGAACATATAAAAAAAGGGTGTGGTTTCTTTAATTAGGCCCCCTGACCCGGTCCGCTTGCCCGAATGATCACCTATATTCCCCACTTTCCCCAGTACACTTTGACCGACGATATATGACTATTGACTGATAATCAATGACCATTGATCGGTGACCGGTTATGTTGGCCGACAATTAATGACTGTGACCGGCATCTGGAAGCCGTTAACCATTGATGGTGGTTGATGACCAGTTATTTATTTCATTTCCTCGGCTCGAGCAAACAACTGAGAAAATCAAAAGGAATTATTTTCTATTCCCCCTTTCCTGATTTCATATCGCTTCCCTAAACGCCCCCTGAGAGTGATTTCATTAATCTAGCATTGATAGTAACTTGTAACACAGCACAACACAACAGTAAACACAACTAAGATCGTATTTATGATTTATGTGAAGAAGTGTGTTTTTAACATTAGTTTAGATGATGTTGTAGAAGGGGTGGACCCAATGTAAAGCGTAGTGTGTCAACTGACACACATGTAATTCATAATAAAGCTAAAATTTATTTATACGCTAATCTAATCATATTTAGTTAGGTGGTCTGGCACTCATCTGTTGATAATTATGTGATGAGTTCTAATATGGTTAATGCAATTTGTTTTATTATTATAAAATATCATCTAATATATGTAAAATAAATTGAGTTCAAGGCTAAAGAATAACCTTAATAATAGTTGTATTTCAATTTGTAAATCACTCTTCATCTGTGTGTTTTACATTTTGCTTTTAAATTTTTAGTTTTGTTTTAGTCCTTATATATTTTAATTGTATCTTCTTTCCTCAATATTGTTTATTTTCTCTAATCTCGATTTATTATGCACTCCCACCTTTTGTTATCTCTAAGAACAATAAAGGTCGTAAAGTAATTACTTAATTTGTTGTTTAATATTTGCTACTTGTCAACCTAAATTATTCTTCTAGTTTGTTCATGAATGATGCTTACTAACTTTGATTAAGAATAATATGTTTTTTTACTGTTTTTAAGAATATAATTAAATTTATTTTATTGTAGATCTTATAATGTCATATGATCACAAGTTCAAATAACATATATAAAAGCTTATTGTTAACTCAAAAATTTTAATTTATAAGTTTGACACACCTAATTTAAAATTCTGGGTCCGCCACTGGTTGTAGACAAATACATTACGTAGAACCAACCATTTATTTGGACCGTTGACAGCTAGTCATTTGAAGTTGGATCTAATAACAATGAATGTAATTAAGTTTCTTTATGAATAAATAAGTAGCCACAATATTTTAATCAGTTGTCCATATGTTACAATGACTTCAATCACCCTTATATTAGGCATTAAGTTCTCTTGCAGGGACGTGAGGCCTGTCGGATGAAGTGTAGACAATAGTCTATTCCTTGGCCAATGGACTAGCTGCACTTGTCAAGAGAACCAGTGGCAGACCTATGTTCATACCCATGGGGCACGTACCCCACAAGTTTAGAAAATATAAGTATATGTGTGTGTATATATATATATATATAAGAAAAATAGATAATAAATGTTAGATGACCAAATAGTGCAACTGTAATATAATGTTTTGACATTCAAATTAGTGCAGTTTGAAACTTACATTGATTATATCAGTTATTACAACTATATTTTAAAAGACCATCCCACTATGAAATATATTAAGATGGGAGATTAATTGATTAGTGATAATCTTAGCATTTATGTAGAATTGGATATATTATGTCCATTAACAATAATATTATTATGTATCAATTTTAAATGATAAAGACTCATATAGAGTAATTGTAATTTAAATATTGAACATAGTTTTTAATTTAATTTTAATATTTTATTTGTCATATATTTTCTTTGGTAAATGCCCCCACAGGTTTTAGATTCTAAGTCCATCACTGAATAGAACTGTTATCTTAAAGATTGTGTCAATGATCACGATGTGAGGCTGATAGGATACCTTGCACCCTGTCACCACTTAGTCCCTTTATAAGTAAGTTGTGATGGGTGACACACTTCTCACGTATCCTACATTGGAACCCTCTGCCGACGGTCCATGGATGAACTTACTCCTTAAAGGAATACCAAAATTGTAATGCAGAACCTTTAAAATGAAAAATCCTCTTGCGATATGACATCACAAGATAAACATTCCATTAGTCAAACAAGTACACAAGCACATAGACAAGCATTCACAGAACATAAGTAAACTAGCATGCAAGATGACAAGGTTACACTACCGGCGTCGAACCCAAGGTCCGACCAGCCTAACTTCTATCTTTGTATTGGGCCTTCTTTATTTGTGGAAACCCTTCGACTCGGATCCTGACTCGAATCCATCCGACCAGAATAGCTGATATCAGTGGCGGACCCAAGAATTATGTTTAGGGGATAAAAAAATTAACTATTATAAGGAAATGAATATATATATAATATATATATATATGGGACATTTGTTTTTACATGATCAAAAGTAATTAGTAGATATAAATATAGAAATATAAATTACTAACTTTATTTGATAATAAAAATTAAACACTATATATACCATTAAAACATAATAGTAAGATATTAACTATAGTAAATTTTAAATATGTCGATTAAAGTAACAACAAAACATTTGAATACTTCCATTATACCGGATCATATTTCTTTGTTTTTATATATAATCATTGGTGTAACTTTCTGTCTTTGTATTTTTAGTAATTATTGTCTAGTTTTGATAACAGGTACTCTTTCTTCCTCTCCCCACTTCTGTTTTAGTTTTATTTTTCACTTTTTTGAATTTTAATTCTTATGTCTGCCCAATTCATATAATGATTTATATTAATCGAATTCATATGTTTTTGAAATACAATTTGAATGTTTTGTTGTATATCTACATGGTTTTAAGATACTAATGAAAACTAGTATCAAATTTTATTAGAATGCACTTATTTATATTATCACATTTCAATTAACTAAAGTTACTCCTTTCTAAATAAAATGAAAAATCAAGGTCACACATGTTGGTGTCTCTTCCCTTTAGTTTTGGAAGTTTTGTCTATGATTTGAACAAGATGTGTGGTCTTCTCTTTTGGTTCAAGCTTTGTTTGGCTAGTTGGACTAGTTTGATTTACTCTCTTTCTCCTTCTTCCTAGGGCAAACAGACCCTAATATTCTATTTGAATGGGGTCCCAAATGGTTGGGAGTCTGATATTTGACAAAAGAGAGTTGGTTGTTAAATCTCTTTGAACGTGTGTTGCTAGGAGACTAAGAGGCTATCTATTTCATTCCATATGGTCGCACCTCCGAGTGGTTCAACTTAAACAAGTCTGATTTAGGAGAATGGGTTGCAATGATCTTTGTGTGCTACTCAAGGTTAGACTCGAAATTGCAGTGATGATGCTGGTCTAAGGTTGCGAGCTGTGTGTGTGTGATTTAGAGTCTCATCTGGCCACTTCATGGTTACCCGTTCATAGAAGTTTTATGTATTTTATGTGACTGGGGCTCTGTGGTCTCACTCTCTGGTAGTAGTTAGACTTAGTTTTTGTGCTTTTGCCTGCATCACTACTGATATAAACTGTAGAATGTTAAAATCCTCTAACCTAGCAACCCTTAGACTAGTATGTAATGTTTCCATTGATAGTTTATGTTTATTTCAGTATTGACTTATTGCGTAAGATAGATTCGTGTAGCCAGAATACAAATCTACTCCACAACCAATGAAGAGTATATCATCATTTCACACTAGTTGTGTTGCCTTATTTCTCTGCGGCGAATGGAAGGGAAGTCTTCCACTATTTATTTACTTTATAATTCCTTTTTGGGACTTTATGGTGGACAAAGTAAACAAAGCTTCCACACAATAATGGTTTCTCCGTACTTTTCCATTTCTGGTTGGTGGTCTTCGCACATTTCAGTCGCTTGTGACGGACCCTTGCTGACCCACGTCAAGAAAATGTAGACAAGAGAAATTTTACAGCATCGCATAAGACATTTGTCTAGGTTTGTTCGACATTAAGGCTTTCCTTTTAGCACAGTTCATCGCGACCCACAAACAAACCAATGACCACGTCATATTCATTTATGTAAACAATCGTTTGCAACCTTTGTCACTAACTGAGCAGGCAATAATATAACAAGGGGGGAATATGCAGCAACAAGGTGGCGCAGTGGAGACTGCAAGTTAGTACGTACAGATTGATGGTGGGGGATTGAAGCTAGACCTATTACTAATTGGATGATACGGGATGAGCGAAACAATGGTTTTTCAGAGAATAAGGGACCAGACTAGACTACTCTTTCTGGTGTGCGGGGGACCTGAACCCAGAATGACTCGAAGCAAAAAAAAAAGTGGTCAGAGAGATGCACTAAAAAATGGTCTGCTACTACTGTCAAACATTGAAAAATTACAGCAGTACAGATTCCGTCAACACGTAAGCTCACTTCCTTGAATTTGAAATAATTATATCGACAATGAATTACAAAGAATTGAACAGCAGCTTAAGTTTTCAGGCTATGCTTTTTAAACATGTGTACTATATTCACCAACCAAAACAGATCTTCAACTCCAAATTTACAAAGCTCTATAGAAATGGAACAGGCAAGGATCCTGGGTCATCCTTTTCAGGATTACCATTCCGCTGGTTTCTAAAGTAGCTTAGCAGGGCTTGAGCCTGCAAAACATAAACACCAACCAAATGATATGATGTCAGTTGCCACTCTTTTTTCATATAAATCAAGAAGAAGTAATAACAGTCATTTATCAATAATACCTTCTCCCTCGCTCTTGCGGTCCCCGATTGTGACAAAGCCACCAAAGGCGGCACAGCTCCTTCTTGAAGCACCATATTACAAAACCTAGCACTGGTTGTACAAAGATGCAGCAACGCAGCTGCAGCGTTCTCCTTCCCTCTCGGAGATCCCAACTCAACAACTTCAACCAGAACTGGGATCCCACCAGCCAGACCGATTGCAGACCTACCTTCCGGAATGGCTCGCGAGGTTCGCCAGCACCGCAACAGCTTTATCAACCATCCCAGCGGCAGGGTCCATCAGCTCCACCAGTGCTTGACCGCACCGGCTTGTACAATCCTGGCCTTGTTTTCATGACATATGGATAAGTTGACAGAGAGCAGTCGCGGCATCCTCCCTTCTTCCCCTAGGCGTACCGCTGACGAGGAGTTCAACCAGGGGTGGAATAGCTCCGGACCTCCCTCACTTCTTCTCACCTTGTTCTCCTCAAATACTGACAGGCTGAAGAGTGTGCGGCTGAATTCTCCCTCGCTCAGCAGTACCAGTTTTGAGGGACATGGAAAGCGGCTCGATCGCACCAGCGTTTGCTATCGCTGTTTTGTTATTGTCGTTAAGAGAGAGGTTGAGGAGAGCAGTCACCGCGTTCTCCTGTGTCTCTATGTCGGCAGAGTGGAGGAGGTCAACCAGTAAAGTAAAATAGCACCACAATCTGCAATCACAATCGGTTATCCATGTTGTGTTTTGCAAGAAGCCTGATTTCAGAAGTGGCTTCTCTTTGTGCATCTAGCGAAGTGCTTTCAATTCCTCCACAAAGTTTTTTCCACCTGTGACGGATGGCAGAGAGATCTGGTCTGATTTCCAAGGCAGATGAAGAGACTTACTCTGGGGATGAGGCGGTCCGAGGGTCTACGCCAAAGGGCTGAGCCCGAGATCTTGAATCTATCATTCTAGGTGGGAACTCGCGCTCCCTCTGTGAGGTGTTGGGAATGTTGGAAGAAGGTGATTCCTTCATCAGTTCCCCAGATGCGTCCTCTGCTGTGTCGTTGGCAGGGCTACGAGAAACCTGATCCACATCCCCGGAGAGCTGTCGAGGAACACTTGACTCTGAAACTGCGCTCGAGTCAGATGACATTCTACTGTGCCCTGGACAGGAGATATTTTCATGAAATCCTGCAGCAACAGGAAGATGGTGGTCATTTCTTGAGGGTGATTTGGGGACAGGCCATTCTGGTGAGAATTGTTGCCTTCGGAACGGCATGACTATCTTCTGTAGAAACTCTCTCAGCACCCATTGAACCATCTGTACCATAACCAGAACGTGAAGGGGAAGCTCCTTCTCTTCGAAGTCGAGGTGACAAGTCATTGAACCTTGATCAGCATCTATAGACGGATAAGTTTCAGGTGAAGTAGGCCTGCGATTACCTCTAGCAGGTGATACCATTCGAACTTCCTTCACGGCATCATTACCATGATCTGGGTGGGAGATAACACTCAATGGCTGAGACATTCTCATTGACTTCAAGGGGTCTGGAATCTTCACATTGTTCAGCTCACACCAGTTAGCAATCAGAGCCTTCACTGTATAATTTGGAATTAAGTTGGTGTGACTAAGACTCTGCCTGGTCTTTGGGCAAACATTAAGACCAAGATCAAGCCATTTCCTAATATAGGCACGTTCATAAGTTTGGCCAGAGGCTACAATTACCGGATCAGTCATCAGCTCTCAAGGATAGAGGACAGCAAAAGTCAGGTGGGATTGGGATAGGCGTACAGCTCTGGGATTGCTTTATTGTGACAAGACGATCATGTAGACGCATAACAAGTGATATCAGTTGATCAATATACTCCACCTCAGCACTATTTTCAGTCTGTTCAGCATTATCCTTCAACTTCTCAAGAGCTACAGCCTCAATGAGAATCTGCTGATTAGTTGTCAGCCCTAGGCTCTCAGCAACCTTTACTAAACACTCAGAGCTAGGACCTTTACCAGAAGCTTGATCCTTCAAAGCTTCAGAGATTAGAGTCTGTGTCTGTTCCGATTGAATATATCTTAGTTCTCAGGGAGCAGTACTGTACAAAGAGCATGTAAGGTAAATGTAAGTACTGAAATTCCAGCTCACAAAGTACATATGCTCCCAGCGCACACAGCATCAAGGGTTTTTCTTTATTTGACTCACACTCCATGTGGAATATGAACTACAACATTAGATATTTGAACTGTGATTTTTCATACAATCAACACAAGTGAGAAATATTGGAACATCTAATGCTATCAAAGAATTCAAGAAACAAATATTCAAATGATGGTTATATATGATACCTCAATTGATGATGAACTCAGCTCAGTGGGGAGCCTGTCCTTGGCATATTTTAAACTTTGGAAGATTTCCAGCACAGAGTCCCTGATCTTGATTAGCAAAGATTCAGCTTCAAGAACCTACACATCATTATAAAGAGACGCAACTGAGAAAGCTTGCAAAGGACAAAATCAAGAGGCTGATGCTTCAACATCACTAGAAATTTTCAAAATAATGCTAAATTAAGTACACAGTACGTCGGTATCACAACAGATTTCTACTACTTTACTCACAGAGAAGATCATAGTTGAGATGACATGACTTATGCAACCTCGCTATGGAACAAAATTTTGACTGATACATGAGGATTCACATTCTTGTTATTCAGATACAAGATCATAGTTAATACAAATAAATTATAATGATGTGCCACTGTCACGCAGATCAACCATTCTTGCAAAGAAAGTTTGTATGTGGAAGAAATAAAAGTAATAATCCAATTCATAGAGAGATCAGAAAGGGGGGCACGTATGACTTTTATAAACACTCTGACTAAGCACTGACTACACATTAACATAAATCAAAGAAGGGAAACGCACAAGGTAGACTCTGCGGCCAGGGGAAGCCAGTTCTCAAGAAGATCCCTTGAATCGTCAACAGATTGACCAAGTTGATCAAAGGCCTTATTAATAAGTTCATCAGAATCCAAGTCAAAGTCCACAAGAACATCAAGCACTGGCTTCAGCAACTTCAATATTTCTTCAATCTTCTGGTAGTTCGTCCTCACAGGTTCACAATCCAGGTTGTCACAAGAAGAAATATGAAAGAAAGAGGCTACACTGCTCAGAAGAGCCTTCAACAATGAGGCTTCCATCGCACCTGAATGAAGAGAATCACAAAATGATATTAATAATTGAGTATCTATTTATTTGTTGCAAGACATGTATTATCAACCCTACACAACAGAACTTTAATCATTGTAGGAATACTATCCAACTTACAAATAGACAAACATAAGATTTCTGAAAGGATAGAAGCAAAGACGTGTCATAAATAATAGGAATACTATCCAACTTACAAATAGACAAACATAAGATTTCTGAAAGGATAGAAGCCAAAGACGTGTCATAATAAAAAAGATCATAAGTTTGTCTACGTCCAAAAACAAACCCAAAAGACATCATGATAAGCAGATGAAAAGCAAAGATAACTTCAAGTACACACTATGAAACTAAGAGGATATATGTATACCATAACAATAGAAAACCGATATCTTTTAGCCTTAATACAGGGCACACATAGGAAGAGCATCAGCTTGTAGAATCACACAATGGCTCATTTGATTACTGCATTGCCAGAAATATAGGAAGTCATAAATGCCACCGCTTCCAACGAATATGTTTTGGCATGCCATAGCAGCCACTATACCGATATGCAACAATGATGGGAGGGTTTACGACAATCTATGGCTACAAAAAAAAATGAAAGGAAAAAAAAATCCAAAAGGGAAATTATTGTACGAATTTTACTTCGAACTTACCAAATACCAATTTCGCTTAAACCAATAATCCTAAGCCCATCCCAAAAAGCAAACCAATCCTAATTACATCCAGTCTATGATCGGCATTCAATTTCACATTTTCGTTTCTTAAAATCAAATTCCCAATCCATAGTCAATGACCCCGACTCAAAGCCTAATTCTTGTTTCCACTAATCTTATATCAAAAACCTTCCACAATAGCTTAACATCCAATCAACCACATGGGAGAAGGAAAATTCCAGATTCAACTTAATTTTCTTCTAAAATCAAAACAACAGAAATAACATTTACTCACAGGAGCTATCAGGGAATGACTGAAAAAAGCAGTAGACTTCACAACAGATTAGTGGTGTTGGTGGAGGCAGGCTGTGCGGCACCTTGTGTCTGTTCGCTGAAATTCTCCTCTCTTTACTATCTTTGTTTGGGTGAAAGAGATATCAGTCACCTAAGCAAGAAGACAGTTATTTCTTTTTTTAGACCAACCTATGTGCGGTAAGACACGTTTGATAAGTGGTGTGCACTTGGTTATACTCACAATATCATAGTTAAACATCAAGAGGCTGTATGGATTGAGCTCTTGAGAGCTGCTGCTATCCATCATAGCAGCCACTAAGTCCAGACAACAACTCCTCTTGCGACCTGCTCAAAAAAGAACAACCTAAACCCCTAAAATCTGTAGCTTCCAATAACAAAGAATCCAATCTAGAACTTTTGAATCTCTGCTCTAAATTAATGAATCCAAAATTTTTAAATCAAAGACCATGAATAACCATAAGCTATGAACTAAAATAATTTTGCATACAGAGATATTAGACGCAAGGATTTAAATGGGAAGTTTTGATTTTTCAAATCTGCCGCTAATCCTAATGGATAAATAAGATTACAAGGCCATAGAAATAGACATGTAAGAACATGCAAGCAGAAGAAAATATGAAAAGACAATGGAATATGGACAACGTTCCCCTCGAAACACTGAGGATCACACGTTTATGAAGAGGCCCTTTTTCTAGTTTACCAACAAACATTTACAGAGTCAACAGTATATCACAAAAGAAAACCTAATGTGGTGGAATAACTCCCAAAATTCACCGAGTCGACCAAAGCAACTCCCCAGTAGCAATATTCAGTTGTGAATTTGAACCTTTATTAGAAATATAAGTTCTGTTACCTGAAATCGACCATGAAGGTTGAGGTAAAAAAAAGAGACCGGATCTGCAGTCAGGAAAAAAGAAAAAGAAGGTGAGCAAAATCGGGGAGCCGCGACATAAGTACAACATACAAGAGATAGTGATGCTAAACACAAAGAGAGAAAGTCGGCTCTTGGACCTGCTACTAATCGAAACCAAGCTCCTGGAATTTAGCTATGACATGAACGGCGAAGACTTATGAAAGAAATGAGAAAGAAAGAGCGAGGAGAGAAAAATGGAAAGAATCGAGTTTAGACTCTTTTTTTCACTAACCTACTTATTATCTAATTATCAGCAGTACTTGTACAAAGTTTGATAGAACTTATATTCACACATTATACAAAATATCCTTGTTTGGTTTTATACTTATAATATATTACTATTTCATAGTATGTCACGATTTGAATTTATATTCACAAAATGCTCATATTTATACTGTAATGGCTAGTTTGAGTCCAACAGCTCTTTTTATCTATATAAGACCTTCTTACCATGTAAACAAAGTATAAACACCATACTAAAGCCATTAACTTGTTTAAAATGTTTTGACAGTGAAATATTAATATTTGTTTATAACTAAAAAGTTTCTAATTTTATGTATATTTATTCAATTTTCAAAAGAAATAATTTTTTATTTTCAATTTAAAGAACTTATATTTATTTATTTTTTATATTATTATAGATTTATGAATGTCCTTATCATCATGAGCTTTTACAGTAACGAAAGTAGATAAATCTTCCTACACAGTCTTTTTCGAGATAGATGAAATTTGAATACTTTAATCGGTTAATTTTCTAACTATATAAACTTTGATTTAATACATAATAAACTAAAACCATATAAAGTTAAATCTTAACTTTATTAGGTCTATATGGGTTTGAATATCTACATAAATAATTGTCAACAACACACTAATAATAATAGTACATGAATAAGTACAATTCAAAAGAAGCAATGTAGACACAGAAAGATCTCCTCTTTCCTCCCTCTTCTTCTCTTCTTCCTTTTTCATTTTTCTTCTTCACCCCTCCTTTTCTTTTCTCCTTCTCTTTTGTTTGTATTTGTCCATCTATAGACTAGTTGGTATCTTGCTTTGTTTTGCTTTGTTCTTAGCTTCTTCTCTAGTGAGAAGTTTTACGTTTTTCATCCAGCTTGTTTTTGTGTCTTGTGAGCTTTAGGTTTAGGTTGGTTTCTGTTTTCCAGGTTTTCCACCGGTATGTTGTTGTAGTGCAGAAAAGACTTATCGAAGCTCGGTTGAGCTGTTGGATCCCACTCGGCTTTGCTAGCCGATTGTTGTTGTTTGCAGGGTACGGATCCGCAAGTTTGAAAAGCCACATCCGGCGGCGATGGTGGTGGTGATGCTAGGGCTGGCTATGGTGGATGCTCACTTTGATGATGAAGCTTTTTCATGCAAATTTTATTACTATAGAGGACACATGTTAGTAATGATGTATCTTTTATACAAGTGTCCACCTGCATGTAATCTTCTTCTTACAATATAATATAATATAAAGCTGGTCATTATTTTCAAAAAAAAAAGAATAAAGTACAATTCAAATGAAGCTAGTGTCTTTCCAATTCAAATCACCCAACTTCTAAAAATAGGCTGTAAAATGCCATTGCTTACGTCATTATTAAGGAGGTCAAATCTATCATCCAATTATTGTTGATAGATGCTTGGAATTTTTTTATGGAACCAGCCATTTGGCTCCAGGTTTCTATAAAGGCCAAATAAGAGTCTTTACATAAAGGCTTAATGTTAATTGATTGATACAGTAATAGGAGCGGGGCCCTGCGTGTCGGGAGTTTTTTTTTCAATTTTTTTCTTTTTTTTTTTTTCCTTTTTCTTCTTTCATATAAAAATTTTAAATTATTATAACTTTAATATATAAGTCCAAATTGAAAAAAAATTATATCATTGTTCATCTAAAGTTCTTTAAAATAAGACCAGACATGGATATGTTTTGACAACTTTTTTTAAAAAAAAAATTTACTTATTAACGATGTCTGGCAAATATTTCACACGTGTATGGATCATATATAGTATATACGTGTCATATATATTTTGAAGCAATGACTAACATTAATCTGTATCTAAAACTTAAGCTAATAAGGGATTATTAGCCGTACATATACATTATAATTTGTAAAATTTTAGCCAACCCAATATATACTTAGCTTCATCATTAAAGATAATTGATTTGTTGAAGTAAGCAATGAATATTGAGTATTTTTGTATATTAACGATTTACATTCGTGGCAAATATTAAATAAGTCAGTGGCATATATATTTGTACACACATGACATATTGTTTTATGCCTATGGCTAATTTTTATCTGTATCTAAAACTATAGCCAATAGCTGTAGATGTACAGTATACGTTGTTAACTTTTATTCAATATACACAAGCGTCATTAAATACAATTGATTTGTTGAATTAAGCAATGAATATTGAGTAATTTGGTATATTAACGATATAAACTCATGGCAAATATTTCATGTGTAATGGCACATATATTTGTGAAAACATGGCATATATTGGTTTGAAGCATTAACTAACATTAATCTGTATCTAAAACTTAAGCTAGTAAGGGATTATTAGCCGTAAATGTATATAATTTTTAATTTGCATTTTAATTAGTATTTTCGATTGTCCCTGTACATATTAGACGTGGACATGCAAAATTAATTACATGAATAAAACATTCTAATCTAAACCATTCATCATAATATATTAGATCCAAGGGTTAATATAAAAGCCTTTACATAAAGGCAAAATAGTTGCCTTATGCAATCACGCGCCCAAATGTGTGGGACATCTAGTACACAAGTATATATTAAAGGTTGTGATTAAATTTTGTAGAACTCGTGATCTTTTCTTTATAAATACACTTTGCTTTTTGAAAAAATAACAAGTGGTTACTTAGATAGTTACGTTTTGAGCATAAAAATAAATGATCTAGTAAAAGAAAATTTTCTGTTCAAAAGATAATTAGCCTATTTAGAATATCACTTGATATAAGATTATATAATTGTCCCCGTTTATCATATACAGTGATAAAAAAATTCTATACTTTAACACTCTTTTTATTAATCAAACATATAGACTAGGCATTACTTAAAAAGAAGCTACACCCAGTAAAGGATTCATGCATTGTATGTGGATTGAACTAAATAGTGAAGACTAAAAATCTTAGTCAAAAAGTTAATTCATCATAAAGTTTTAAAAAGTTTTAAAAGGTGCTGTTTTAGTTTTAAAATTTTACTTGAAAAATTGAACCATATTTTAAATACTACAAGAAATTAAATTATTGAGAGAAACGTTTTTTAAATACTAGTACTTGTCATTTATATTATTTTTTTTTTATTTTCTATTATTATCATTATTATTGGTGCAGTTATTGTTATTGTTAGTTGATGTTATTATAAACCTATTATGTGTGCTATGAAAAATAGTAAGACAATACACATTTAGCATTTTAAAATTGAATAGTAGTTGAATAATTTATTTTTCATATCAAGTGTTTATAAAGAACACTTTTGAATAAAAAAATAATCTTAGAACTAAAAATACTAATATGAAAGTATAATTGATAACTAGCATTTTCTGGTTTTGATTCAAATGATAAGGGAAGCACATAAAAAGATAAATATATTATGAAAGCTAATATTTATTCTACTAACTAGCATGATTCTTCGAAACTAATATATTTAGATAGCAGATTCTTAGCTACAGCTGTCTGTAGCTATTAATAGCTACATTTGGGATAGTTTTATAATTTAGGAAAGTGGAAACGAGGATGCATGAGTACTTCTTTTTTTTAAAAAATATTTTGCTTAATCTTTATCACAACAAACAATAACTTTATAATTTTTAGGGAAAATTCACTATATACCCCTGTTCTCTTTTGTAATTCACAATATACCCCTGTGTTCTTTCGTAATTCAACTTTAAACATGCTTAAATGTTGTCTAAAATTGATGAAACTTTACATGGACGATGCTAAAGTGTTATATTCTGTCCAATATCAAATATGAAGTTTTTTAAGCTCACATGTGAGGATGTATGTACATATTTTAATGTGAGAACGTACATGTTTTAATGTGACGATGTACATGTTCAAAGTGAATAAGTACGTGTTCTTTGATGAACATCTGTACATGCTTGTATGGTCATCTGTACAAGTTTTCACCCTTATATGTACGTATTTTAATCTAAGAATGTACATAGTTAATGATTCGTACAGGTTATGTGACCATCTGTATGTTTTAATGTGAGGATGTACATGTTTTTACGTGTGGATGTACATGTTTTAATGAACATTTGTACAGTTTTATATGACCAACTGTACAAGTTTTCTTTTACGTTCTGTACACTATACATGTAAAAATAATTTTTTTAAGTTGTCAAACATATCCATGATTAATCTTGTTTTGAAGAACTTGAATTTAGGTGAACAATGATATTTTTTTTTTCATTTTAGACTATTATTAAAAGTTACAAACAATTTAAAGTTTTTGAGATTAAAAAAAAAAAAGAATAAAAATTAGCCATGACAGATTGATTTAGATTACATCCTGACAAAGTGTTACAGCGTGATAATTGAATCATTATATTGATTTATATATTACATTTAAAGCAAATCAGCAAAGTCACCAAATTGGTTAGGTATTACAAGAGTCGAGACTTAATATTAATTTTAGGAATTCTTTCTCAAGAAAAAGTCTAGGAATACAACAACAACTTGTCTGATAGGTTAACAAACAATGATTTATAAAAAAAAGTGAAAATGGTTAATAATTACGCACATTTTTAATATTAGTATCAATTTAATGATTATTCAGCCGGTAATAACATGTGATAAGAATAGTAATTTATTTTAATCATATCTTATTCTTAATTTTATCCAAAATGTGTAAATTAATCATACTAACATTTGCTTGTAAAATCCAAGGCTCAAATAATAAATACAATTCGAGTTATTTACAACATAAAGAACCAATAATTAAAGAATAAACAATATTGAATAAAAAATGGGACAATACATAGGAGAGTTAAACTTTAAATTAACAAAAAGAAATAAAATATTAAATAAACTAGAAAAATTAATTCCAACTTAAACATTAAAATTAAGAAGTTGGTGGAAGCAAGTCTATAGTCTCATTCTACTAGCCGATTGAAATAAGAAAAAAATATAGGAGAAAAAATAAAACATTGATAGGACACGTGTGAAAGTAATAAAAAGTAGTTCCAAAAGAATAGGACTCATAGATAAAGATTTCACCGTATTATGTTTAAAACTATGAATACTCACAAGATGTCACGAAAAAGTTTCATCATTCAAATTTTATTTTTTCTACTTCTTACTTTTGTATCCTAATTATCATGTTTCTTCTTCATTCAATATTTGCAATTATTTTAAATAATGATTAGAGTTGTAAATAAGAATATATATATATATATAAATCCAATAGAAGATGAGGTGTTGTATATATTTTAAATAGAAAATGTAACCTACCATGCAATACATTATTTTATTCTTATACATTAAGTTTTTATATATTTTGTTACTATGGTAAATGATAGTACAAGAAATAAAATTATTACTAGTTCGTTGCTCCCTATAAAATTATAATCATACTATTTAGCTATAATTACCTACAGCTAAAATCACCCAACACATTGATACTCCTCATATATTTAAATGTACGTCGTTTTGGAGATGAATCTAGACTAAAAAATAATCCAGATTTATCTTCAAGATGAGTTACATTAAAAAAGAGGAGGTCGTAAGATATTTATGATTATAGCTAAATAAAGAGATTCTAATTTTCATGGGGAACAAAAATCATAAGAATTTTTATATTATAACCAATTAATTAAGTAATAAAAAGTGCTAAATGGTGTAGTAAAGAGAAATTAATGTGTAACATGGTGGGTATAATTTTCTAATTATAAATATATACAACTAGTTCATCTTATATTGAATTAATGGAAGTTCATGATATACCTTCGAGATTTGAGTGGATTTTAGAGATTTTCTATAAGATTTCATTTTCATTACGAGATAAACCCTGATGTTTCATTTTTTCATATTTCAAGATACTCCTAAGTTTCAATTTATTTTACAAGATGCCCCTTCGTTCAATTTCGATATATTATATTTTCATATCCCAATTTTAACCCTCACACCATATGTCTCAGCAATAACCTCAACCTCACATATATGGTCAGTGTTTTTTTTAATTGAGAACTTTAATAAATATACAAAACAATAAAGATCATATTAATTTGAAATAAATTATAAAAAATGAATAAAAACAGAATTGACAAAAATAATATAAATTTAATTTTTTTAAATAACATAAATTATTAAAGTGTTAAATAACAATGACTTGAAATCATAAAAAAAATATATAATAATAATATGAAGAATATTCAAAGTAAACAATTTCATTATATTATAGAAAAAAATATTATTTAAATTAGAAAATATAAAGTATAAACCATAAAATATGATCATTTTTCTTTTGATGATCGATATCAAATAATTATTTGTTAATATATTTTTGTAATTTATAAATTTTTAATAATTTCTTATATTTAATGTAATTGTTATAGCTTTTTATGATTTTAATTTGTCGATATAATAGTTTTTTAATTATTTTATGTTTAATAATTTTTGTTTAATATTAAATTTCTATTTAATTTTTGTTATTATTATTGTTATTCATTTTTTTAAATTGAATTTAAATTTTACATTTTTTAATTATTGGTGTCTTATATTTATATTTTAATTTTTTTAAATGACCGTAAACCCCTAAGTTATTGCGGTCCATTAGTGCACAGGTAAAAAATAAGGAAATATACCATTTTTGAGCGAAGGTAAAATAGAATACTATCAGAATTTTGACGAAGGGGTATCGTAAAGGAAATCATTTTCATTGGTATCTCGTAAAATTGTTCAATCTCTTGCGGTATCTCATGAAATTTCTCTTGAATTAATTTTGTTTTAAATTGATATATATTCTTATTATCATATTTATTCATTATCTCCTCCTATTGTAATCTTTTAATGGAGACACAAAATGATAATTAGTTGATAAATGTAAAAAAATAGAGAATAATATTTTTTGAACTTTGAGCCCGTTTCTTTCTTTAGGAATGATTTATTTTGTAAATTTTTTCTATTTAAAAGTCGTTTTTTAAAAATTTTTCTATTTATTTTAAACACTTTTTTGTACCTTATTTATTTTTAAAGATTTAATTATTATTTTTTCAAAAAATCATTATAAAAGCACAGAAATTTATGAAGTTGAAACATGATATACAATATCAAAAATAAAATAGTCATCCACTCAAAGCAATTTCACATAATACAAGTATCGCGAATTATCAAACTTATTCATCCCCATATGGAAAACGATTTTGAAATCAGGTAATACACAATTATGAAACTTAGATAGGCATATTCACAAAGTCATCAAGGCTACATTGCATGTTGAAGGCCCGACAGTCTAACTATACCTAACGTCTCCTCTCCGCCCATGCCCATTCCAAAGAAGAATCGCAATAATATGCTACAGTCAAAGATTCATATTTCAGCCTATCCTGTCTATTCATCCCCCGTCTCTCCAACAATTTTCCGTTTTAATTTAACTTTCAACTTTCACGTAGAAACCTAATTAACATCAATGGGAAGAATGTCAAAAACTTTCATGGCCGCCTTTCCGATGCTTCTAACTTTCAAGTACTTCGCGCTAGCATTTGCTAACTCATGGTTATTTTTGCTGAAAAAAATCTGAAATAACACACTCCTCACAAAAAATATTACATATATTAACTTCCAATCAAAACTAATTCCTAAAATAACACTCCCGGTAGTGAAATAGCTATTTTGGGAATGTTGTAAATATCTGTCGTATCATTACTGTAGGGTTACAAGTGTCTATTTATAACACATACAGACTGGACTATGTAATAATCTAGGATAGACAGATCATAATATAATTGGGCCATATTTGAGAAAGGTTGGGCTATTGTCACATGGGCTTATGTTGTCTCTTTATTCCCCCTCGGTGCAAACTCGACGAGGCGAAGTTTGGAGCGCAAAAGATTGTGTCTGTGACTTGGCAAGGGTTTCGTGAGGAGATCAGCAGTTTGATCGGAGCCATGGATGAAGCCCGATGTGCAAGGACTTGTTCGCCACCTTCTCCGTACGAAATGGAAGTCGAGATCGATGTGTTTTGCACGAGAATGGAACACGGGATTCGCAGCTAGGTATGGTTGGCCCCCAAATTATCGCACCATAGAGTAGTTTTTTTCGTTTGTGAGTTCAAATCCTAGTTCTGAAATTATGTGTTGTATCCAAGTGAGTTCCGAAGTGGCAGAAGCCATGGCTCGGTATTCTGCCCTCAGTCGTGGATCTTGCAACGGTTTGTTGTTTTTTTTTATTGCCAAGAGATAGGATTAGCACCAAAGTAGATGCAATAGCCGTTAGTAGAGCGTCGGTCTTCTGGACTGCTAGCCCAATCCGCGTCTGCATAAGCTGTGAGGTGAGGAGGAGACGTAGAACTGAGATGGAGAGTGTAGTGTTGAGTGCCATTTAGATATCTTAGCAACCTCTTTAGGCTTGCCAGTGCGTAGTTTGGGGTTATATGCATAAACTGACATAACGGTTAACAGTGTAGCATATGTCTGGCCGTGTTAGAGCTAGGTATTGCAACCGCCAAGTAGACTGTGGTAGGTGGTGATATATGGGTGAGAATTAGAGGTGGGTGAGTGTTGTTGAAGGTGGTGACCATAGGGGTTGTTGACAGGTTTGGGACTGGGGAGATTGGCACGAGAGAGGAGATTGTGGATATACTGCTGTTTGGTTCAGGTATAGTCCTGAGGAGTCACGATGTACAGCAACCACCCCAGAAAGTATGTAAGGGTCCAAGGTCTTTGATGGAAAGATAGAGGCTAGGTGGTGGAAAAGTTTTGAATGGTGGTGGGAGATTTCCTGTCAGGATTAGATCATCTACATAAACAAACAAGCAGATAAAGGAGTTCCTGACCATGTCGGTAGATGAATAAAGATGAGTCAGCCTTGGAGGCTTGAAACCCCAAGTCAAGGAGACAGTGGCTGAGTCTAGAGAACCACGCTCTAGAGCTTGCTTCAGACCATAGAGAGACCTTTTAAGCTTGCAACATAGTGAGGGTAAAAAGGGTGCTCAAAACCCGGTGGCGTTGCATGTATAGAGTTTCAGAAATTTCTCCATGCAGGAATGCATTATGAACATCCAGTTGCTTGATTGGCCAGTGGTTAGAAACAGCTATAGAAAGTAGGAGTCTTACAGTAGTAGGTTTTTATAACAGGGCTGAATGTGTCCTGGTAATCCACCCCTTGTTCTTGAGTGTATCCTTTAGCAACCAAGCGTGCTTTCCTCCTTTCTATGTGACCATCTGAGTGTTTCTTTGTTTTGAGAATCCATTTTGCCCCTAGGATGTTGAACACCTCTTGGGCAGGGAACTAAGTCCCAGGTCTGAGTAGTTTGAAGAGCATGAAATTCCTTTTGCATTGCTTCACACCAAACTGGATATTTTAGAGCTTGTTTGAATGTTAGGTTCTTCTGGAATTGTGGCAGTGTGATGAGAGGTAGGCCAGTTAATAGTGCCATCAGTTCTGATATAGGTTTAAGATGTTGTTTTTAGCTCTTGTTTGCATGGTGTGAGAGGGTTGGGGTGGGGCACCAGAAGAGGGGTGTAGATTGAGTGGAGTTGGTAGGAGTGGAGCTGTCTGGAGAGCTAGGAGAAGATGTGACAGAAGGAGAATTATCTCTGGTAGAATTAGGGCTTGCGGTGGCTGTGGTTGTTGGCTGCGTAGTGTGTGTGGCAGATTGGATGTTGTTGTGTTTTTTTGTAGGAGCAGGAGTGAGAGTGGGAATAAGATTTGAGATGGTGACAGGGAGGGCTGATGAGGAGGAATAGAGGCCATAGGAAATATAGTTTCTTCAAAGATAACATCCTTGCTTGTGTAGACCTTGCCTGTGTCCAAGGATAGCATAGGTAACCTCTGTAATGTGGGGCATAACCGATAAATACACACTTGGTGGAACGATAGGACAGTTTGTGTCGGTTGTAGGGTCGCAATTTGGCCAACAGCAGCAGCCAAGGTTTTAAGAAAGGAGAAATCAGGTTTGTATTGTAGAGACTTCAATTAGGGTTTGGTGAATTTTGTGTGCCAATATGGGAGTGACTGTCCTGTTGATGAGATAGGTAGCAGTGTGGAAGGCCTTGTCCCAAAATTTTAGGGCATAGAGGAGTGAACTAGAAGAGTGAGGCCTTTGTCAACAATGTGACGATGTCTGGATTCGACGGACCCATTTTTGTGAGTGAGTGTATGGGCAGGTAACCCTGTAATGAATCCCTTGAGAAGTAGCTAATTGCCTAACAGGCATGAACTCACCACCCCCATCAAATTGCATAGCACAGACTCTAGTCCCAAACTGAGTGTGTACACCTTTTAAAAAATCAGTGACAACAGAGATGACAGCAGATTTAACAGAAGAGTAAACAGCCAAATAAACTTGCTATAATCACGACAATTGAAAGTAGAATCTAGATCCATCCACTGCCAAAACAGGAGCAGGGCCCCAAACATCCATAAAGATAAGTTCAAAAGGTTTCTTAGATACACTCCCTGTAGCAGGAGAGGGAGAGCATGATGCTTGCCCAATGTGCAGCCACACAGTGTTTAAAACTAGAACATTGTTTGGAGATAGGTAAAGCAAAATTTTGTATCATGAAATTGGTAACCCTGTGAGAAGGATGCCCCAATCTGTAGTGCCAGATTTCTGGAGTTGTCTTGCAACTGAGTAGAGCTTGAGGAGGATTGGGAGTGAAGGAAGGACTCAGCTGGTAGAGACCATCCTTAATGCCCCCTTTGAGAAAATTCTCCTCGTAGCCAGACGCTTCAATAAAAAATGAGAGGCATAAAATTCAAACAACTGTATTATTGTCTTTACAGACTGACTGACAGATAGTAAGTTTTTGCTTATATGAGGAACATGTAAGAGATTATAGATAGGTAAAGCACCAGAGGGAGTAGGTACGAGACCAGTTCCTTGATGAGTGATAGGAATAGTACTGCCATTTCCTAACTGAACCGCCTCAGAACCAAAATAAGGCTTAGAATCAATGCTCAGTTGTCCAAAGTCACATTGGTTGAAGTGGTGAGTAGCACCACTATCAGGGTACCAGACAGGGTCTGAGGTTACAGTGGGTGTGGGAGCCAAATTGACATTGTAACTGCGTGGTGAGGGAGCTGATAAGCATAGTCAAATCGGTGCCAACACTCAAGTGCAGTGTGTCCACGCTTGTCACACACTTGGCAAGGGCGGATTCTAGTGTCAGGTTACCTGAAAATGTAGTGTACTGCTGTCGCCCCCCCTTGAATTATTAAAACCTCCTCTATTAGACTGAGAGTTGCGGAGGAGCGATTACCTCTGCTGGAGTTGCCTCTGCCTCTGGAGGAATGTTGAGAATAGTTGGCCTCAATAGTGGAGGAGGTGTTGAGGGAGATCTGAGACTGAGCAAGGACCGAGGCATTATTGTGATTCAGTCTTGCTTCATAGACTAGCAGATGATTGTAGACTTGCTGAGGAGAGGGAGTGCTGGTGCTCATGGAGATGTTGGTCACCACAGAATCATTTCTGGCCCCAAGCCAGTAAGTATATGAGCAACCAGGTCTGAATCAGTAATAGGAGAACCTGCAGAGGCAAGAGAACTAGCAAAGTTTCTGAGTTTAGTATCATATTCAGAATAGTGTCGGCCCCCTTCTTATGATTCATCATTGGCATCTGATTTGCATTATGCGAGCACTGGATTGAGCAGCATGCAATCTTGTAGAGATTTCCATAGGGTTGCAGCAGTGTCTGTTATAAACTTGGCCAAGTAGAGATTCTGATAGAGAAGAGGTGATTACTGAAAGGATTAACTGATCATATTGTGCCATTTTGTGTATTCAGGATTGGGAAGGCCATCAACAAGCTGGTGGGACAGGAGTAACCATCTATCCAACCATAAAGGCCATGGCCCTTGAGAATGGTTCTAACTGACGTTTCCATGAAGGGAATTGTCAGTGGTGAGCTTGTGGAAATGGGAGGATGTGGAAATGAGAGATGGTAGAGATGCAGATGTAGATGAAGTAGACGAAGAGGAACCTGATAAAAGGGAACCAAGAGAGGAAGTGGTGGACATCGCCATTGTAGTGCCAGACATAGATGCGGTCTCAATCAGTTAGAAGGAGCAGCCGCCGCCTGAGCATCTAATACCATAGTGAAATAGCTATTTTGGGAATGTTGTAAATATCTGTCGTATCATTACTGTAGGGTTACAAGTGTCTATTTATAACACATACAGACTGGACTATGTAATAAGCTAGGATAGACAGATCATAATATAACTGGGCCATATTTGAGAAAGGTTGGGCTATTGTCACAGTGGGCTTATGTTGTCTCTTACCCGGGAGAAAATCGATTTCACAAATTGTTGAAATTGAAATCGTCTTTTGAAAAGAAGATTCACCTATTACCCAACACTTAAGAAAATTCCAATATTGAAACGTTGCGATGGTTCAGCTTTACTCAGAGTCGTTTTGAAAGACGATTTCTTAGTTTCTCAGAAATAAGTGAAATCGTCTTTTGAAGAGACGATTTCAGCTTCTACAATTAATGAAATCGTCTTGAAGAAACGATTTCTCCCGGAGTGTTTATTTTAGGAATTAGTTTTGGTTAGATGTTAATATAAGTAATATTTTTGTTGTGGAGTGTTATTTTGGACTTTTTTTCTTATTTTGCTCCCCTTTCTGATACCTCGAAAAAAATTCTGAAATAACAATCCACAACAAAAATATTACTCATATTAATCTCCAACCAAAACTAATTCCTAAAATAACACTCCCGAGAGAAATCGTCTCTTCAAAAGACGATTTCACAATTGTTGAAATTGAAATCGTCTTTTGAAAAGACGATTTCACCTATTACCCAACACTTAAGAAAATTCCAAGTGTTGAAACGTTGTGATGGTTCAGCTTGACTCAGAGAGAAATCGTCTTTTCAAAAGACGATTTCTAAAGTCGTCTTTGAAAAGACGATTTCTCAGTTTCTCAGAAATAAGTGAAATCGTCTTTTGAAGAGACGATTTCAGCTTCTACAATTAATGAAATCGTCTTTTGAAGAGACGATTTCTCCCGAAGTGTTATTTTAGGAATTAGTTTTGGTTGGAGGTTAATATAAGTAATATTTTGTTGCGGAGTGTTATTTTGGACTTTTTTTCCATAATGGTAATATACAACTCACATCAAATGCAGTAACTGAACACAACACAAACTTGTGGTTAGTCCCAAATGCACCTACCACGTAAAACCGAGCACAAAGCTGGATGTAGTCCCAATATACACCAAAACGCGCCCAGCTCTTGCGCCATAGCCAAAGGTATAAAACCGATATTGTACTTATTTACAATCATCGGATGAAAGATAATATGGTGTATCCAGAAACGGTTAAACTTGTCAAAGAGGACCTCTGATAAGCGGTAAAGGACTTTTGATAGACGTTACAAGACCGAGCACCTCAAACTTTGCTGACATTCACTTGACTCGTTCTTCCTATGATGAATCACACCAGGCGAACATTTCAAGCTAATACGCTTTGAAGGGTCGTCTTCTTATCAAAAGATATAAGTTGGTGCACTATAAATTCAACCAATATATATTGAACCTCATATACTTGTCATAAGTGAATCCTTTAGAAAGTGCCACGTCTAGTTCACAAAGCAGCAGCTATATATCAAAAACTCAAAACAAGTATATACAAGAAGGGACAGTGAAGTAAGGCCCACATGTAGGCGTGTGTGTGTCAACTCATAATTCTACCTATCAGTTAAACAAATTTCTTGCTCAGATTACCTAATCCCTTTCAACTCGATGAGTATTTCTGTATGTGAAACAAAGCATGGACAGATCAGGAGCAGGGGGCATATATTGCTTGCTCTACTAATTAAGAGGCTGAAGTTCTTGCTCAGGAACAGCATTATCAACAGCTTATAAGGTATATTTGCTTGTTGCCTCCATTTCCAAACGAACCATACTCCATAAACCGATAATCCCAGAATCATTATGAAGATACAGGCCATAACAACTAATAAATAGTGTTGGTGCCACCACGTCCTGCATAAACATCACAGAAGCTAAGTTAAAACTTCTTTAGTAAGACATTGAACCAGTCAGGGTCATATTAGTATAACCATGAGACATTCATTTCACTCCTCATAACTGTCTCGTTCTTGAACAAGACGCTAGATTTTAAAATTACAACCATCACAGATCTTCAACTCCAACACCAGAAATGATACCCTACCTATCTGCAGCGGACTCGGTACTCCATTCACCCAATTCGTAGCTACCAAAATCCTTGGGGAGTTGGATATCATGGTTCTCTAGGTGTGCAACAATATTTGCACACAGGTAGAACAGCTCAGAAACACACTGTACTGCTTGATCGTCTCCTACATAATTGGCTACATAAAAGATTTCAACTCACCGCTACAGTTTCATTTGAGAAATAAGTAGACGCTCCTTCAGGATATACTGCCCATTTTATCAAGGTACTGTTACCTTCAGACGTCAAATTCAATAAACGCACCTGAAAATAAGTTACAGTGAAACACTCACAACAATAAGATGAAAGGTTCTAATGGTTCCAACAGTGTCGCTGAGTGCGAGGTTGATAATGATACACCATTTCACTTACCTGAGGTACGGACTCCCATTCATGAGCAAACGACCCATATAATTCAGGCACAGAGGTTTCAGGTCTGAATATTTCATATTCACCTTCATGCTGAAAGTAATAACTCCATTCTTTCCCCTGAACATCCACAAAGCTATTAGATAAGGATGCCAAGGGAAACTACTCAGTTTGACTTTTCACAGGATGCACACATAGACACAAAGTTTGAGAAGGGAGCTTGAAGCACCTCCCTTAGAACTGAACCAACTAAGCATCATCCTCATATAATCAATCCCAGCTTGGTAAACCACGTTTCATGACAGTATTACTCATAATTGAGATTATTACTTAACAAACAGCCTTGTTTTTTCATCAAAAAAATACCTGGGACAAAAGACTCTGGTGATCCATTAGGTGCTGCTGCAGGTGCCTTTCCTGAAGTAGGAACTCATCAGCAGGAGGTGATGGTAATGGAGTGTTGGATATGTTGAGACGTTTCCATAACTCGGAACAATTTGTCTTCCAAAAGCAATTTGTTTATGTCACGATCATAAGTTACGAGTGTTTTCGAACAACTATTCCTGTGATAGAAAAAAAAAGAGAATATAGATGCGAAGCAACAAAATCTGAGCATGAAAGCATGATTCAATGTTGAAATGGGATAAATTTCAGGACAACGAGCGATAGAAATATTACCTCCTAGAAGAGTTGTTGGGTCCTTCCCGTTCTGGAAGATTCCTAGACAATACGCACCTCGCACCTTTGAATGCTTTGATAAAAAATAAGTTTAGCAAGTGTAAAAAGCAAAGAGGTGAATGCGCCTGCACAAAAAGAAAATGACTCTGAAAACAAACTGATGAGCTTTCAGAAAGATCATAGTTACCCGGAACAAATAGTTCTCTGGTGTCAAAGAAATATTCTGGCCATTGCTAAAAACCATGGCCACTGATGGAAATGATTTTGAAAGCTCTGAAACATCACTGAAACAACAAGAAATTTATGTAATGTAATAGCTCAAGGGACGGAAAGCAAATATAGAGATTCAAAGTTCACCTTCCAGCCCCAGAGAAGCAAATATCATTATAATTTGGATCAGGACCATGAATTCGTCGGAGGTGGAGAACTTCATTGAAGATCTGCATAGTGGTACACAAAATCAGAAAGCTTGTTAATTTTTTATCCCAAGCAATATAGGCCCAAGATATATCAAATTTACAGGTTTAAGAGGCTGAAAAGAAATAAAAAAAAACTCAGCAGGCACCACACAATGAAGCCGGATAAAGAACATACATTGCAATTAAAAACACGAATATACAGTGAGTCCAATACTAAGAGAATGATCTTACAGCTCGTTTGAAAGCTAAAAAAGCGGGCTCTGGTAGATAAGCATATGTAGTCCCACTGTCCAGATGTTCCATGCTTTCCATCAAAAACCTTAGGGTCCACATGCAACGGCTTCCCAGCAACATTTATTTCCTTCAACTCAATGTTATAATATGGACTGTTGCCATCCCGAAACTAGAGTAAATGCGTCAGATGTATCAAATGTATTTATTAGACTTTAGATTCAGATTAAACCGAGTCTGGAATCTCTCCAATTCGTACCTGCGATCAGGATCTGATTTACTGAAGACCATATCAGATGGGGCAGATACTTCACCAAGAACCATTGCAACCCCCACCACATCCATACCTCCATAACACATGGAAAAGAGTCACTTATGACATGATCATCAACAAGTGGTCCACAATGCTCAAATCTCCTCTACCTAAGCCCATAATGCCATCTGCATGTTGACTGTAAAGATCACCTGTTTCTGCATTCTCACAACCAAAAAGGGCTCGTTGAGGAGCCAAAGCACTCTCATTGCCAAATGATATGACATCCCTACCAAGTACACCACTGCTAGAACTCATTTCCGCCTGTCTCTCATATATACATAGTTTATGGTCATTATCACAAGTGCAATCTGGATGACACTTTTCAGGCTCATAGGTGCTCGATAGTTCTGGCTGGAACTTCGGATCCTAGATAATACATGTCACAATAGTAAAAAAGATAGTAGAAATCAAGTACGAGAAATAAAAAACAATCATCAGACTTCGAAGAATATATGTAGCCAGAAAATGACCCAAAAGTCTAACCACGTGATAGATCATCCAAACCTATGATGATTCTCACCAGTCATTGGAAAGCACCAAGTCCATATGTAATCAATAGTTGATACAGGCGACAACTAGCAGCAAGATTCTACAAGAAACTAGATAACATCCAACTCTACAAAGTAAGTAAAACTAAACCAAACCAATTCAGGTACTAGAATAGAGTGGTATAACAATACTCAAGATTGAAAATTTAAAAGTTTCACCCAGTTCGAGCACCACTCACGTCAAAATATCTTTCTACAATCAAAGAAAAAAAGGGTTATAACAAGCTGAGTAAGAGATTCGTCTATAATGAGAGGATAAACATTTCCTAGAAGATCGTTGCATAAGCCAGAGCAGAGCAGATCAGATCATATCAAATATCCAAATGGCACGCAAAGTATTTCAATCATTCAGGTCACAAAGACTTTCTCCATTTCTCAAACGCGTGTGCATAAAAAAACATAAAGTGCACATTTTGAACAAGAAGAGAAGTAAAAAAGGATGAGTTTTACCTGGTGGTTACCACACTGCTCGCAAGTGAGCAAGGCACATAAGTGACGGTACTTCCACTGTCCACAATCAGCGCAAACTCCTGGGGTGGTGTCCCGATCCAAATCCGAGTCGTGTAGTATCTTCAATTAGAAATACCCCAAGGCACGCCGCACAAAATGCACAAAAAAGGAGAAAAATTGGAAGTCATCACAGGAACTTGGACAATCGATTGGCAAAATCGTACTAATATATAATGGATACGGGTCAAATGAGCATAACTGGTTACCCATTTGATAGTAGATCATCGTAGAGCCTCATATGTGCATTGGAAACTGGGGGCTCTGATCCATGGAGTTGACGTTGTGGAAACTTGCGGCTGGGGATTCTAGAAGTATTCAGAGGAGAGAAGACGAGAGGTAGGACCATCATCGGTTTCTGGCGGGAGTGGCGGTTGAGAAGACTAGGTGCATCGCCGGAAATCGGCCCCGGAGAATGAGACAGGATCGATATGAAGCATAGCGACAGCACGGCAAAACGGAAACTCCCCGCCCCATCAGAAAGGTTTAGCTCGATTTGCTGATTGAATCGAGCGTCGGAAAGACGATCTCACAGATGTCGATCTTACTCCTAACCTAGACAAGACAGACCAGAGGGAGGCGAGACAGAACAGTGAGATACAGAACGAAAAAGGCTTCAGCAGCAGTCGATTATTCAACAACTAGTCGCCCCCACCCGCCTCGTCCCACCAGAAGAATGCCGCTGCGTTAGAGTCAAGTCCTCGATAGCCGGGTCCTAGTTCTAGATTTCCGGTTGGAATCGCGCACCACAGCCTTTTCTTTGCTTTTCTGATTCTTATTTTTTCACCTTGTCACCTATGTAAAGATAGAACGAGGAAATCAGATCCCACGGAGTATTTCTATACTCAACAATATAGAGAATATCATTTATTATAGAATGTCAATAAATATATGTAGTAAAAAAAGGCAACAATCCATCCCTTAGTACACTAGCAAATAGCGCATGAAATTATAATTTTAACCAAACAGGTCCTCAGTCATTTTCTTTTCTTTTCTTTCACTTTATATAGATAATTAGACCCGTTTTTTCACAAAATGCTAAGCAAACAAACATTTTGTCTAACATTATTAGAAGACAAAAAGTCTATATCTGATTAAATGTAAAATTCATGATGTTTCTAATATGAAAGGTACCTTATTTAGTTCCCTAATATAGGATCAAGGTTGAAATCTTACCTGCTAACTGTTGTAAGAATGTTCAACACAATATGATTATGCAACAAATTGACATCATGTTGTTTCTTCATCAGAATGAAGTTGAAAACTATGGACTCACTTAAATTCTTGCACCATGAGAGGATCAAATTCATAGCTAGTGGGAAAGGTGTTCACCAATTGAATTAATGCACACAAAAACAATGAACATAAACTTTAGTTTAAATCCTATACTTAACTGACTCAAGATCTCAAATAATCACACAGAATATTAGAATAACCATTGGAAACTTGTTTTGTTAATATTACCCACATTTATGCCCGTCACCAGTAGTAGAGTAGTACCATTCAAATAAGATATGGAGGCAACTCCGTCCTCTGCATTATCGGAGTAACATCTAGCTACTAAGAGCTTTTCCTACAGTTGGTTAGTAAAAACTCATTACTACTTTTTTCTCACTAGATGAAGAAGAAATTGTTGATGGTCTGAACTATATATATGGAGGATCATGGTCATATGAACCGACTTGATCTTGCTCGGCTGATGTCAGTCTCATTCTCTTGACTTCCTTTTTTACTTTTGTAAAAACCAAATTGATCGTTGAGTTTGATTGACTTTGCTGGTAGAAATGTGTTCATAATATGGACCCTTCTCGATGGTGTTATTTTCTTAGAAGAACTAATAGTCATTGATCATCTCATGCGAGTTAGAGTTGTTGGAATGTTGGACATAAATTCTGAGATTTGGATCAGTAATATTGTTCATACCTATTTGTCTACTTAGTTCTACATAAAATAAACAAATTCAGACATGCTTTGTTTTGTTTTCAAGTGGAAAAAGATGCGATTAGAAAACTACCACTTCTTACACAGAAGAGTTGAGGTATGCCTGTTTCATAAGTTTTGACGAATAACCCTACTACAAAAACTAAAGTAGTCTTGTGCAATAAAGTTACAAGGTGACGCTATGTATCTAATATCGAAATCATTCATATAGGTGATATACTTGTACTCCTGTTTGCACTTGTAAAAGTTGTTGGTTCCTCGAAAACGCTACTTGTTCTAGAAGTCATACTTGACTTCTTCACATAAGATAAAACCAATCCCCATTTAAGATTCAGTGTTAAATTGTGTTGGATGAGGTATGTATGTTTAGAATTACTACAATTTCGAATGTACAAACCTTGTATTCTAGTTTTTTCTTTGGATATTCTGCTTGATTGTATCCTTCCTGAGAGATTTTCAAGGGCGGACATATCATCTCATGATAAGGGAGACTGCTCCGTGAACTACTAAATATGCTGATGGGTTTGATGACAAATTGTACTCCCTGGAAACCTGCTGATATCCATAAGCTAGAATTCTAATCTTGAAGGTATCTATGTTCCCTTAGTGCAATATTATGCTTGGTTTTTTATACTATAATGACATGACACTTCCTTTTTAATTTGTTGTTGCTGATGATGTGATTGCAGCTCCATACTTACTCTGATGTAACTCATGGGATGCTTTGAAACTCCTTTTGGGGTAACTGGGTTGCTATCGCAGTACAAATTACTAATCACCGTAGTACAAAATTTTTAAAATCATATTGACGTTGTAAACATGTGATGATGTGTCGCTGTGTTTTTTTTTTGAAAAATCATTGTTAGGTAAACTGCAGAAAACGCTATAATTGTAACAAAAGACGATAAACCCGTATTTATACGTTTGTATGTTATAATTTTGACTCCATGAAACTAAAAAACATTTTATGTTATGTTTGACTAAATTACAAACATTGGTACATATTCAGAATGTCGTATTGAATTTGCAGTTAAAAAATGCCAATTAGGGTGAAAAAGGATTTAATTGTAATAAACGACGTTAACCCTTGTTAATTGAGTTTTAACTTTATAATTGCGACTCCACGTAAGTTAAAGACATTTTACGTTGTGTTTGACTAAATTACAAGCATTGTTACACTTTCAGAATGTCGTACTAGTATTGTAGTTCAAAACGTCAATTTCGGGTAAAAAACGCTCTGACTATATGTAGCCTAACCTCCCTTATTTTCTTCATTTCTCTCTACTCACTCTCTCTCCTCTCTCTCTTCCATCTGATCCTCTCTTCTGCCTGCTGGAGCCGCCACCGCCGGAAAAAATTTCCGGTGAGTTTTTTGAAAATTCTTTTTTCTAACTAATAGATTGGGTGTCCTGAGTATGAATTGTTATTAGTTTTTTTAAAATTTAACATCAATTGAGCTAGATCTAGCATGAAAGTTTCGAAATTAGCATGAAAATTTGAAAAAAAAACTGAGCGAGCTCTGCTGTGGCTTGATTTGGAGGAGGCGAGCAGGAGGGCGGCTCTACCTGGACTACGGCGAGCTCCGCGGCTACTCTACCCGGAGACAGGCGAGCAGGTGGGCTGTCCGTTGCGGCTCGGTGGGTATGTGCGCGCGTCAGGCCGTGGAGACGAGCAGACGCTGGCTTGACCGGGAAGGAGGCAAGTCCGTAGGGAGCTCACGGTGGACGGAGGCGAGCAGGAGGGTGGCTCGACCCTAGAGGAGGAGAGGCGCTGCGCGGCTCGCCCCGAGAGGAGTAGAGCCCCTGCACGGCTCGACCTCCAGTTTTTTTTTAAAAAAAAAATTTGTTTGAATTTAATATTATGAATGATTTATAAATGTTTGATTTATTTTTTAAATGTTGACCATAGCAACAATAGGGATCTACCTATATTTGTTTTAATTTTTATGTTGTATTAATATTATGAATGAATTATAACTGTTTGATATTATGAATGAATTATAACTGTTTGAATATTTTTTTAAAGTGTTGACTCGAGCAACAATAGGGTTCTACCTTATATTTTTTAAAATTACTTTAATGTTGAATTTTAATGTTATGAATGAATTATAACTGTGAGATATTCATATGCAGTGATGGATGACTGAAAAAAGCAGTGCAAAATGTATACTCGAAGAAGAAGAAGAAAGACCGGGGTACGAAGCAGCCTATGGCGGCCTCGTACCGTCGTGCACGAGCTCCTGGTGAAGGGGCCGAGTAATCCTGCCCCTGCATGGAAGCATCACGTCATTCATCGTTCCATCCAGGTCAATCTTTCAACAACCCGGCGTTTCAAGTACCTGCACCACCAATGGTAACGGAGGATGACTCGGCGATGTACGATCATATACCGAGGAGACGCATGCCAGTGGTGTCATCATCCAGTAGTGCTTGGTCTGAAAGAACACTGCACAGCGAGCTGCAACATCTTGGGCGAAGGAAGCCACCAGATTGCTCCCTTAGAAGCTCAGACGTCAGGCGGTGGTAGTTCATCACGTCCACCACGCCCATCACCCGCCCGTGCTGATGAGGACCATGTGATTACCGAATGTTCGCCACATGCTGATGACGATGGTAGTGGTGATGATGATGAGGACTCACCCGACATGGATAGGGTGGATGATGATGAAGATGATGATGTCATGTATCAGGAGAATGACACTGATGAGGAAACAACGCTAGCGATGGTTCCAGTCATTCCTACCTCTTGGAAGTTGACAGAGGGCCAGTTCATGGCGGTCCACCACTCACTAGTGTTATCACTAGCTTCGGGGTCATGTAGCGCTTGACTTATGGACCTCGACTAAGGTATGTTCTCTATCTTCTCCTGTATTTGATCATTTAAATCATACTACGTTTTGTGAGTGTTAAATATTGGTCATTATCTAGGATCGTGGGGTTTTGAGTTTCAAATCCCGTAAGGTGATGCTTACTAGCTGGCCAAAAGATCAAGTTTCCTGCAAAAGAGCAAGGATCATGCTTAAGTATTCTGGTATACAACACCTACATGATATTATGATGCTATACAACAATATGTCCTTCATCAATGCTTTTGTGGAGAGGTGGCAGCCTGATACAAATCATTCCATATGTTGTTCGGTGAGATGACGATTACCCTGCATGATGTGTGGATGATACTGCAAATCCCCATCGTTGGTCGTCCATTGCTAGGGGAGTCATCCACCCCTGAGTTGAAGGAGGTAATGATTGATTGTCTTAATTTTGGGAGAGATGTTCAGACTATGACAGAGACACTGTGGAAACCAGTGTTGTATCGATTGCGAGCTTGTTGCAGCACTGTATGGATGAACATGAAGAGCCAATGAAGCAGGCAAGTGGTTGGTTTATCATCTGATCGATACAACCATATTAGCTGGAAAATCAAATGGTCGTCTGAGTCCAAAATGTTTTGTAGTAGCTCCCATGAAGAAAGCTATGAAGCTTCATAAATATGCATGGGTAGCTGGTACTCTTGCATGGTTATATCGCCAGCTAGGGATAGCCTCTCGTGCCGACTCCAGTGGAATAGGTGGTTCTATGACATTACTTGAGGTATGTGTCCTAATTTGCATCTAGTATATGATAACTCATTGTGAAACACCATAATAATTAAAACGCATAAAATCGCGAATATGGGTGGTATGTACAATAAACCGGTCCCATTAATATAACCACGGGATAACCTATAACCTACGATACTGAGAGACATACATACATCCGTGAATATAAACGAGTTGCAATGTAACATACGCATGTGGGCTCAACGGGTTTTGACATTAACCGATACAATTGAGCAAATTAAATTATACCGCGCTAGGACGTTTGTGCACGAAACTAGTGTAGCACATTATGTAACCTAAAATAGATCGGGTACTTGAGTTATATAACTACCGTACAGATAATATATGCTACGAGCACATAGCATACGAAACACGTGATTAGATACGAGCATGTTCAGGTAACATTTTAACCTAAGGACTGGTACTTCCCAATTTATATTCCATGGCATAGGTAATAATCCAATTACCAATGTGCTACTGAACATCATTATCAAACTTCAATAAAATCAGTCTCAACCCTTGTAATAGACCGATTTCTAACAGCAGAATGTTATTGGTTCTCCATCCCCCACATACCATTACCCTCCCTTCCCTCTCGTTTTTGTGAGCCCGATTAAATAATCACTCAGCCATTTATATCCCGATAAACTCCTCCACATGCTAATTATTTTCCGGTTTCCCCAACCGTTGTCTCCTGCCCCTTTTCTCGCGTGCGTCTGTGACCCCGACGAAGAGAACACTCAAATTCCTTCTCGCTTTCCGAGTTTCTTCCCGAGGAGCGCAAGTCCAAAGCAGGACTTTGGATTTCACTAAGTCCTGGTGCAAGGCAAGCCTTCCTTGCCCCCAACGCAGCCCCTGAAACTCCCTTGCGTTCCGGTTGTAGAACACCATGATCTGGATCGAGTTTAACCTTTTCGGTCCTCCATGAATATTCTGACTCGAACCTCCTCTGTTTCCTCGTGCATGCCGGAAGTAGTCGTTCAACTTCAGCAACCTGAAGTTAATGGACAATGTCCAGAAGCTCCTCTACGTTATCGCAAGGTAACTCCCTGATTTTTCGCAACATTCCTCTTGACTTTTCATTGTCTTCCTGATTAGAGAGGTGCCTTAATATTCATAAACCTCTCGCATTCTCATCTGAGACTCAAGTCCATTTCTCCTCATGCATGTCCAGAAATATTTCAGCCTTTGAAGGATCTGGATCAGACTGGCGTGATTTAGCAAGGTGATCAGTGGTCACATTTCTCTCCTTCTTCCATCGTTTTTTTTGTTCTGTCTGAAATGCTCCAGCTTCTGATTCTTTTCTCCTCAATCGTTCATGCATGAGACCTCTGGAAGAACTTGGCGCATGTGATAGTTTCAGCATCTAAAAATCTGAAGCTAGTTGACATAAGATGGCAAGGCAAATCGGTAACTGACTCATCTCCTCCCCTTCTGTTTCTGTTCCTCTGTGATTCGGTTCAAAAAGTATATATCCTCACTCAAGTTCCTCTAACCGTCTACATTCTTCACGCAAGAAACTTGCATGTCACTTCTGGTAGAGTCTCGGGTAATAGGTGAACAAATACTCCGTCCTCTTCCCCCTTATTTTCTTTTCTCTGCGTGTTTTTGCCGAGAATCATTACTCAAATCTTCTAACCTTCTGCATTTTTCCACGCAAGGGCCTTGCATGCAGCCGGATGGTTGGATCTCTGGAAATGTAGTAAGACCCTCCTCTTGATCCCTCAAAGGTGAGGGCTGGAAACCATCAATCTTGACTGCTTAACTCCTCTGCTCTGCTCTGTTTTGGATAGATCCAAAGAAAAAAAAATTGCGTACTGACTTCCTCTTTCTATCTAGCCCTTGCATGTGTGAGCCGATCTTGGGAACCTTCTCAAGATTTCGCCAAGAATCATCAAGGAGCTCATTCTAAAACTGTCCTGAGATCGGTTCCAAGGTGAGGCCGCTGACAGTCATGTCCTTTGCCTTACTTTCGGTTTTAGTTCCGCTAAAAGGCATCATCTAAACTTTCCAATCCCTCGGTAATATAGAAAGCAACTAATCTGGAAACTCCCCCTTGCGCATAGCCGATTCAGAGCCAAGATTCCCTCATCAAATCACCAAACAAACCTGAAAGGAATTCAAGGAGGAGCAAATCCCGACCAAAGATGGCAAAAATACCAAGGAAATCAGCAAGCAATTCAACGGAAAAATCCTTAAGGTTGTAACCCAAACCCAAATCTAAACTTATGCTTAGTCTTGTGTATATTTCTGTTTGGACTTACCCTGGTGAATCTGTTGATATTGAGCTGGAGAAAAATCTGGGTGTTGCTTGGTTAATACGCTAGTGAAATGAGGGTCTAAGTACCAAGTTTTATCAAAAAAAAACACGTGTCCTAGTACCACCGAAACCAAGTGAGAAGTGCCATTGGTATTGAGCAACACAAAAAAATTAAGTACTAAACCACATCTGATTATTTGTCGGGTTGGCAGTTTAGCAGAGTTGATACTGAGAGTTGTTTACTGAGTGGTAATATTTGTGTCCTGGTTGCCGAGAGGTTGTGTGGCTGCTCTGGAAATTTTGAGGTGAAGTTGCCAGGGGAAATAATGTTAGGCGTCTTAAGGAAGCATGCCTGAACTGGATCAGTAATTACTTGTGGGAACTGAATAGAAGAATGCTAGAGAATAGCAAGGGAAACTGTTGTACATGAACTACAAATCTGGTGTTTCTGCCGCAATGGGTGCTGTTTTTTTAGGAAGTATTGAACTTTTATGTTTGGCAAGAATAATGCTGAGGACGTACAAATTAAACCCAAAGAAAGAAACTAGAATTGACTGAGTAAAAGCTGGTTGTGAACTATTTAAACAGCAGCAGAGAATCTGAATGTATCTGAATTGAAACTTGGTGTTCCTGGTGTCGATTCTTTGTGGAAACTGCTTTAAGTTAGTAACTAGTAAACTCTGAAGCATTAGGTACCCAAAGTACCGTTTGCTCACGAGTTACTAACAGGTAAGTTGGCAAGGTAAATCTGTATGAGCTAAGTAATGAAACCAATGAGGGAAGGAGTGAAATCCTGCAACCTTTTCTTCCCCTGTAATACCAAATCCAGAAACATATTGATAGTCGTAGTGGCAGGATGGTAAGTTTAGACACTTGCTAACACATTAGACTAAACGTAAATAAGCTGGGATTGCTAGAGAAAGACCTATTAACAACTTTAAAAAGGGAAGTAGGAGCAGGAGAGTGCAATAATCTAAGTCTCAGCTTTCTGAAAATCTTTGGTTCTGTATAAGGAGATTTCGGGAGTCATCAGTGTGGGTTAGGTACTGGCAAACTGGTGAATTAAACACCAAGCTTTGAGAAGTTAAAACATGCTTGGAAACTGCAGAAAACTTGTGAGAGTAACCCATGGGTTACGTACTAGGAGATTACCGAGGAAACCATGTTATTAACTGGCTAGGGAAGAACTTGATTATGTGAGGCAGTTAACGGATAAGTATTGTGGGACAGATCCTGTTAAATGGGTGTCAAGTAATATATATATATATATATATATATATATATATATATCTATATACATATATATATATAATATAAATAATAATAATTATAATAATAAAGAAAAAAAATGAAAAAAAAATTGGAGGTTGTGCCATAGGGAATGACGTCGCTAGAGGACTAGGTAACCGACTGTATTAGTGTCTTAAGAGTGTAGTATGTTAATGAGGGCAAGGGCGAGAATCTGGGTAACGTGGTCTACATGATTGTGTTAAGGAAACGAGATAGAAGAGTGCTTTGGGTGCTTAAAGAATTGAATTCAACAACCTATACAAAACCGGAAGTGAAGCCGGGAGAGTTAGTACTAAACAATGAATTAGTATTGCGCCTAGGATAAGTATTAGGTTAGTGAGGAGGAATAACTCAGACCATAGGTCAATTGCGCTAACCGAAGGACTTGGAAACATAAGAAAAATGCCTGGGAACAAAACTAGGAAGTAAAGCCAAGCATGGTGTAAGTCTACACACTTGAAAATACACTAAACGTAGGCCAAAGCTAAGGACCCATTTAACCGGTGAAAATGTATGTTGAAGTTGGGGAGGGGGGGATAAAGCTGTAACATAGTAAGGTAAGCCTGTATAACAATGGTCTAGGTGGTGACTTATAGAAATGACTTAGCAAAGAGTCTTAGTGTATTTAGGGAGAGGAACCTAAAACACGTATACAAATCTAGTAGTGAAGTTAGGCAAGTGAAGTTTTAGACTACGACTTACGAGCGTGTCAAGATAATGTGTTAGGATTAGTAAGGAGGGATGGCGTAGGTCATGGGCTGTTTCTGAATACTTAAGAGTAAAAGGTATGGGAGTGTTTAGTTTTGAGTCTAAAACAGTGCTAACACTCATGGCTGGATGGGTAAATTATGTGGGAAAGGATCAAACATTAATTGGACTAGCTAGACACAAGAATCGAGAGGAAAGTTATAGGTTTGTTTCAGATTTCATTAAAGGTGTAGCTTCTGTATGACTGAGTTACATGAGTGTTATGAGTGGGATGTTAGCTTTATAATGGGCCCAAAGCCCTTCTAAAGTAACTAGCTAGATTTATGGAATATCTTGGGAAGTCTAGACCCCATTCGATACATTTAAAAGTGGGATAAGACAAGGTTATACACAAGAACTTTATTTCAGTTCTGAAATGTTTAAGCTCCAGTATAAAGGAGTTCTAGAAATAATTGAGGAGTGCTATTGTGTAATTAATGAGCTTAAACCATAGTTATTTAGCTAAGGAGGAAATACACTCTAAGCAAGTTAACGCTACCTTAGTTAAACTTGCTACAATTTAGCGTTTAAAATCCTCTAGAATAATAGCTAGGGGGAGTACTTATCTAACTCATATAACGATGATATAAACGTCTTAGGAGTTAGATAATAATCTACGGTGAGTACTTGGGAAGTCCTAAGGTTTAAAAATAACCGTACATTCAACGACTCACTTAGGGAATAACACCTGGTAAATAAGATAAACTAGAATAAAATGTTGTCACATGAAATCATGGACTGACACATTGTTTTTAATCAGCGTTAGGGTTGTAACGAACGCCGACCAGGAACCCGTGTGTGAGACGACACTTGCTTCTGAATAAGGTATGGACATGTGTGGTTCGTATGTTGCCGTGTTACACGGCTGTTTGCTTTGTGTGCTGTGTGCTTTGTGTGACAATGACTCTAAGACTAAAAGCATGAAAATTGGATTGCTTCTTGTGGGTTGCTTTTATGCGTATTATATATATCCTTGTGGCATTTACTTGCGCGCACACAGTAGTTTAGTCCCTTTCTCGTTTATGGAACTTGAGACGAACTACTACGAACTATGAAAACAAAGAAAACTCAATAAGGGGAACTCCTCTCTAATCCATTGAGGACTACCATGACACCCACTATGGTGTCTATTCATTAATCATAATGAAGAGCAAGTCTCTTGGGTGAGACACGACGAACCACGTAGACAAAACAAAAGAACTATACAAAGAAAAAACTCCTCTCTAACGATAGAGGACCGCTAATGACACCCACTATGGTGTCGAGACTATAATGAGAACGAAACGAGAAGTACCAAATGATGGGACATGAGGATAACCCGGGACGACGACATCTCGGGCCGCGCGGTATGGAATATTCGGGAGTTGGTATCTGCATCAGATCCTTCGCCCTTCTATGTGGAGCACATCCTGGAGTCTAGAGGCGACTCCGCTTTCCCGGCGCATGACGCCGGGAATGGGGGAGTGACAACTTGGGGGAGCTTATCCTGGAGTCAAGAGGCGACCGCTTTCTCGGCGCATGACGCCGGGAATGGGGGACTAGCTATGGAGGAGACGTCCTCTAACGTGCGGTGATAAAAGAATTCACAAGTAACCCTTGAAGAGACAAGGAATGATTAGCACCTACATAATAAAGTCTCGGGATCTAATCTATATCCCTGACTCGGTGCCAGAGAATAAAGGAAAACATGTGTAATGAGATCAAGCAAATAAGAAAAATTCACCAATGTGATCCTGTAAGAAAACAAGGAATGAATAGCACCTAAATAACAAAGTCTCGGGATCTAATCTATATCCCCTGACTCGGTGCAAGAGAAGAAAGGAAAACATATGTAATGAGAACAAGAAAACAATACGCAATCTCTTGAATGATCCCATAGCGAGGATCGATGGTATAATGTACCTACGCACACGTCCTATAAATTACACGTCGTTTTGCTACACTAGCAGCTTATTGTGCTGGACTGCGTGTTTGACATTGTATGCTACTGGCAAGTTGTGCTTGGTTGCTTATTGATATTGCTGTGCTACTTGCAAGATGTGCTTGGTTGCTTGCTGATATGCTATGCTACCGATGAGTGTGTATGATATCATGATGTACTGATGTGTGCTTTACTGCTTTATCATAGCATGTAAAATGACTTAATAATATTCGACCAATTAGTCGTGTGGCCCGGTAACATACGGGCTTCACACGTCATACTCAGCGTAGTTGCTGAGTCCTTTACACCAAAATTTTTTCAGGTCTTGTGCCAGACGATAACGGAGAGTAGGCAAGGTGACTACCATATGGGTAGTCCACATGGCAAGACTTTTAGTAGTATGCTTTTAATGTATGGGTTGTACTTTCGGTTTATGTTGTTGGATTAAGAACTTATGTTGTAGACTCTCGGTACTTGGTTCGTAATGGATTGGGTCAAGTTTTAGATTCCAGTCATTCAGACCGTAACTTGGAGTTGGTATTGTGGTCTGTCAACCACGTGGGTGGTTGGCGTCTGTAGCACCCGAATAGAGTAGGAATCCGCTGCGTAGACACCTCATGTTACCTTTAGGCGCGTTGTTTATTTGTTGATCGTTATTCGGGGGTGTTACACATTGAGTATAATAATTGGTACGTTTAATCATTATATTGTTTTTATATGCACAGTGCTGGATTTATGCGTACTTCCCTACATTAAGACCAGCGATTAGCCCAGATTGGTGTGCTATGATGACAGACCTTGGGCTCTAAGATGGGTGAGATCTAATCAAGTCATGAATCATGATCATCGTTCACTGCAAGGCTATCGGAGCATCTATATGCTTTGACTGCTCTAAATGTAAGTGTTTGTAGTTGCTAACACATTGAACCATTATTATTTTGTCTTTCGTTGTTGGTTACATTTTAATTATCACTGGTAGATTGATTGGTTGCCCTATGGTCGGGATAATGTAATGTTCATGGAGGTGTACGTGGTACAGAGGTAACAAACATATGGGTTGAATGAGCCGTACATGCCAGGGCGTTGTCTACGCCAGTTTGGGGACATTTAGGGTATCCCTCAACTCCTATTAGACCCAACCCAAGTCCAAAAAAGATGAAAAAACCAACCATACACTTGTATACTCCCCATGTATAGTTGGTGGGATAAACACCCAAAGTGCTGGTTTCCAGGGTATGAGGTACACAAGGGGCGCGGTTGCAGCTTGCAAAACCCACCCTACCTAGACTGGTCACCACATCACACACCTGAAGATCCTAAACCCTGAGAGTTATGAGACCACATTGGTTCATCGTCAAGATCCCTGTCTAGTAAGTCATATTTTTATAGTACTTCATGAGATATCACTTTTATTTTTTATGTGTACTTACCTGACCAAGTGTGTGTTGCAGCTATTGTCTGAGGCAAGTGAGCTTGCACGTCCATAGTATCAAGAGAATCGTGCATGGGACTGGTCATACTATCGTCAGGGGATGCCAAAAGATGAACAAAGGGCTACAACTCATGGTCTTGAGGATGTGTTCAGCCTTTTATACATATGAGATAGTTACTAGCGCCAGCACGGTGCACCCTAGTGGTTCTCATCTTGGATTTAGATGTAATAAACTTTAGTAACATCTTGGAACTATTTGTTGTCTTTTAATTATACTTGGTGTAATAGACTCTAGTACAGTTCGTGTGGATGTAGTTTTTTTGTCTTTCGTTGTTGGTTACATTTTACTATTATCACATTGTAGATTGATTGGTTGCCCTATGGTCGGGATAATGTTAATGTTCATGGAGGGTGTACGTGGTACAGAGGTAACAAACATATTATGGGGTTGAATGAGCCGTACATGCCAGGGCGTTGTCTACGCCAGTTTGGGTACATTTAGGGTATCCCTCAACCTCCTATTAGACCCAACCCAAGGTCCAAAAAAGATGAAAAAACCAACCGTACACCTGTATACCCCCCATGTATAGTTTGTGGGATAACACACCCAAAGTGCTGGTTCCAGGGTATGAGCGTACACATGCGCGGTTGCATGCTTGCAACCCACCCTACCTAGATTGGTACACCAAGCACACACCTGAAGATCCTAAACCCTGAGAGTTATGAGACCACATTGGTTCATCGTCAAGATCCCTGTCTAGTAAGTCATATTTTTATAGTACTTCATGAGATATCACTTTTATTTTTTATGTGTACTTACCTGACCAAGTGTGTTGCAGCTATTGTCTGAGGCAAGTGAGCTTGCACGTCCATAGTATCAAGAGAATCGTGCATGGGACTGGTCATACTATCGTCAGGGGATGCCAAAAGATGAACAAAGGGCTACAACTCATGGTCTTGAGGATGTGTTCAGCCTTTTATACATATGAGATAGTTACTAGCGCCAGCACGGTGCATCCTAGTGGTTCTCATCTTGGATTTAGATGTAATAAACTTTAGTAACATCTTGGAACTATTTGTTGTCTTTTAATTATACTTGGTGTAATAGACTCTAGTACAATTCGTGTGGATGTAGTTTTTTTCTAGTGGACTTGGTGATGGTGGAATTATTGCTGAAAATGCTGGTGACCTTGTTGATGATCTTTTGGTTGATTTTGTTGAGGTTCTTAGAACCGGTGGAGAGAAGAAAAACAGGGGAGACTATGCCAAATTTTTTCTAGAAATGCATCGTTTCTGTTGCTCTTCATTGTAAACCAGCATCGGGTATATAAACTGAAATCATTCATTTTTTTCTTTCTTAGTATCTATTTTAATCTTCTGTAGAGCTTTTAAATCAGCAAGATTGTAGCTTGATGATTGGAGAGCAAGCACGTGTGTCGAGTAGGAAAATGAATCTTGTATTGTCGTTATTGAACCTGGTTATTGAAAGTGAATAAAACTATCTAACATCTACCAAGATTGTATATGTCACGAAAAAATGAAATATATCGACATGTAGAAATTTCTAACAAAAGTCCCAGAATTCAAATCCTATGAATCACATAATTGAAAGTTGATAACTATCTAACATCTACCAAAGATAGTATATGTCACGAGAAATGAAATATATCAAAATGTAGAAATTTCTAACAAAAGTCCTAGAATTCAAATCCTATGAATCACAAAATTGAAAGTGAATAACTATCTAACATCTACCAAAGATTGTATATGTCACGAGAAATGAAATATATCAAAATATAGAAATTCCTAACAAAAGTCCCAGAATTCAAATCCTATGAATCACAGAATTGAAAGTGAATAACTATCTAACATCTACCAAAGATTATAAATCCATAAAAGTATAACAACACGTTTATTCCACGTCCGAACATCTACCAAAGATTATAAATCCAGAAAAGTATAACAACACGTTTATTCCAAGTCCAAAAATCTACCAAAGATTATAAATCAAGAAAAGTATAGCAACACGTTTATTCCACGTCCAAAGGTTACTGACATATGGGATCTTTTCATTACAAACCTAAGGTTACTAGCACGAGAACTAACAAGATCAATTACGTAATAACCAATAACCTAATTATTTCCTGACCTTTGTCTCTCTATTCCCTGTGCTATTACATTACGTCGCATCTCATAAATTGGTTCTTGGTGTTGAAAATCATCATCATCGGGCTCAATAGGATCATAAATAACAAGTAATGGAATATGAGAGCTGAAATCATTATACTCCATATAATTCTCTATCATCCTGTGAACTGATGTATCATTTCGTACATGAATAAAAGTCCACTTGTAGTCACCCTCTAGCCCCAATTTTTCCATTGTTGTTATGTTTATTATTCTACCGAGGAGGGACTGTTGTGCTCGAATTACTCGTCGTTGTAGATCACGGAGATTATTGGGATATGGCATAGTAACTTCTACACGTCTGTGCCCCATTCTTCTATCAAATTGTGCTCTATGACGACCAAAAATAGCTACATAATTAACGTGCAAACAGAAAGGAAACTCCATTTGATTTTGAGAGCAAAATGGGACGTAAGGTAAGAAGAGTTCACGCAAGATGTAATTCGACAAATTCTGAGAGCACAAGGTAAGGAATGAGTATGTTGGGAAACTAATACCCTCTTTTATAATATTTGAGTAACGGTCACTGACATGTCCAACGGCTAGTTCAACGGCTTATGAGAAAAGTAAGGTTAAAACGGTGACATGGAGCAGGCGACGTCTGTGTCTGGTACAAAAGTTAGATACTAATTACTATTTTTTTGTGCTTGCTTAAGGCACAACCTGACAACACAGGATCTTCTAAATAGATTGGCTAATGCGACGGAGGGGACTTTTTCGTTTATCGAATCTATAGAGATGATCAGTGAGGCATTTGCTAGGTGCATTGGTGGTCTGTTGAGTGTTGTGGCAAAAGATCTGATGATCGGGATGTGGTCGTTTGCATCAACTGGAGTAAAGATAGTTAGAATCCCGACTGCTAGGTGCATTGGTGGTCTGTTGAGTGTTGTACCAGGTCACTGTTCACGTACCGTAGGACTGCATCCGGTACAAAGTGAATTAAAAGTTACCGTTGGTAATTACTTTTGCCAGGAAGAGGTACACATATCAGGTCACTGTTCACGTACCAAGTTACTGCAACCGGTACAAAGTGAATTAAAAGTTACCGTTGGAAATTACTTTTGCCAGGAAGAGGTACATGTTCCAGGTCACTGTTCACGTACCGTAGGACTGCATTCGGTACAAAGTGAATTAAAAGTTACCGTTGGTAATTACTTTTGCCAGGAAGAGGTACACATACCAGGTCATTGTTCACGTACCAGGTTACTGCATCCAGTACAAAGTGAATTAAAAGTTACCGTTGGTAATTACTTTTGCCAGGAAGAGGTACACGTACCTGGTCACTGTTCACGTACCAGGTTACTGCATCCGGTACAAAGTGAATTAAAAGTTACCATTGGTAATTACTTTTACCAGGAAGAGGTACACATACCTGGTCACTGTTCACGTACCAGGTTACCGTTTTTGAACTTGTAACCTTGTGGCTAGTTCATGACCAACCTCTATATAAGGGATGCCTCCTCCATTTCATCTTCACACACTCACTCTCCATATTCTCAAAGCTCTCTATCTCCTGACTCTTTTCCAAAAAATATTTCGTAAAACTGTTCAAGTAGCTAGACATGAGTCAATCTTCAGATTCCGATCATGATTTTGTTCCAGTATCAAGCCCAGTAAGTATTTAGTTTATTGTCTTTATAAATCATATTCACACTAATATTTCATATTTCAACATTCGTCTAACATTCTCTCGACCCTTATTGCAGGAAAGTGACTCAACTACGGATGAAGGTTGAGATGAATTTGATGAAGACGTTCAAGACCATAATGCAGAGATGGATGACTACATGCAATAGATGTATAATCTACCTCTGGTGGTGGATACAGGTTACTTATTTAAAACAGATCAGCCATTTAGGAGTAAAGAAGAAGCGAAAGCGTGGGTAGATAGTGTTGGCCATCCCAACCATATCTATACCATAATTCAAAGTTCTCGGGCAGGCCAAGATTTCCACATAACATGCGAGAGGTATTGAAAACCACGAAGGACACCACGACCTGGTGTCATCACCCGACGCAGATCATCTGGTTCAAAGAAATGTGGTTGTTCTTTTAGAATTAAGGGGTATTACACAAGCTACGGGTGTTTCTTGAATGTGGGTAACAGATGGCATAACCATGATCTCGCTGAGTGAGCAGAGGGTCATTTTGTGGGAAAACGCCTAACTGAAGAGGAGGAGATTATGATCGGTCAAAGAAGCCGAGTCAGTGTGCCGCCTTCTGCAATTTATTTAGAGCTCACCACAATCAACCCCGACACGTCAGCAACCTGGAAAGACATATACAACAGGATACAAAAAACAAAACTTGAAAAGAGAAATGGTCGTTCTATGGTGCATACTTTGCTGGGTGAGCTAGACAAAAACAACTACTACTATGATTACACCATAGAACCAAGTAATTCAACTTAGGATGTCTCAAATAACTGTAATCCTTTAGGTTTCATATTAATTTGATAGATAACATGATTCTACATACTTTCACAATTTAGGGGATCGAACTCGACTTGGGTCCATCTTCTTTGCACACCCTACCTCTAGATTACTGCTGCAAGCTTTCCTGTACGCCATAGGCATTGATGCTACCTATAAAACGAACATCGCAAAAATGCCTTTGGTTCAGTTCATCAGAGTGACGAGTATAGGCAAGAACTTCAGCATTGTCTTCGCCTTTCTTGTATCATAATCAACGGACATGTATGTGTGGGCACTTCAACAATTAAGGGAACTCCTCGGTCGGACTACAACCTCAACATTTATCACCGACAGATGTCTGGCCCTGATGAATGCCTTAATTACAACAGGTATTTCCTGAATCTCATCATCTTCTATGTCGGTGGCACATAAGTAGGAACATTCAGGGGAAAGCCGAGACTTATATGGGTGATAGAGGAGGGAGTGGATTAGATGACGGATATCTTATTTCCGTCCGCGACAGAAACTATTTTTATTTTATTTTTTTAAATCTCAACATCCACGTGACGGGAGAGACCACGTCCTAGATGTTCCACCACACCCCATCATCTATTGTGTTTTTATTTTTTTATTATACATCTCACATGCCTGTATGCGGTCTACATTTATTTTGGTTATTTTTTTTATGTTAGAATGTCATTATTTTGTCATTTTTCTAATATGTATGTTGTTTATGTATATATGTAAAAATGGAGCATAACAATTTAAAATATAATAATTAACTATAAAATTAAAAAAATTGTTGATATAAAAATACTAAGCTAATATTTATAATTTTTAAATATAAACGGTGTAATCGTTATACTTAATTGTGATGTAAAAATGATATATTAATTAACTATAAACCTCTTTAGGCTAAACCCGGTGGGAAAAAGTCTAAGTGACGTATAAATTTAAACGGTGTAGTCGTTATACTTAATTGTGTGGAAACGTGTATATATAATCATGGCGTAGAAACGTTATATATAATTGTGGCATAGAATATATAATGGGGTAAGCGTATATATGTAATCAAGACGTGGAAACGTCAATATATAAATTGTGGAAACGTTTATATGTAAATCGTGGAAACATTTATATATAAATCGTGGAAACGTTATATGTAATCGTGGTGAGGAAACATTTATATATAATTATGAAAATTGTTTATATGTAATCAGATCGTGGAAATGTTTATACGTAATCATGGCGTGGAAACGTTATATATAATCATGGAATCGTAAACGTGGAAACGTTTATATAAAAATGTGGAAACGTATATCAAACAAAGTGAAAATGTTTAAATAAAAAGGTGGAAACGTTTATCCGAACTCGTGGATACATTTATATATACATCGTGGAAACGTTATATATAATTGTAGCATGGAAACATTCATATATAATAATGAAAATGTTTATATGTAATCATGTCGTGGAAACGTTTATAAGTAATTGTGGCATGAAAAAGTTATAGATAATCATGGAATCGTAGAAACGTGGAAACGTCTATATAAAAACATGGAAATGTATATATAAAAATGTGGAAACGTTTATATGAACTCGTGGACACCTTTAAATAAAAATCATAAAAACGTTATATATCAGTCATGACAATATAAAATATAGACCAACATCAAAATAGATTACCCTATCTCATACACCCTAAAACCCACCCTAGGAAAGCTAAAAAACATCGAAGACATTTTTAGGGTTTATAGTGGTGGGATTAGGGTCTAACGACCCTAAACCCATGACCACAAACCCTAAAAACCTGTCGAGTTAGTTGCTACAATGTAAAGTACATAACGGTTTCCAAATAGATTAACCTAACCCCTAAAACATCCCAAAACCCACCCTAGGATAGTTTAAAACGTCGAAGGCATTTTTAGGGTTTGCAGTGGCGGGTTTAGGGTCGTTACTAACCCTAAAAACCTATCAAGTTAGTTGCCACCATATAAAGTATGAAACAAATTCCAAATAGATTACCTTACCCCCCAAAACACCCAAAAAACCACCTAAGGATAGCTAAAAATTTTGAAGGCATTTTTAGGGTTTGTAGTGGTGGGATTAGAGTCTAACGACCCTAAACCCGTGACCACAAACCCTAAAAGCCTGTCGAGTTAGTTTCTACAATATAAAGTACGAAACAAATTCCAAATAGATTACCCTACCCCCCAAAACACCCCAAAACCCACCCTAAGATAGCTAAAAACGTCAAAGACATGTTTAGGGTTTGTAGTGGCGGGTTTAGGGTCTAACGACCCTAAACCCGCTACCACAAACCCTAAAACCCTGTTGAGTTAGTTGCTACAATATAAAGTACGAAACAAATTTCAAATAGATTACCCTACCCCCCAAAACACCCCAAAAACCACCCTAGGATAGCTAAAAACGTCGAAGACATTTTTAGGGTTTGTAGTGACGGGTATAGGCCCTAAACCCGCTACCACAAACCCTAACAATCTGTCAAGTTAGTTGCTACAATATAAAGTATGAAACAAATTCCAAATAGATTACCCTACCCCCCCCAAAACACCCCAAAACCCATCCTAGGAAATCTAAAAAACGTCGAAGGCATTTTTAGGGTTTGTAGTGGCGGGTTTAGGGTCTAACGATCCTAAACCCGCTACCACAAACCCTAAAACCTGTCGAGTTAGTTGCTACAATATAAAGTACAGAACAAATTTCAAATAGATTACCCTACCCTCAAAACACCCCAAAACCTACCCTAGGAAAGTAAAAAACGTCGAATTCAACACTTATTACTTAATGAATCATAATATCAATTTTAATGATTTATAATACAAAATTAATGACATTTTTTTATTTAGAAGAAATTATACATATTTGGTTTTGTATTTTAAAATTAAAATGTACCCTTTATAATCTATTCATTTATATTAGGGAATTTAATTTTGAATTGATGTATGCTCTTATTTATACAATATTATAACAAATATATTTTAACAGTCATATGTATATATGTGGATATAATCATGTAATTTCTTTTGTATAATGAGTGAACATCCATAACAATAATAAGTACTAGTCTAATTTCTAACAAGTAAGATACATATTATAAATAAAATAAAAAGCAATCTAATCATAACTTTAGTTAACTACAGATATCAAGTTTTTTTCTCCTTTAATTAGAAAGTTTGTGTGCAACTGACGCACCTACATGACAAAAGAAGATGAAATGATTTGACCAAGAGCCACTATAGACTCGCGCAGATAATCATCTAGAATATTTTTAATTTGACGGTTAATATTTTGTTCGTCGTAGACGGAAAATTCCAGTTCGTCATAAAATCCTCCATATTCTTATACATAATTGATTTGATGAGAATGATTATATATATATATATATATATATATATAGTTAATGTCATATTTTCTACAACAGTAACAGAAATGATTATAAAAAGTTGTGTAAATGTTTCTAACCATCAATAACAAAAATAGTAAACTAACGACAACAATTTATATGCATATTCACATTTGTATTTTAATATAATTAAAATATTACAACAACTAGTTTCAAAAACAAAAATATAAAAAAATTAATTATATAAGATGTCGGTCCCTATATATAATAACCTACTATGTCTATTACTATAAAAATATTTTTACTTCCACCTGGTGTGAAGCACTACTATTTCCATACGAGTGTTGTTACAACACCATTTTATTTTCACACGCGCCTCACTTATAGCAGTAATATGTTCATTGCACCAGAGCCACTTCCACGGTTGAGATTTATCTCAACTAAAAAACAAAGATCCAGATGCAGTCCGTTAGTGACGGAAAAAATGCATCCGTCACAAAACTCTCAGCGGATAGAGGAAGGGCGGCGGCTGCAGTCCGAATGTGGACTTCGGTTGTCTACTCGAGCACAGAGCAGGACTACAACGAGAGCCTCCAAAATTTCAAGAATACATACCGAAGCTATCCACGTTTCATTACATATGTTGCATCAGTCTGGGAGGAACACAAGGAAAAATTTGTGGAGGCTTGGGTCAAGAATGTGCTGTACTTCGGCAACACAACGACAAATAGGTACGATTGTTAGTCTTGTAATTTTTAAGATAATACAGTCATTGTTATAGATCTATAAAACTTACTTAAACATTTGATAGGGTGGAGAGCGCACATTCTGCTCTAAAGACGAGATTATGGAGTGCTAGACACACTTTGGATGTAATCTTCCAAGATTAACGATCATGTGAATACTAGCATCAGGGAGCTAAAAAAGGATTTCGAGTCAGCCAGGACAAAACACAGAAGAGCACATGAGGGTTCCAATTGCTGACCTGATCGGGAAGGTTAGTATCCTTTGCTTGGATGAGCTAGTAAAGGAGCTTGGTAGGGCGGATTATATTCAAATGGATAGCTCAATCTGTGGATGTGACAAGGTAACCTCTCATGGATTACCATGTATATGTAAATTAAACTACATGCTGGATAGTGGTATATTGTGCTCAAAGAGGGATATACATCGTTTCTAGTATACCCTAAGTTGGGGGAAACATGAATCAACAATTGATATGCTATCCTACAAGGAGGCAAACAAAACAGATGGCGTGATATTGCTTCTGAGGTAGCACAGTTAGACGATCCTACTCGGATGGCCAAATGTTATAGTCAAATCCAGAACTTTCTTCATCCAGATATGGTGTGCCAATTAGGAGAACCATTAGAACAATTTGGGATTGGCAGACCTACCGGGACCTCAAGACCAAACCGACAGGAACCTTCATCTTGGGAGCATAACCGACCAAGGGCGAGCCAGTTCGAATGAGCACCATCAAATAGAAGAGCACTTAATAGAGGATCATCAGATCCGAATCGATTCATGCCCACTACCAGTATTTCCCATCCAACCTATATCAATATATCACTGGGTATATTGATGTTCGTGGAGATGGTAATTGTGGTTTCAGGGTGATTGCTGATTACTTGTATTCAAACGAAGGGAGGTGGAAAGATGTTCGTAGAGGATTGCACCATTACATGAAGAATGCAGAACCGACGAAGCATGTATACAAGAGCATGTTTAACGACGTACAACGACTTGTTAAAAGTGATTCATTGGAATAGGGATGGGCCAACACCTCAAGAGAAATGGATAACCATGGAAATGGGGATAGCGATCGCGACAAAGTACACTTCGATAGTAGTTTTATACTCTACTGTCTGGGGGGTATGGCAAGTGCCACATACCTTCCGATCGATAATTATACCGATCGTGATAGACCAAGAGGAGAGATCCACATAGGAGTTTGCCCCCAGGGTCATTTTGTAAGGTTTTGTATGGTTGATGACTCCCCACTCCCCCCTGTGTATCCGCAGTGGTTCTTTTATAGAGATCCAAACACTGTTGGACCTTGGATTCATCAAATACAATCTAGGTTAGATAGTTGGAACAGCGTTGTAACTTAGTTTTTCTTTAACTTAGTTGTTATAACTTAGTTTTTCTTTAACTTAGTTGTTGTAACTTAGTTTTTCTTTAACTTAGTTGTTGTAACTTAGTTTTTCTTTAAATTAGTTGTTGTGACTTAGTTTTTCTTTAACTTAGTTGTTTTATTCATTTTGACTGAAATTTGGTCATTTAATTCTCTTTTGTTTCAAAAAAAAATGTCTCCCCACAACATTCTAACTTATTCAACTAAGTTTGGTGAAAAAAAAATTATACTGCAAATAGTAAAGTTTTATGCTATTCGCGTACAAATTAATTTTAAGTCATATTAATAGTATAAACACATAAAAATGTAATCCAACACTTTTTTTTAAAAAAAAAGATTCCTGTCATGATTAAAACAAAAAAGTAACTAGTAAAATTCGCTACTAATCAACTACAAACTACTTGGGTAAATTTACTTTCAGATATCATTTTTTGAAAAAAAAACACAGCGACACATCGTTACATGTTTACAACGTCAATATGATTTAAAAAAAATTTACTACGGTGATTAGTAATTTGAACTGTGAATAGCAACCCCCTTGGGGTAATTATCGCGGTACATGCAGGAGCTACAACCCTTACAGAAGAAGGTCTCGTATATGCAGATGCAACATCTCACCAAGAATAAGTGACTACAAACAAACATAATTCTAGAAGAATTGGGATACTGAACAATCTGGATCCTAATTGTGAGAATGTCTATACAAAGGACATATGTAACGATCTCTTGCGGCAAAAAAAAATTGTAGCTTAGAAAAAGAACATCTATAGTAGCATATATTTTCATACTTGAAGGAAGTTAATAAAGCAAAGAAAGAGACAAACAAGTCTAAGTTGTCGAATATTAGTTGTCAAATATATAATATGTATTAAGTATTTTAATTCTATGAAATTGAATTATTTAAATGTTGGTCTTTGATTTGTAATGTAGTTTCATGTCTATTAAATATTTTAAATTTTATAGTTTAATAATTTAAATTCTGAAAAATAGAAAAAAAATAATAGTATATTTTAATTTCAAATTGTATAGTTTGATAATTAAAGTTCAAAAGATAGAAAACAAATCATAATATCAAATAAATATGACCTGATTAATATGATATAAAATTTAATTTAAAATACCTACGGATTGCCTATGAATACGGATATGTGTTTAGGATGGAACCGACGACGTGACACCAATGTTTCGATGAAATTTCCATACCTACAGAACAATTCGTAGGTAATCCGTAGGTAACTGTCGTCGTGAATTCCGTAGGTGATCCGTCGGTAATTTACCGACGGACACCTATTTTCGTCGGTAAATAATTTATCGACAATGTATTTCCAAAAGAAATTTAGTGGGAAAATTGGTTGTAAATCCGTCGGTAAACCTATTTACCTGTGGATTACCTACGAAATCGTCTGTAGGTAAACCACTTTTTTCTAGTAATGATATACTGATGCTATATTTTATATAGAAATATGAGATAAATTTAAAATAAGTTTATATACTTGTAAATGATTATGTTTCTATAATCATACACCTTATTTTTTAAAAAAATCTAAGACTAGCTTTAATTTTACATGATTTTTAATAACGTATGATTATAAATTATGAACAACTGAATAAATAGAATTTTAGTTACCATTAATGTTTCAGGTAATACTCTTTGTTACAATATCATGTAACAGAATAATCATAAAATTGTATTTGTAACATTTAATTCATATAATTTACTTTCTTGAAAGTAAATCATTAACTGAATTAATAGTTTTGAAACAAAGATATACAACATTTAAAAAGAGTGGTGTCATATGACTAAACAAATTTGTTTATCTACAAGAAACAAAGGAAAATGTATAAATTTATTGTTCCTCACTTTTTTTGAGTGCACTCAACCCAATTACTTATCTATTTCATCGTGTTTTATATTTTCACACCAAATCCTTTTTGTCATTAGATTTTAGTGTCAACTTGCTAATCGACACATCCACAACTTAGTTTTGACTCTTGAACATTATAAAGTTGTTGCTATTCAATTCAAGCGATACTATAAATAATGCAGTTTAACATTTGGGAATAAGGTAATCAAGTTGCTTTTTCTTTATATTTAATTCTCTTCCCGGTTTTGAACATTTAAAATATTAAAAATTTCACAGTCGGCTTTGTTACAATGATTGTATTCTTCCACTACAAGCAGAATTGTTTGATAAAGTGTCTTTTGACTTTGAGCTTATAATACTCAAGCCTTAGCTCTTATTACTTTGTGGATCTTATTTCTAGAAGATGCTCCATGGAGTTTCTTATACCTATTAAAAGTTCCTTATTTTTTTCATTATGATACTTGATAGATTAACGTTTCTATATACAGTTCCTCTTCCATGGATGTCAGTATGTTTGAGCACTTCTCTTCTAAGATGGTAGCAAGTGCTTGAGGTATCTCCTTTCGTTTAGTCAATGATGGATATAGATCAATAATAAGCTTGACAAATGCAGTGAGATAGGGACGACTTTGTAGGTGTTGTTTTTGTAAAGCAAGTTAGAGTTATGGATGCGTACACCAATGCACACTTCTTATGAATTAACATATTTTAATGATCAAACGATTGTCTTAATATTTATTTCTGTGTACTTGTATTTTGTTAATCTGTCAATTGTATTTCGTTAACCCGATACTTGTATTTCGTTAGCCTTTCACTTGTATTACGTAAACTCGTCACTTGTATTATGTTAACCCATCACTTGTATTTTGTTAACCTGTCACATGTATTTTGTTAACCTATCACTTGTATTTTGTTAACCAGTCATTTGGAGTTGTTATTGGCGGTGAGCTTGACTTATTTTGACTATTAACCAGGTTGTAGCTGAATCAGGGATAACATTATTAGCTGCTATAGTAGTTGGTAAGAAACAAAACTTCAACTACTTATATTATAAAAAACAAATACTTGTTGTGCATCTATATGAATCTTTGTTATTTTGATTTGTTGTGATTTAAAAATCATTAAAGTTTATAATCTAGGGTTTTTAGTATAAGGATTAGGGTTGTTTGTAATCTTTTATATCTACTTCAATTACATCACTCTAAAAGTAGAAAGATATATAAGTCTTAGTTAAAAAAAGTACACTAAGCCATTTTATATACTTACTTTTAGAAATGAAGTGAGCACAAACACAAAAATGAATTAAAAAGAAGTGTTATCTGCAGTCGCAAAAGTACTTCACGCAGACACTTTTCATGCATAGGAGACAGCCACCGGCAGTAGCCTACAAGCCCCCCAGCCGCTGGGCGGCCAGAACACCCATAGCCGACTAATGACCAGATCCCCTACAACCACCAGACAACTCTATTCAGGGTCAGCCTCTAGGCGGTCCTAATTTGGTTTTATTTTGAGTCTGTTGAGTCAATTGTGACATTATATTATATAACGAGTTACAAAAGATACCCTATACCCCAAGCCCTGAAAACCATCATATGAGTTAAAAACGTCGAGGGCTTATTTCCGAGTCAATGAAGACATTATAAAGTATATAACGAGTTAATAAAGACTACCTCACATCACAAACCCCCAAAACCACCATAGTAAAGTTAAAAACATTGAAGGTTTATTTTAGGGTTTGTAGTGGTGGGATTAGGGTTTAACGACCCTAAACCCTAAACTATAAACTCTAAAAATTTGTCGAGTCAGTGATGACATTATAAAGTATGAAACGAGCTAAAAAAGATTCACCTACACCACAAACCCTAAAAACCACCATAGGAAAGTTAAAAACGTTGAAGGCTTATTGCCAAGTCAGTGGCGACATTTAAAGTATTTAACGAGTTAAAAAGACTACCCTACACCACAAACCCAAAAAAACAACCTTAGGAAAGCTAAAAACATCGAGGGCTTATTATAGGGTTGTAGTGAATGGATTAGGGTCTAACGACCCTAAAACCACAAACCTTAAGCCCTAAAAATCTACCAGTCAGTGGTGGCAACATTATAAGTATAGAATGAGTTAAAAAAAGACCCTACATCACAAACCTAAAAACCACCCTAGAGAGTTAAAACGTCGAAGTCTTACTGAGTTAGTGGGACATTATAAGTATAGAACAATTTAAAAGAGATTATCCTACACCATAACCCTAAAACCGTTATAGGAAAGTTAAAAACGTTGAAGGCTTATTTAAGGTTTGTAGTGTAGGAATTAGGGTCTAACGACCCTAAAAATCCATCGAATCAGAGGCAACATTATAAAGTATAAATCGAGTTAAAAAAGATTACCCTACACCACAACCCTAAAACTCACCCTAGTTTAAAACATTGAAGGCTTAGTTTAGGGTTCGTAGTCTAAGGTTTAGAGCCCTAAAAACTTACCGGGACAATAGAAATGCCATAAGGGTGTAAAACAAACCACAAAATGATGGGATAAACCCCAAAATAACCTAGGAATGCTAAATCATGATTTACCTTTATTCATTATGTCTTTATTATTGAAATTATGGTTTCGAGTCTTTATGAACTACTTTGATTTTTTTTATCTTTCATTAATATAGGTTTCTTTCTTGAAAATGTTATATAAAGTTAAAAGTTTTAAACTATTCAAATTAATAACTCAGTTGGAGCGTCCACTTCTTTTCATCCGCATGGGATACGACTTCATAGCCATTCATTTTTTTTGGTTCATTCTGGATGAGTGCAAAATGGTCGTGGCACTGGAGCATTTTTTAATGTATGTTTTGGACATATAGAGAGTCACTTGTGACCATTTTTCCTCTTTTAAGTCCAAATTCAATTTCGTTTGATCTAAATCATTCCTTAAACCATTCATAATCATACTATAATGTAAAATAATCAAGTTAGAATAAAAAATTTTCCTTCTATTATAAACGATTATCTATAACTTTTATTTTCTTCATAATAACAATTTTATTAATTAAAATATTTAATAAATATTTTTGATTGACTGTGTATTTTTAAAAAATTAACTACATATCTTTTTAATGATTGCATCAACTAAAAGTATGACTACAAAAACAAATATGCTCTTTTTATAATCATTTTTACAACTTAAAAATATGTTCAAAATCATGCTATCACTTTATTTATATATACAATTATTTCAAAATTATCTAATAATATGGAAACAAAGGAAAACTAAGAACAATTACGATTAAAAAAATTAAGCTGCAAGTAACAAAAACAAACTAAATCCACACATATTTAAAGAAGTAGGATTATAGCTTTTATATTTAAAAATTGTACCCAAGAGAGGAAACGTAAACATGTATACGCATGATTACGTCATATAAAGAATACAAATTCAATTATTGTAGTCATTTAGTGGTTGCAGCACTCTTGCATATTTCACATTGCAGCGCACTAGCCGGTTCACACTAACAGTACACATCAATGCTCACTAACAAACTAAATCCACGCATGGATCGGACCGACTGTCGATAATAACAAAAAGGTATCTGGGCCCAAAATTACCTTTTATCTCCCCGATCTCTAATGGGAAAAAACACCCGGTAGTACTACTAGCACACTCGGAGAGATCCTTTCCTTTAGCAAAATTTTCTTTCACAAAATTTCCTTTTGTACTCAAAACACATCCGAGAAAGCGAAACTAGAATCTCATATACCTTAAAAAATTTTCACACTTCTACGCCCATTACCGTCTCTTTGCACTCCCGATCATTCATTTAGATCTATCTCCTCCAAAATTTTCCCCCTCTGATCACCCTCTACTTTAGTTTCCCCGTGGCGATGAAGGCGAAGAGACGCCACACCGAGTGAATAACTGCCGCCGGGGCAGGACCAAGCTCCGTCCGTGTGAAAGAAGCAAAGGTGGCTGGGTCGACAAGATGTACCTCGTCTGATCAGATGGAGCGGCACTTGGTTGAACGTTCAATCTTCCTAGAGACATGCCGGTGTCTAATGTGCTGGACAAAGTTAAGGTGAAGTTCGACTCCGCTTCAAAGAAGAGTCGGCTTGGGCCCGCGACGATGAGAAGGAGGAAGAAGATGTTCTGCCGTTGGAAAGATGTTTGTCTTGTTAAAGAACGGAGGGTTGCTAGACGTACTACATTCAAGAATTTGGAGTCGTCTAAGTGCTATCTCCTCAGTCAAACTGTGAGTCAGTCTCGGTTTCCCTATGTCTCAATTGATGATTTGTTGATAGTGGTGGTGATGATTTGTTCTTGAATGTAGTACGTTCAGCAACCCATATAAGATATTCGTTTACTTTTCTGGTATTTTGTGTAAGTCAGAGTGCCGGTTACAAGATTATTTAAATACAGTACTGGTATGTCTCTTGTGGCCACTTCTTCGATTAAAACCTTTATTTTAGTTCACCTTTTGTGATGTTGTGCGGACATCTACCACGTATGATGAACCTTACATAAATGAGTTTCAGTTTTCTTTTTTTTTTATGTTCAGATTATCCGTGGAAGTTGATCGCTCATGTGTGTGAACAAAGACAATGAATCTAGCACTGTACGAGGATAAGAAAGTTTGAACTTTTACTGAATTTGTTCTCTATTAACCTCTTAGCTGGCGATATAGACATAATGAAATGTGATGGTGGTCCAATTTCTGAAATAGAGGCATCTACTAGATCAACATGTTTAAATCATTATGCTTTGGTTCACAACTCGAAAAAGTTTGGGGCCTAGGTTTTTGATGATTCAAAACCATGCTTATCGATTGGACCATTAGGGTTTTAGTGATTTCTTTATTGTAAGTCACTTGTTGCACGGTTTTGGTTATAAATGAATATCCAAACAACTGACTGCATAAACTCAGTAGTAACTAATCCCGATTATTCTTTTGTCTAAGATGTTGTGCCTTCTGCTACTCAGGTTTGTGATTCAGAGGGATTTAACACCAGATGTAGTCTTGTTCTATTAGACCCGACAAAAGCATAATATTGAGTATGCTTTGCTGGAGTTAATCGTAAGCATCTTGTTATGTTGTGTCTGATTTTTGTGCGTCATGCTGTATAGTTAATGCTAACTGTTCCCTGTTAACCGGATAAGTCAATCTGCGTGTAGACACCAAAAATTCTCACCCCATAAAAGCAAAATTCAGACAATAAGAGGGTCGTCGCCTTTCTTTTCAAAATTTGTTCACGTGCATTCCAAAATGAAACTATCATTTTATGACAAAAAAAATACTTAATTTAATTTTCAAAGCATTCGTTTTCAAACCCGTCCCTTTTCGTTATTTCCTTATTTTGCCATTTTGTTTTCGATTTATTTCATGTTAGTCAATTATGTTTTATTCTCTTATGTATTGCCTATTCATTTTATTTTGGTTCATGTTATTTCGTTACTTGTTTATTTTATCTCATTTCATTTATACTTATACTTGTATTTTCTTTATAAGTACTTGTTATTTTGTCTTTATCATTATTGTTTTTCGAATCATTTTCATCATTTTTTGTACATTCTCACTATTATATTCCATACTAGTATTCTTCGTATATATCTAATTCAATTTTCATTTCATGGCATTCACTTGTATTTTTATCTTTATCATGTTAGTGCGATTTCATTATTTCATGTACTTGTTATTATGTCATTTCGCTTATTTTATACATTATTTTGATTTCGTTTTTTTACCTACACCCCTCTAATTCATGACCATCAAGAACAAAAAATTCATTTACTAGCTTAATTCTTTCGTTTTATTGTACATTTACATTTTAAAGACTAGCGTTTTTAAGAAATTATTCAGTTCAAAGCAGAACGTTAGAATTATTTCTCTCACTTGTATACTTATAAGTTCCGAGTTAGCATAGCTGTTTTATGCATGTATGTAGAACCCTAATAATCCCGGGTTTGAAGACTGGCGAGAATGTTGAAGTATTTTTATTTTTCCTTCAGTTGCATCAATACTTGGTTATTATTTTCCGCACTGATATAGTGAGTTAGTTGTTAGTATAGCTAGTGGTAGTCAGTGTGGGAAAGACAAGGGGTCGTGTGCTCGAGTCCTGTCATGGGCGCGTCTAGAAGCAGTTTGCTTTCGTATTTTTTCCTTATCATGGTCAAACCCGGTCAAACTCATCGAGGTTCATCATCCTCAAAAGCCCAATCACAATCAAGTATAGCCCATGACAGAATAAGAAACCCTAAACCCATGTTAGTAAACCACCGCCAGTAACCCTACCCATCTGTTATAAAAGAGCAACATCAAAATTAACCTAGTGGATGAACAGTGGCCGACACCATCTTCTACCCTCTCCTTCTTCATCGATGAATCTTCATCGATGTTTTCATCATCCGCCTCCACCCTTTTCCAATACCGGGCTCGATCTTTTGTATTCGAAGAAATCCAGAAACAAAAACCCTAACTTCTCTTCTCTGGATTGTCTTTTTTTCCTGCCTCTATTCTTTTCTCTCCGATAACTTCCCAATCGTCACCTTCAGTCTGTGTACTCACATTGATTTCGCAAAATCCTAACTGGCTTCCCCCTTCATGCTCTTCATCGCCGGTAATTTTGCAACCATATTGGCGAACGAGGAACATACCTTGCCCCTTTCCTTCGTTCTCCTTGAAACTGAAAAGAAACAAGACGAATCTAGCCCTAGCTTCCGGTCACTTTCATTCGCTTTTCCGGCACCTGTGAACCGAAGAAAGAAATCGAAATGACTTCCATCTCCCGATTGCTACCGTCTATGACCGAAACAGAAGGCTGAAGCGCAACTATTGTCTCTTCTCTCGCGGTCCAACGCCGGTTATACACCATCTTCCATCGAGATTTTTCTCCTCAGTCAAAATGAAACCCACCGCCTGAAGCTAAGTTCACATTCCTTCTTGAATTTCTTATATTACACTCTTCTGTAGTGTCCTCTATTTTGATTTTCATTCATTTTCGAGTTTCATCTTCTTCAAATTATGAACTGGTGCATTTTGCTTAAGAGTTGCTGAACTCTTTGATTCACTTTCACTCAGAGGATCGAACCAGACCTAAGCGAAGAAGAAGCCTGTCGCGCACAACCCAGTCCACCCGGACCCTATTTCTATGATCTCTTGATTTTTCTACTTCTCAAGACCAGGGTATGCTTCCAAATTTAATTTGAGCCCAAGTCTGTTCTTGGTTAGTGAAATCGAAGAAACCAAAACTTTTGCAAATCAGTTCTGGTTCCAAACTTTTGTGTGACTATTGTCCAATTGCCTCTGCGTTTGTTTTTTTTTTTCTTTTCCTTCTGGAAAACATAAGAGATGATAAATGAGATCGAAGTATTTCTGTTGCAATCAATATTGATCACAAGTTTGTTGTAGTTATGGTCGATATATGTACAGGTTTTCTGTAATTTTTTCTGCGTAGCTGAGCGTGTCGTAGCAGTTGGTACTTGTTCCTTCGTTTCATTTGGCTTCTGAATCTTTTTTTGTAAACTGATCTGTAGCATGTCTTGGTGGCTCTGTTTGAAGTGTATATCATCAACATTTATACTCGTGATTCCAGATTGCCGTAAACTTGTATATCCCTCGAATTAGCTTGGCACTTTCTCCGTTGACGTAAGCTAGTTTTGTTTCTATGCTAAACATATGTCCCCATACCCGGTTTCATTTAACAATCAGGATTATGGTTCTCTGTGCTCCCTCTGCTCATGCGCTTAAACTTGGTTGTAGCATCAGGCCTTTGCTTCTCTTTGAAAGAGGAGCAGGTTAATTAAATCCCTTGTGCAAGACTTGACTAAATTTTAAGTGATGTGAGTTCCTACCCCAAGGATAACCTTTGGTTTAATTACCTTAGTTTGTTTTTGTTTTATGATACCTCCACCTGATTACAGTGTTAGATGTTAACAAAAAAAAAAGAAAAAGAAACGGAAATAAAAGTTGATTAGTAATCTCAGAGCTTAGGTTATACTTACCCAATTGGTGTACTTAAGTAATAGTGCTGAATGTAGTTATTTAACCACCACCTTGAAAGACTTGTTCTAGCCCATCGACCTTAATGTATTATAGTTGTTCGGTCTTGAATTAGTCGTCCTAATAGGAGCAAATAATATATCAACGCTTATTCTTGGCTCAAACTTTTTTTTTTACTGTGACTTCAGCATTTAATATGTTTGTTTGATCTGAGTTCGTTCACCTTTTTGTGTGCCCTTCATATTTATCTCCTTGTCATTAACGTGCTAATTCACATCCTTGTATATTATTTGTCTTGAAAATTTTGGACTAGGGCTTGTCTGTTTCGTTACAACTCAGGCGTAACCCTTTGTCTTATGGGTTAGGATAGGTGACCCTAGAAGCTCATAGGTTACCCGCTTGTTGACGATAGATTTATCGGTTAAGGCCAACAATTTTATGTGGGTCTATAGAGAAGTCCTAGGACTTATTCACAGATGTTGCTCACATTAAGGTCGTAGCACTCGAGGGTTATCCATAATCAAAAGAATAACATTCATAATTAATTGAAATTCCAAAAACTCTACTTCAAAACTTGCCCCAACTCAGAGGCCCAAAATCATGCCTAATTTCTGCCCAAAAATTTGTCCAAATTGAGACCAAAAAACCGGTCCTCATTTCAGGCCAAAAATCTGCCCAAACCTAAAGCACATTTATAAGGTCTAGATCAGTCCAAAAATAAGGCCCAAATTTTAAAGTCTATTTCAGCCCACTTTTCAAGGCGTATTTTGACCCAAATTCGAAGGCCCAATTCTGGCCCAAGAGATCAAATTTGGCCCAATTTTAACCCCGACCCAGTCCCGTTTCAGCCCATAATTCAATTCATAAATCAGCCCAAAATAAAATCAATTCCACTTCAAAGTTAGTCCAAAAATCAAGTCAATCTCAATTCAGTTTTAACCCAAATTCAATTCAGTTTAATACAATCAATTCAATTCCGAATTCATTCAAATTCAAAAATTAATTCAATTCAATTCCATATTCAAATTCAATTCAATTTTAAATTCTTTCAATTTCAATTTCAATTCAATTCCAATCCAAATCAAAATTCATTCAATTTCAATTCAAATTCAACTCTAAATCAATTCCAATTCCAATTTCAAATTCGATTCCAATTCAATTTCAACTTCAATTCCAATCCTTTTTCAATCCAATCCAATTCATAATTCCTTACTCCATAAACCTCAAAGTCTCAAATACCATAAATTCCAAGTATCATGGATTCAAATCATCTCCAAAATCCAATTATCCCCGCACATTCGAATGTCTCACAGACCCGAGTGTCTCATAGACTTTGTCATCCCAACGATTCGAATGTCTCACAGACCTGTGCGTCTCACAGACCTGTGCGTCTCACAGACCTGTGCGTCTCACAGACCTGTGCGTCTCACAGACCCGAGCGTCTCACAGACTTCAACATCTCAAGGTTTCAAACGTCTCATAGACCCGAGAGTCTCACCGACTCAGATATCTTGTTCCTTCCACATCTCAATATCTCAATTGTCTCATAGACCTGAGTATCTCACAGACTAACACCACAAACCTAAACTTTTCGAAACTTTAAACTCCTTTAAATTTCAAACCCCTCAAAAGCCCTTCAAAACCTATAAACCGTGAACTACGTAAGGTCTGATCTCAACACGGAGTTGAGTATGTAGGCAACCCACACAGGGTGCGACCCCACATCAATCGAAATACCTTTTTGCACTCAACCATCTCACCTCCAAACAACCCCATGCACTTCCAACCCTCGACTACCTCAAAAAACTCAACCATCCTAAAGGCCCTGAACTACGTAAGGTCTGATCTCAACAAGGAGTTGAGTACGTAGGCAACCCACACGGTGCGACCCCATTCCAATAAAAAAACCCCTTTTCCCACTATAAGGTGATACTCATACCTCTTGAAGCACTCAAATCTCTTCCGACTCACATTAAATCCTCATGCCTTCAGACTTCAGGCCTTCTTCATCCATTTAATCCCCAAACCCTTTCTCGATCTTTCGTTCTACACTCAACCAACTTTTAACCCTTTCATTTGGCGCTAGCTTGGCAGAAAAGCTCGCCTCATCCACTCTCTTTTCTCTCTTCTCGTCCTAATCTTATCTTTGGCTTTAAAATGAATCTCTCTAAAAAGGTTTTGAAAGAAGACAATCCCGACAATTGGAGACTGAGTTTCCTCGGGCACCAATCTGAAGTCGTGGTCGTTGCCACTTCTAAGGGGTGTAACCCAGTGTGAACCACAATAGAATCTCTGCAAATGACCAGATAAGTCCTATCCGTAGGCAACAATTTCAGAGTCAACCAACGGTTCTTAGAACCCTTCCTTTCCTTAATAATATCCTTAGGTCAAACTAGGCGGCGACTCTAGTCAATTTCTGCCTATAGGGCATAAGTCCGCGTGGAGCCCATTGAGAGCGGGTGCAGTGCTCACTAGCACAGTAGCACTCTCCTTTATGCTTTCTGGGAAAGACAGACGATTTAGTAGGTATTTGAGGGCTGCCAGAATAACGGGTTTTCACCTTCTATAAAATGACAATTTCTAGGATCTAGGCTTCTTAGTTAGATCATATTTAGATAGACCCCCCCTCATACCGAAAAATCACCCTCCACATTGTGCAGTATGTTCTAGTCAAAATAAATGATTGGTTAGGTAAGAAGATGTTTTCTTGCAAATTACCTCATTATGATGTTTTCTTTCTTCTACTCCTTCTTTGTTATAAATTCATGTGCAAATTCATTGATGAGTCTGGGCCAAGGAACATAATTGGGTTTTAACTGATGGGCCTTATAATGTCTAAAGAGGGAAACATCATTATAGTATGGGCTAAGGAACATAAGTAGGTCTTAACGGATGAGCCTTATAATGTCTAAAAAAATGCTTAGAAAGTATTTTATAAATCCGACAGTTGTTCTTGCCCATGTTGCTTGGGCTGACTGCAAATGCCAATATATTTGAGAAGTTTTTGCGTTTGTCAATTGTTGTCATCCGACTCCGTACTTGTAAGTTTTTGATCGAAGCATGTAAAACCTAAGTTGCATGTTTTTTGCTTTGAGCCTAGTCCAAAGAAATTTCTTAGGTTTTGAAGTCCTTCTCTTCTGTTCTAACTTAGTCTAGATACTTAATTTTAGTTGCGAGTGCAATTTCTTCCATCAAAAGCATTAATTAGCGAGTATTTATGATACATAATATGTCACTCTGGCACTGCCATGTTTCTTCCACTCATTTACTCAAATATACATTATAATTTATGGTCACTAAATGTGACTTATCCTCTCTGTTTGGTTGGAATAGCTTAATGTACCAATGCAATGTCTTATTCTAAGGTATTATCCCTTCTCTTGTAATTCCTTTGGCAGCAAGCACAATAGGTTGTTTAAATCTGGCTTGTGAGTGCATGTTTGTTTATTTTGTGCATTCTATCCGAGCTCTATATTTATTTTTCTCTTGCCTCCAACTTTTACAGTCCATTTTGGCAAAATTGGGTTGTGGTGCTTACAGGGCTTCTCAGCACCTAGGAAGGTATGAGAAGTGGGTAACGTTGTCTCAGTGATGTTATAAATGTATGAGTACATCTTAAGTTGTGCACTCTGAATTGTAGGCACACTTTGGTCTCTTCCAAAACAAGAAGAGTCCAATGACATTTATATGCTACATTTTGGTTAGGCAACCTTACATGAGAGGGGTGACTTCTGCTGGAACCTTTTAAGCTCCACTCAGGTTCTCTTATCTGCAACTGAATTCTTCTTATTATGTTAAACTTATAGATAATTTAGATTCATGATGTGACAACATCATATGAGTTTATGAGCAATTGTTACTAGTTTTTACTAATTAGTTTTTTTTTGTTTTTTCAGAGTGAGAGTGATGTCGTAGATTCCTGCCTGGGTGGTGTGCTTGGCCCATGCCAAAGAAGCTTTACAAGGGTATAAAGTGCTTGACAAATTACTACTGTACCGGATAAAGGATATCTATTTTCCATCCATTCAGTTAACCTTAGACTGTGCACTACTTTCATAATATACCTTGGGCGTAGTGAATTTTGTGTATATTGCTTTTGTTTTTTTGGAGCTAATTAGTTGTTTAAATATATTGTGGTTTTGAAAGATAAACCAAACTTCACAAATTATCCCAACAGTTAAGTTGGTTGGTTGGCTGTATATGTTACTCTTTTGGCTGAATATTACTCAGTCATATCATCAACGAATTATGCTCTATATTTGCAGGATAAGGTATAATATAAGAATTATAAAACATGATGCTTCAAGATGTAACAACCCTAGATTGTTATCGGGCTATCAATTGTTTGTTTGTTCTAGATTGATTGCAAGTTCCTCCCACTTTTGACAAACTATGGACAAAATTGTGTCCTTTATTTGGAAGTTATTGTTATATTAGCTGACAACCCTTGCTGGTAATGGTAAAATGTTGCCAGTGCACTCCTCTCCATCCCTCATTTGAATAGGACTTCTTGCAACTTCTGTATTGATTTAATTTGCTTTGTGTAAAAGACATACATGCCAAAAATAATATTATTGTATCTTGATAAGCTACATGCATTTGATATAATTATGAAAAGTATCATCAAAAGACTATGATGCATTACAAGAATCTTGCTTCCTCCTTTTGATGTTCATTGCCTATTTCTATAAACTGAAGCTTATAAGTTTCTTGTTTTGATTTTTTCAGAGTGACGATCTGCTAGAGAGACAACAAGAACGGTAGTAACCTTCCAGGTTTCTATGATCTATCATTTTTTAATTTATTGTGTTTCTTGTTAAATGAAATCTTAAATGCGTATTTGTTGAATTTAAGTTGCTCAATCTTGTGTCATTTTGATGGGTTTCTTCTGTTGGAATCCTAAGTATAGTTCTAGGAAGCAAATACTTTTTAAAATGCTTGAGCTTAGAAAATGAATATTCAAGAGTAATGTGATGGTTCAAATAAGGAGGAACCAAAACATCCGAGTTGTATCTCCATTTTCTTACCTTATTGCTAATTTGAATACTATTCTGTTTTTTCAATATTGATACTTGTGACACCCCCACTTCATCTATCTGTCCATGGTAAGAATCCTACCATGAACTATCAACCAGGTTATAAAGTAGCATCATAAGAAGCACTTACCCCCTTTGTACATGATGATTTAACATCATTTTTCTTTCATCCCTTTATCAGTGATTATGAGCTGTGTGGTGATACTATCGTGTTAGTGAGGTTGAGGGTGATGATCAAGGATAGAATATTAATATAGTTTATAAGATATTATTCAACTTGAAGATAAAATAGAGATAAAGTATCCAAACATGTGTGAAAGCATATGAATCAAGATACGAGTATTGAAGCTAGGTTGTCTCTTGGAGTGGCGCACTCTCTAGATGTTTGAGGGTGGTGTCAAATTTGTTCGGGCACTAACTTCCTAGGTGTTCTATGAGTGTGAAAGGGAGCGGGTGTACACGGAAGAGTGGTGCAAAGGATGCCTAGAGATAAGAAAGAAAGGGCATCATTGATTTTGAGTGTGCATGGAGGCCATGGTGTTGGCACTAGAAATGAAGCAAGAAATGACAACTTGGATTTTGCACCGGCATGTGACTTTTGACCCTAATAAACACTCGGTTGGAATAGTGAGAGACTCACTTGGTTGGAAAAGTGAGAGACTCACTTGGTTACTTCTAGAAGTGGAGCTAAGAGCACTCAAATAGACTACATTTTAGTAAGGACTATCTGGACACCTGGCTATAAAACTCTATGGTAATCCTAGGTGAGAGTAGCCACTCAACATAGAGTGTCAGTGCTTTGTTATCGAGGGAAAAAGTTGTACATGGCTAGTTAGACAACACATAAATAAGGTGTTGGACACTCGAAGAAGATAATCAACAAAACTCAATGCATAAGATGATAGTGGAATATGATTGAGATATCAAGAAAGAGGATGTTGGGGGGAATCTCTATGTGGTCATCAATTGAGCTAGCCCATCAGTAAAGTGACAAAAGAGATGTTTGGAGAGTGTAAAACTAGCTTGCAACCAACAAACACATTAGGGTGGAATAAGGAAGTGAAACAAGCTATGAGGAACAAAAGGGAATGCTTCCAAACTTTGAAGAGTGGAATTGTGGAGAACATGAAGTATAAGGAGGCTGAAAGAGATGTGAAGAAAGCTATAAGGGAAGCTCAAGGAAACATGAGAAGGAACTAAATAAGAAGGTGGTCATGAAACTGAGAGAAAAGGACATCTATAGATGCCCTCGTCTTAGGGATCACAACACTTGAGATTTTGAGAAAGATTCATGAAAGATGTTGACTGAAGGGTCTTGATTGTAGCTGAGGAAATAAAGGGGAGGTGGTGACACTTCAACCTGTTGTTCAATTAGAACCAAGTCCAAGATGTTGGTGATCTTACCTTACAAGAGTATATGGTAAACTGGGATTGTGTGAATGAGGATTCAAGAGATAGGAGAGAAAAAGGCCTTGAGAAAGATAAGGCAGAAGAAAGAAAAAAACCAAATAACTCACCAGTTGAAGTGTTGAAGAGCTTAAGGGAGTGAGCTCAATTGGCTAACGGTTTTCTTTAACAACATTTGAAGAAACAACTATATGTTAATAAGTTGACGAAAAAGTACCTACACCCCTTGACGAAAAAATACCTACACCCCTTTATTTAAGATTAAGGGTTATGTACAAGAGTGTGCAAGAGTATATTAATGACCTAGTGCAAGTGGTTAGGAGTAACAATCAGTTTTCAAGCATTAAATTGATGAAAGGAAATGAGACTATAACAATAACTAGTGTATGGGCCATATGCTGGATTAGATGCATCCTAAACTCAACAGTTTTGAGATGACCTAGAAGAAGTGTGCAATGGGTGCCTAGGGATAAGAAAGATAGGGCATCTTGGATTATGAGTGTGCGTGGAGGACATGGTGTTGGCACTAGAAATGAAGCGAAAAAAAGGCATCTTGGTTTTTGCACTGGCATTAGAGTTTGGCCTTTATAGACACCTGGTTGGAAAAGTGAGACTCACTTGGTTACTTACAGAATTGGAGCTAAGAGCACTCAACTAGACTACATTTTAGTTAGAACTACCTAGAGACTTATCTATAGCAACTATATGGTTATCCTAGGTGAGTGAGTAGCCACTCAGCATAGGGTGTTGGTGCTTCTTTATAGATGGAATAGGTGTATATGACAAGTTAGACAACACAAAAATGAAGTGCTGGACACTCCAAGGAGATAACCAACAAAACTCTATGCATAGGATGATAGTGGAATATGTTTGAGATATCAAGAAATAAAATGTTGGTGTGGAATCTCTGTGTGGTCATCAATGGAGCTAGCCCATCAATAAAGTGGCAAAATTGGTGTTTGGAGTGAGTAAAATTAGCTTCCCATCAACAGACACATTATGGTGGAATAAAGAGGCTGAAAGAGAAGTGAAGAGCACGGTAAGGGAAGCTTAAGGAAACGTGACCATGAAACAGGGAAAAAAGGCCTTGAGAAAGATAAAATAGAAGAAAGCAGTATACCAGATAACTCACCAATTGAAGTTTTGAAGAGCTTAAGGGAGTGAGGGCTCAACCAGCTAGTGGTTTTCTTTAACAGGGTTTGAAGAAACAACAATATGCTAATAAGTTGCAAAAGAGTACTTATATGCCCTTATTTAAGATTAAGGTTGATGTTCAAGAGCATGCTAGAGTATATAATAATTTAGTGGAAGTGCTCAGGAGGAATGACTAGATTATGAGCATTAAATTGGTGAAAAGAAATGAGAGAGTAACAATAAGTAGTGCCTATGTGTCATAAGTTGGGTTAGATGCCTCTTCAGCTCAACATTTTTGAGATGACCTAGATGAGGTGGTGCAACAGGTGCCCCATGGATTTTGAGTTTGCATGGAGGTCACGTTAGCACTAGAAATGAAGCAAGAAAGGACGTCTTGGATTTTGCACAGACATAGAAGTTTGGCCTTAATAAAACTTGGGGTGGAAAAGTGAGAGACTCACTTGCCACCAAATGACACATTATGGTGGAATAAGGAAGTGCAACAAGTAACAAGGATCAAATGGGAGTGCTTCAAAATTTTGAAGAACAGAATTGTGGGGAACATGAAGAACTATGAGGAGGCTAAAAGAGAAGTGAAACAAGCAACAAGGAACAAAAGGGAGTGCTTCAAAATTTTGAAGAGTGGAATGTGGGGAACATGAAGAAGTGTAAGGAGGCTGACAGATAAGTGAAGAAAGCGGTAAAGAAAGGAAGAGGAAATGTGACCAATTAACTAAATAAGAATGTGGTCATGAAATGGGGATAAAATGACATTTATCGACGTGCGCTTCTTAGGGATTGCAAGACTTGAGAATTGAGGGGAACATGAAGAAGTATGAGGAGGCTGAAAGAGAAGTGAAAGAAGCAACAAGGAACAAAAGGGAGTGCTTCAAAATTTTGAAGAGCGGAATTTTAGGGAACATGAAGTATGAGGACGTTGAGAGTGAAGTGAAACAAGCAACAAGGAACAAAAGGGAGTGCTTCAAAATTTTGAAGAGCGGAATTGTGGGGAACATGAAGAAGTAAAAGGAGGCTGAAAGAGAAGTGAAGAAAGCGGTAAGGGACGATAGAGGAAATGTGACCAAGGAACTAAATAAGAATGTGGTCATGAAACAGGGAGAAAATGACATTTATAGATGTGCGCTTCTTAGGGATAGCAAAACTTGAGAATTGAGAAAGTTATATAGGTGAAGGATGCTGACTGAAGGGCTCTTGGTTGTGGATGAAGAAATAAAGGAGAGATGGGGTCGCACTTCGACCTACTGTTCATTAAGAACCAAATCCGAGATGTTGGTGATCTTACCATACTAGAGTATATGGTAAACCAGAATTGTGTGAGGAGGATTCAAGAGATAGGAGAGAGTAAAAGGCCTTCAGAATGGTAAGGCGGAAGAAACAAACGGACAAGATAACTCACTGATTGAAGTTTTGAAGAGCTTAAGGGAGAGAGGGCTCAATTGGCTTACAATTTTCTTTAACAGGGTTTGAAGAAACAACAATATGCCAATAAGTTGGTGAAAGAGTACTTACATCCCCTTATTTAAGATTAAGGATGGTGTACAAGAGTGTGCAAGAGTATATTAATGACTTAGTGGAAGTGGTTATGAGGAACGGTCGGATTATGAGCATTAATTGAAGAAAGGAAATGAGACCGTTCTAATATTTAGTACCCATGCGCCATATGTTGGATTAGATGCATCCTCAGCTAACCAGTTTTGAGATGACCTAGAAGAGGTGGTGCAATGGCTTCCCACGGATAAGAAAGAAAGGCATCATGGATTTCCAGTGTGCATGGATGACAGGGTATTGACACTAGAAATAAGACAAGGACATCTTAGATTTTGCACTGACCTATGAGTTTGGCCTTAATAAACTCTTGGTTGAAGAAGTGGGAGACTCACCTAGTGACTTCAAAAGTAGAGCTAAGAGCACTTAGATAGAGTACATTATGGTAAGGACTACCTAGAGATCAAGCAACAAAAACTATATGGTATTCCGAGGTGAGAGTGTAGCCACTTAGCACAGGGTGTCGGTGCTTTATTATCGAGGGAAAAGGTGTACAAGGTGAGTTAGACAACACAAATAAAATGTTGGACACTCCAAGGACATAAATATAGTGTTGGACACTCCAAGGTGTTGACCAACAAAACTTTGTGCATAAGATGATAGTGAAAGATGTTATCAAGAAAAGGATTTTGGTGTTGTATCTCTAGTGGTTATTAATGGAGATATCCCATTGATAAAGTGGCAAAAGAAGGTGTTTGAAGAGTGTTAAATTATCTTGCCATCAAAGGACACATCATGGTGGAATATGGAAGTGAAACAGGCTATGAGGAACAAAAGGGAATGCTTTGAAATTTTGAAAAGCGGAATTGTGAAGAGCATTAAGAAGTAAAAGGAGGATGAATGAGAAGTGAAGAAAGTGGTAAAGGAAGCTAGAGGAAAGATGATCAAGGAACAATAATAAGGTGGTCATGAAACGGGGAGAAAATATTTATAGAGCGTGCGTCTTAGGGATCTCAACACTTGAGATTTGATAAAGCTAGATTGGTGAAAGAAGCTGACTGAAGGGTCTTGGTTGTGGATGAGGAAATAAAGGAGAGTTGGTCGCACTTCGAGCCGCTGTTCAATGAGACCAAATCCATGGTGTTGGTCTTGCCATGAGGGCATTGAAGAGGTAAGAGAGAAAAGGCCTTGAGAAAGATGGAAGAAACAAGGTTTGAAGAGCATGAGGAGAGGGGCTCAACCGGCAACTTTTATTAACAAGGTTTGAAGAAACAAAAAATGCTAATAAGTTGATGAAAGAGTATTTACATCCCCTTATTTAAGATTAAGGGCTATGTACAAAAGTGTGCTCGAGTATATTAACGACTTAGTGGAAGTGGTTAGGAGGAACGTCCGACTTATGAGCATTAAATTGGTGAAAGGAAATGAGAGCGTAACAATTAATAGTGTCTGTGCGCCATCAGTTGGGTTAGATACATCCTTAGCTCAACAGTTTTGTGATGACCTAGAAGAGGTGGTGCAATGGGTGTCCAGAGACGAGAAAGAATGTGCATTGTGGATTTTGAGTGTGCATGGAGGAGATGGTGGTGGCACTAAAAATGAATCAAGAAAGGACATCTTTGATTTTGCACTGGCATATGAGTCTGACCTTAATAAACAGTAGTTGGAAAAGTGAGAGACTCAATTTGGTGACTTATAAGTGGAGCTAAGAGGACTCAATTGAACTACATTTTTGTTAGGACTACCTGAAGACCTAGCTAGAGAAACTATATGGTAATCCTAGGTGAAAAAGTAGCCACCCTTAGGGTGTCGGTGGTTGATTATTGAACGATAAAGGTGTACAAGACAAGTTAACAACACATATATAAGTGCTGGACACTCCAAGGAGATAACCAACATAACTCTCATAAGATGACAGAGGAAGATGTTGAGATATCGTGAAAGAGGATGTTGGTGTGGAATCTCTGTGTCGTCATCAATAGAACTAGCCCATCAGTAAAGTGGCAAAAGAGGTGTTTGGAGAGTGTAAAATTTGCTTGCCACCAATAGACACATAATGGGGACTAAGGAGGCTGAAATAGAAGTGTAGAAACCGTAAATGAAGTTTAAGGAAACTTGACCAAGGAACTAACTAAGAAGGTGGTCATGACCCCTCGTGGAAAAAGGATATTTATAGACGCACGCGTCTTATGGGTCACAACACTTGGGATTTGAGAAAGTTGGACGGTGAAAAATTTTGACTGAAGGGTTTTGGTTGTGGAGATAAAAAGGAGAGGTGGAGTCGCACTTTGACCTGCTGTTCAATAAGAACCAAATCCCAGATGTTGGTGATCTTACCATACCAGAGTACATGGTAAACCAGAATTGTGGGAGGAGGATTCAAGAGATAAGAGAGAGAAAAAAGCCTTCAGTATGGTAGGGCAGAAGAAAGGACGAACAAGATAACTCACTAATTGAAGTTTTGAAGAGCTCAAGGGAGAGAGGGTTCAATTGGCTAACAATTTTCATTAATAGGGTTGAAGAAACATCGATATGTCAATAAGTTTGCGAAAGAGTACTAACATCCCCTTATTTAAGATTAAGGATGATGTACAAGAGTGTACAAGAATATATTAATGACTTAGTAGAAGTGGTTATGAGGAACGGTCAATTATGAGCATTAAATTGATGAAAGGAAATGAGACCATACTAATAATTAGTGCATATGCGGCCTATGTTTGTTTACATGCATCCTCAGCTTATCTGTTTTGAGATGACCTAGAAGTGGTGGTGTAATGGGTTCCCAGGGATAAGAAAGAAATGGCATCATGGATTTGAGTATGCATGGATGACATGGTGTTGGCACCAGAAATGAGGTAAGAAAGGACATCTTGGATTTTGTTTAGCCTTAATAACCACTTGGTTGGAGAAGTGAGAGATTCACTTGGTGACTTTAGAAGTGGAGCTAAGAGCACTTAGATAGTCTACATTAAGGACTACCTGGAGACCAAGCAACAGAAACTATATGGTATTCCAAGGTGAGAGCGTAGCCACTTAACAAAGGGTGTCGGTGCTTTATCATCGAGGGAAAAGGTGTACAGGGTGAGTTAGATGACACCTATAAAATGTTAGACACTCCAAGGACATAAATATAGTGTTGGACACTCCAAAGTGCTGACGAACAAAACTTTGTGCATAAGATGATTGTGAAAGATGTTATCAAGAAAAGGATTTTGGTATGGTATCTCCAGTGGTTATTAATGGAGATATCCCATTGATAAAGTGGCAAAGAAGGTGTTTGAAGAGTGTTAAATTAGCTTGCCACCAAAGGACACATCATGGTGGAATATGGAAGTGAAACAGGCTATAAGGAACAAAAGGGAATGCTTTGAAATTTTGAAAAGCGGAATTGTGAAGACATTAAGAAGTATAAGGAAGGATGAATGAGAAGTGAAGAAAGTGGTAAAGGAAGCTAGAGGAAAGATGATCAAGGAACTAAATAAGAAGGTGGTCATGAAACGGGGAGAAAATGATATTTATAGACGCGTGCGTCTTAGGGATCTCAACACTTGAGATTTGAGAAAGCTAGATTGGTGAAAGAAGTTGACTGAAGGGTCTTGGTTGTGGATGAGGAAATAAAGGAGAGTTGGTCGCACTTCGAGCCGCTGGTCAATGAGGACCAAATCCATGGTGTTGGTTATCTTGCCATGAGGAGCATTGAAGAGGTAAGAGAGGAAAAGGCCTTGAGAAAGATGGAAGAAACAAGGTTTGAAGAGCATGAGGTAGAGAGGGCTCAACCGGCTACGGTTTTTATTAACAAGGTTTGAAGAAACAAAAAATGCTAATAAGTTGATGAAAGAGTATTTACATCCCCTTATTTAAGATTAAGGGTTATGTACAAAAGTGTGCATGAGTATATTAACGACTTAGTGGAAGTGGTTAGGAGGATGTCCGACTTATGAGCATTAAATTGGTGAAAGGAAATGAAAGCGTAACAATTATTAGTGTCTATGCGCCATCAGTTGGGTTAGATACATCCTTAGCTCAACAGTTTTGAGATGACCTAGAAGAGGTGGTGCAATGGGTGTCCAGAGACGAGAAAGAATGTGCATTGTGGATTTTGAGTGTGCATGGAGGAGATGGTGGTGGCACTAAAAATGAATCAAGAAAGGATATCTTTGATTTTGCATTGGCATGAGTTTGACCTTAATAAACAATTAGTTGGAAAAGTGAGAGACTCAATTTGGTGACTTACATAAGTGGAGCTAAGAGGACTCAGTTGAACTACATTTTTGTTAGGACTACCTAAAGACCTAGCTAGAGAAACTATATGGTAATCCTAGGTGAGAAAGTAGCCACTACGCTTAGGGTGTCGGTGGTTGATTATTGAAGGATAAAGGTGTACAAGACAAGTTAACAACACATATATAAGTTGCTGGACACTCCAAGGAGAGAACCAACATAACTCTCATAAGACAAAGGAAGATGTTTGAGATATCGTGAAAGAGGATGTTGGTGTGGAATCTCTGTGTCGTCATCAATAGAACTAGCTAATCCGTAAAGTGGCAAAAGAGGTGTTTGGAGAGTGTAAAATTTGCTTGCAACCAATAGACACATAATGGGGACTAAGGAGGCTGAAATAGAAGTGTAGAAAGCCGTAAAGGAAGCTTAAGGAAACGTGACCAAGGAACTAACTTAGAAGGTGGTCATGACCCCCGGTGGAAAAAAGGACATTTATAGACGCAAGTGTCTTATGGGTCACACCACTTGAGTTTTGAGAAAGTTGGACGGTGAAAGATCTTGACAGAAGGGTTTTGGTTGTGGATGAGAGAAAAAAAGGAGAGGTGGAGTCGCACTTTGACCTGCTGTTCAATAAGAACCAAATCTCAGATGTTGGTGATCTTACCATACCAGAGTACATGGTAAACCAGAATTGTGGGAGGTGGATTCAAGAGATAGGAGAGAGAACAAGGCCTTCATAATGGTAGGGCAGAAGAAAGAAACGAACAAGATAACTCGCTAATTGAAGTTTTAAAGAGCTCAAGGGAGAGAGGGTTCAATTGGCTAACAGTTTTCATTAACTGGGTTTGAAGAAACATCAATATGTCAATAAGTTTGCGAAAGAGTACTAACATCCCCTTGATTAAGGATGATGTACAAGAGTGTACAAGAATATATTAATGACTTAGTAGAAGTGGTTTTGAGGAACGGTCGATTATGAGAATTAAATTGATGAAAGGAAATGAGACCATACTAATAATTAGTGCATATGCGCCATATGTTTGTTTACGTGCATCCTCAGCCTAATTGTTTTTAGATGACCTAGAAGAGGTGGTGTAATGGGTTCCCATGGATAAGAAAGAAATGTCATCATGGATTTTGAGTATGCATGGATGACATGGTGTTGGTACCAGAAATGAGGCAAGAAAGGACAACTTGGTTGTGGGCTGACATGAGTTTGGCCTTAATAACCACTTGGTTGGAGAAGTGAGAGATTCACTTGGTGACTTTAGAAGTGGAGCTAAGAGCACTTAGATATACTATGTTAAGGACTACCTGGCGACCAAGCAACATAAACTATATGGTATTCTGAGGTGAGAGCGTAGCCACTTAGCACAGGGTGTCGATGCTTTATCATCGAGGGAAAAGGTGTACAGGGTGAGTTAGACGACATAAATAAAATGTTGGACACTCCAAGGACATAAATATAGTGTTGGACACTCCAAAGTGCTGACCAACAAAACTTTGTGCATAAGATGATAGTGATAGATGTTATCAAGAAAAGGATTTTGGTGTGGTATCTCTATTGGTTATTAATGGAGATATCCCATTGATAAGGTGGCAAAGGAAGGTGTTTGAAGAGTGTCAAATTAGCTTGCCCCCAAAGGACACATCTTGGTGGAATATGGAAGTGAAACAGGCTATGAGGAACAAAAGGGAATGCTTTGAAATTTTGAAAAGCGGAATTGTGAAGAGCATTAAGAAGTATAAGGAGGATGAATGAGAAGTGAAGAAAGTGGTAAAGGAAGCTAGCGGAAAGATGATCAAGGAACTAAATAAGAAGGTGGTCATGAAACGGGGAGAAAATGATATTTATAGACGCGTGTGTCTTAGGGATCTCAACACTTGAGATTTGAGAAAGCTAGATTGGTGAAAGAAGCCGACTGAAGGGTCTTGGTTGTGGATGAGGAAAAAAAGTAGAGTTGGTCGCACTTCGAGCCGCTGTTCAATGAGGACCAAATCCATGGTGTTGCTTATCTTGCCATTAGGAGCATTGAAGAGGTAAGAGAGGAAAAGGCCTTGAGAAAGATGGAAGAAACAAGGTTTGAAGAGCATGAGGTAGAGAGGGCTCAACCGGCTAACAGTTTTTTATTAACAAGGTTTGAAGAAACAAAAAATGTTAATAAGTTGTCGAAAGAGTATTTACATCCCCTTAAGACTAAGGGCTATGTACAAAAGTGTGCATGAGTATATTAACGACTTAGTGGAAGTGGTTAGGAGGGACGTCCGACTTATGAGCATTAAATTGGTGAAAGGAATTGAAAGTGTAACAATTAATAGTGTCTGTGCGCCATAAGTTGGGTTAGATACATCCTTAGCAAAAACAGTTTTGAGATGACCTAGAAGAGGTGGTGCAATGGGTGTCCAGAGACGAGAAAGAATGTGCATGTGGATTTTGAGTGTGCATGTGGATTTTGAGTGTGCATGGAGGAGATGGTGGTGGCACTAAAAATGAATCAAGAAAGGACATCTTTGATTTTGTATTGGCATGAGTTTGACCTTAATAAACAGTTAGTTGGAAAAGTGAGAGACTCAATTTGGTGACTTACATAAGTAGAGCTAAGAGGACTCGGTTGAACTACATTTTTGTTAGGACTACCTGAAGACGTAGCTAGAGAAACTATATGTTAATCCAAGGTGAGAAAGTAGCCACTCCGCTTAGGGTGTCGGTTGTTGATTATTGAAGGATAAAAGAGTACAAGACTAGTTAACAACACATATATAAGGTGGTGGACACTCCAAGGAGATAAGCAACATAACTCTCATAAGATCACAGAGGAAGATGTTTGAGATATCATGAAAGAGGATGTTGGTGTGGAATCTCTGTGTCGTCATCAATAGAACTAGCCCATCAATAGTGGCAAAAGAGGTGTTTGGAGAGTGTAAAATTTGCTTGCCACCAATAGACACATAATGGGGGACTAAGGAGGCTGAAAGAGAAGTGTTGAAAGCTGTAAAGGAAGTTTAAGGACACGTGACCAAGGAATTAACTAAGAAGGTGGTCATGACCCCCCGTGGAAAAAGGACATTTATAGACGCACGCGTCTTATGGGTCGCAACACTTGAGATTTGAGAAAGTTGGACGGTGAAAGATTTTGACTGAAGGGTTTTGGTTGTGGATGAGATAAAAAAGGAGAGGTGGCCGGAGTCGCACTTTGACCTGTTGTTCAATTAGAACCAAATCCCAGATGTTGGTGATCTTACCATACCAGAGTACATGGTAAACCAGAATTGTGGGAGGAGGATTCAAGAGATAGGAGAGAGAAAAACGCCTTCAGAATGGTAGGGCAGAAGAAAGAAATGAACAAGATAACTCACTCATTGAAGTTTTGAAGAGCTCAAGGGAGAGAGTGTTCAATTGGCTAACAGTTTTCATTAACAAGGTTTGAATAAACATCGATATGTCAATAAGTTTGCGAAAGAGTACTAACATCCCCTTATTTAAGATTAAGGTTGATGTACAAGAGTGTACAATAATATATTAATTACTTAGTAGAAGTGGTTATGAGGAACGGTCGATTATGAGCATTAAATTGATGAAAGGAAATGAGACCATACTAATAATTAGTGCATATGCGCCATATGTTTGTTTACATGCATCCTCAGCTTAACTGTTTTGAGATGACCTAGAAGAGGTGGTGTAATGGGTTCCCAGGGATAAGAAAGAATTGGCATCATGGATTTTGAGTATGCATGGATGACATGGTGTTGGCACCAGTAATGAGGCAAGAAAGGACATGCTGGTTGTGGGCTGACATGTGAATTTGGCCTTAATAACCACTTGGTTGAAGAAGTGAGAGACTCACTTGGTGACTTTAAAAGTGGAGCTAAGAGCACTTAGATAGACTACGTTTAGCAACATACACTATATGGTATTCCGAGGTGAGAGCGTAGCCACTTAACACAGGGTGTCGGTGCTTTATTATCGAGGGAAAAGGTGTACATGGTGAGTTAGACGACATAAATAAATTGTTAGACACTCCAAGGACATAAATATGGTGTTGGACACTCCAAAGTGCTGACCAACAAAAATTTGTGCATAAGATGATAGTGAAAGATGTTTTCAAGAAAAGGATTTTGGTGTGGTATCTCTAGTGGTTATTAATGGAGATATCCCATGGATAAAGTGGCAAAAGAAGGTGTTTGAAGAGTGTTAAATTAGCTTGCCACCAAAGGACACATCATGGTGGAATATGGAAGTGAAGTAGGCTATGAGGAACAAAAGGGAATGCTTTGAATTTTGAAAACGGAATTGTGAAGAACATTAAGAAGTATAAGGAGGATGAATGAGAAGTGAAGAAAGTGGTAAAGGAAGCTAGAGGAAAGATGATCAAGGAACTAAATAAGAAGGTGGTCATGAAATGGGGAGAAAATGATATTTATAAACGTGTGCGTTTTAGGGATTTCAACACTTAAGATTTGAGAAAGCTAGATTGGTGAAAGAAGCTGACTGAAGGGTCTTGGTTGTGGAGGAAATAAAGGAGAGTTGGTCGCACTTTGAGCCGCTGCTCAATGAGGACCAAATCCATAGGGTTGGTTATCTTGCCATGAGGAGCAGTGAAGAGGTAAGAGAGTAAAAGGTCTTGAGAAAGATGGAAGAAACAAGGTTTGAAGAGCATGAGGTAGAGAGGGATCAACCGGCTAACGGTTTTTTATTAACAAGGTTTGAAGAAACAAAAAATGTTAATAAGTTGACGAAAGAGTATTTACATCCCCTTAAGACTAAGGGCTATGTACAAAAGTGTGCATGAGTATATTAACGACTTAGTGGAAGTGGTTAGGAGGAACGTCCGACTTATGAGCATTAAATTGGTGAAAGGAAATGAGAGCGTAACAATTAATAGTGTCTGTGCGCCATCAGTTGGGTTAGATACATCCTTAGCTCAACAGTTTTGAGATGACCTAGAAGAGGTGGTGCAATGGGTGTCCAGAGATGAGAAAGAATGTGGATTGTGGATTTTGAGTGTGCATGGAGGAGATGGTGGTGGCACCAAAAATGAATCAAGAAAGGACATCTTTGATTTTGCATTGGCATGAGTTTGAGCTTAATAAACAGTTAGTTGGAAAAGTGAGAGACTCAATTTGGTGACTTACATAAGTGGAGCTAAGAGGACTCGGTTGAACTACATTTTTGTTAGGACTACCTGAAGACCTAGCTAGAGAAACTATATGTTAATCCTAGGTGAGAAAGTTGCCATTCCGCTTAGGGTGTCGGTGGTTGATTATTGATGGATAAAGGTGTACAAGACAAGTTAACAACACATATATAAGGTGGTGGACACTCCAAGGAGATAAGAAACATAACTCTCATAAGATCACAGAGGAAGATGTTTGAGATATCATGAAAGAGGATGTTGGTGTGGAATCTCTGTGTCGTCATCAATAGAACTAGCCCATCAGTAAAGTGGCAAAAGAGGTGTTTGGAGAGTGTAAAATTTGCTTGCCACCAATAGACACATAATGGGGGACTAAGGAGGCTGAAAGAGAAGTGTGAAAGCTGTAAAGGAAGTTTAAGGACACGTGACCAAGGAATTAACTAAGAAGGTGGTCATGACCCCCCGTGGAAAAAGGACTTTTATAGACGCACGCGTCTTATGGGTCGCAACACTTGAGATTTGTGAAAGTTGGACTGTGAAAGATTTTGACTGAAGGGTTTTGGTTGTGGATGAGATAAAAAAGGAGAGGTGGCCGGAGTCGCACTTTGACCTGTTGTTCAATTAGAACCAATCCCAGATGTTGGTGATCTTACCATACCAGAGTACATGGTAAACCAGAATTGTGGGAGGAGGATTCAAGAGATAGGAGAGAGAAAAACGCCTTCAGAATGGTAGGGCGGAAGAAAGAAATGAACAAGATAACTCACTCATTGAACTTCTGAAGAGCTCAAGGGAGAGAGGGTTCAATTGGCTAATAGTTTTCATTAACAGGGTTTGAAGAAACATCGAAATGTCAATAAGTTTGCGAAAGAGTACTAACATCCCCTTATTTAAGATTAAGGATGATGTACAAGAGTGTACAAGAATATATTAATGACTTAGTAGAAGTGGTTATGAGGAACGGTCGATTATGAGCATTAAATTGATGAAAGGAAATGAGACCATACTAATAATTAGTGCATATGCGCCATATGTTTGTTTACATGCATCCTCAGCTTAACTGTTTTGAGATGACCTAGAAGAGGTGGTGTAATGGGTTCCCAGAGATAAGAAAGAAATGGTATATGGATTTTGAGTATGCATGGATGACATGGTGTTGGCACCAGAAATGAGGCAAGAAAGGACATCTTGGTTGTGGGCTGACATATGAGTTTGGCCTTAATAACCACTTGGTTGAAGAAGTGAGAGACTCACTTGGTGACTTTAGAAGTGGAGCTAAGAGCACTTAGATAGACTACGTTAAGCAACATACACTATATGGTATTCCGAGGTGAGAGCGTAGCCACTTAACACAGGGTGTCGGTGCTTTATCGAGGGAAAAGGTGTACAGGGTGAGTTAGACGACAAATAAAATGTTAGACACTCCAAGGACATAAATATGGTTTGGACACTCCAAAGTGCTGACCAACAAAAATTTGTGCATAAGATGATAGTGAAAGATGTTTTCAAGAAAAGGATTTTGGTGTGGTATCTCTAGTGGTTATTAATGGAGATATCCCATGGATAAAGTGGCAAAAGAAGGTGTTTGAAGAGTGTTAAATTAGCTTGCCACCAAAGGACACATCATGGTGGAATATGGAAGTGAAGCAGGCTATGAGGAACAAAAGGGAATGCTTTGAATTTTTGAAAAGCGGAATTGTGAAGAACATTAAGAAGTATAAGGAGGATGAATGAGAAGTGAAGAAAGTGGTAAAGGAAGCTAGAGGAAAGATGATCAAGGAACTAAATAAGAAGGTGGTCATGAAACGGGGAGAAAATGATATTTATAGACGCGTGCGTTTTAGGGATTTCAACACTTAAGATTTGAGAAAGCTAGATTGGTGAAAGAAGCTGACTGAAGGGTCTTGGTTGTGGAAGAGGAAATAAAGGAGAGTTGGTCGCACTTTGAGCCGCTTTTCAATGAGGACCAAATCCATGGTGTTGGTTATCTTGCCATGAGGAGCATTGAAGAGGTAAGAGAGTAAAAGGCCTTGAGAAAGATGGAAGAAACAAGGTTTGAAGAGCATGAGGTAGAGAGGGATCAACCGGCTATCGGTTTTTTATTAACAAGGTTTGAAGAAACAAAAAATGCTAATAAGTTGACGAAAGAGTATTTACATCCCCTTAAGACTAAGGGCTATGTACAAAAGTGTGCATGAGTATATTAACGACTTAGTGGAAGTGGTTAGGAGGACGTCGACTTATGAGCATTAAATTGGTGAAAGGAAATGAGAGCGTAACAATTAATAGTGTCTGTGCGCCATCAGTTGGGTTAGATACATCTTTAGCTCAACAGTTTTGAGATGACCTAGAAGAAGTGGTGCAATGGGTGTCCAGAGACGAGAAAGAATGTGCATTGTGGATTTTGAGTGTGCATGGAGGAGATGGTGGTGGCACCAAAAATGAATCAAGAAAGGACATCTTTGATTTTGCATTGGCATGAGTTTGAGCTTAATAAACAGTTAGTTGGAAAAGTGAGAGACTCAATTTGGTGACTTACATAAGTGGAGCTAAGAGGACTCGGTTGAACTACATTTTTGTTAGGACTACCTGAAGACCTAGCTAGAGAAACTATATGTTAATCCTAGGTGAGAAAGTAGCCACTCCGCTTAGGGTGTCGGTGGTTGATTATTGATGGATAAAGGTGTACAAGACAAGTTAACAACACATATATAAGGTGGTGGACACTCCAAGGAGATAACCAACATAACTCTCATAAGATCACAGAGGAAGATGTTTGAGATATCATGAAAGAGGATGTTGGTGTGGAATCTCTGTGTCGTCATCAATAGAACTAGCCCATCAGTAAAGTGGCATAAGAAGTGTTTGGAGAGTGTAAAATTTGCTTGCCACCAATAGACACATAATGGGGGACTAAGGAGGCTGAAAGAGAAGTGTAGAAAGCTGTAAAGGAAGTTTAAGGACATGTGGCCAAGGAACTAACTAAGAAGTTGGTCATGACCCCCCGTGGAAAAAGGACTTTTATAGACGCACGCGTCTTATGGGTCGCAACACTTGAGATTTGTGAAAGTTGGACGGTGAAAGATTTTGACTGAAGGGTTTTGGTTGTGGATGAGATAAAAAAGGAGAGGTGGCCGGAGTCGCACTTTGACCTGTTGTTCAATTAGAACCAAATCCCAGATGTTGGTGATCTTACCATACCAGAGTACATGGTAAACCAGAATTGTGGGAGGAGGATTCAAGAGATAGGAGAGAGAAAAACGCCTTCAGAATGGTAGGGCAGAAGAAAGAAATGAACAAGATAACTTACTCATTGAAGTTTTGAAGAGCTCAAGGGAGAGAGGGTTCAATTGGCTAACAGTTTTCATTAACAAGGTTTGAAGAAACATCGATATGTCAATAAGTTTGCGAAAGAGTACTAATATCCCCTTATTTAAGATTAAGGATGATGTACAAGAGTGTACAAGAATATATTAATGACTTAGTGGAAGTGGTTATGAGGAACGGTCGATTATGAGCATTAAATTGATGAAATGAAATGAGACCATACTAATAATTAGTGCATATGCGCCATATGTTTGTTTACATGCATCCTCAGCTTAACTGTTTTGAGATGACCTAGAAGAGGTGGTGTAATGGGTTCCCAGGGATAAGAAAGAATTGGCATCATGGATTTTGAGTATGCATGGATGACATGGTGTTGGCACCAGAAATGAGGCAAGAAAGGACATGCTGGTTGTGGGCTGACATGTGAGTTTGGCCTTAATAACCACTTGGTTGAAGAAGTGAGAGACTCACTTGGTGACTTTAGAAGTGGAGCTAAGAGCACTTAGATAGACTACGTTAAGGACTTCCTGGACACCAAGCAACATAAACTATATGGTATTCCGAGGTGAGAGCGTAGCCACTTAACACAGGGTATCAGTGCTTATTATCGAGGGAAAAGGTGTACAGGGTGAGTTAGACGACACAAATAAAATGTTGGACACTCCAAGGACATAAATATAGTGTTGGACACTCCAAAGTGCTGACCAACAAAACTTTGTGCATAAGATGATAGTGAAAGATGTTATCAAGAAAAGGATTTTGGTGTGGTATCTCTAGTGGTTATTAATGGAGATATCCCATTGATAAAGTGGCAAAAGAAGGTGTTTGAAGAGTGTTAAATTAGCTTGCCACCAAAGGACACATCATGGTGGAATATGGAAGTGAAGCAGGCTATGAGGAACAAAAGGGAATGCTTTGAATTTTTGAAAAGTGGAATTGTGAAGAACATTAAAAAGTATAAGGAGGATGAATGAGAAGTGAAGAAAGTGGTAAAGGAAGCTAGAGGAAAGATGATCAAGGAACTAAATAAGACGGTGGTCATGAAATGGGGAGAAAATGATATTTATAGACGCGTGCGTTTTAGGGATTTCAACACTTAAGATTTGAGAAAGCTAGATTGGTGAAAGAAGCTGACAGAAGGGTCTTGGTTGTGGATGAGGAAATAAAGGAGAGTTGGTCGCACTTTGAGCCGCTGTTCAATGAGGACCAAATCCATGGTGTTGGTTATCTTGCCATGAGGAGCAGTGAAGAGGTAAGAGAGTAAAAGGTCTTGAGAAAGATGGAGGAAACAAGGTTTGAAGAGCATGAGGTAGAGAGGGATCAACCGGCTAACGGTTTTTTATTAGCAAGGTTTGAAGAGACAAAAAATGTTAATACGTTGACGAAAGAGTATTTACATCCCCTTAAGACTAAGGGCTATGTACAAAAGTGTGCATGAGTATATTAACGACTTAGTGGAAGTGGTTAGGAGGGACGTCCGACTTATGAGTATTAAATTGGTGAAAGGAAATGAAAGCGTAACAATTAATAGTGTCTGTGCGCCATAAGTTGGGTTAGATACATCCTTAGCTTAACAGTTTTGAGATGACCTAGAAGAGGTGGTGCAATGGGTGACCAGAGACGAGAAAGAATGGGCATGTGGATTTTGAGTGTGCATGGAGGAGATGGTGGTGGCACTAAAAAGGAATCAAGAAAAGACATCTTTGATTTTGCATTGGCATGAGTTTGACCTTAATAAATAGTTAGTTGGAAAAGTGAGAGACTCAATTTGATGACTTACATAAGTGGAGCTAAGAGGACTCGGTTGAACTACATTTTTGTTAGGACTACCTAAAGACCTAGCTAGAGAAACTATATGTTAATCCAAGGTGAGAAAGTAGCCACTCCGCTTAGGGTGTCGGTGGTTGATTATTGAAGGGTAAAGAGTACAAGACAAGTTAACAACACATATAAGATGGTGGACACTCCAAGGAGATAACCAACATAACTCTCATAAGATCACAGTGGAAGATGTTTGAGATATCGTGAAAAAGGATGTTGGTGTGGAATCTCTGTGTCGTCATCAATCGAACTAGCCCATCAGTAAAGTGGCATAAGAAGTGTTTGGAGAGTGTAAAATTTGCTTGCCACCAATAGACACATAATGGGGGACTAAGGAGGCTGAAAGAGAAGTGTAGAAAGCTGTAAAGGAAGTTTAAGGACATGTGGCCAAGGAACTAACTAAGAAGTTGGTCATGACCCCCCGTGGAAAAAGGACTTTTATAGACGCACGCGTCTTATGGGTCGCAACACTTGAGATTTGTGAAAGTTGGACTGTGAAAGATTTTGACTGAAGGGTTTTGGTTGTGGATGAGATAAAAAAGGAGAGGTGGCCGGAGTCGCACTTTGACCTGTTGTTCAATAAGAACCAAATCCCAAATGTTGGCGATCTTACCATACCAGAGTACATGGTAAACCAGAATTGTGGGAGGAGGATTCAAGAGATAGGAGAGAGAAAAGCCTTCAGAATGGTAGGGCGGAAGAAAGAAATGAACAAGATAACTTACTCATTGAAGTTTTGAAGAGCTCAAGGGAGAGAGGGTTCAATTGGCTAACAGTTTTCATTAACAGGGTTTGAAGAAACATCGATATGTCAATAAGTTTGCGAAAGAGTACTAACATCCCCTTATTTAAGATTAAGGATGATGTACAAGAGTGTACAAGAGTGTACAAGAATATATTAATGACTTAGTGGAAGTGGTTATGAGGAACGGTCGATTATGAGCATTAAATTGATGAAAGGAAATGAGACCATACTAATAATTAGTGCATATGCGCCATATGTTTGTTTACATGCATCCTCAGCTTAACTGTTTTGAGATGACCTAGAAGAGGTGGTGTAATGGGTTCCCAGAGATAAGAAAGAAATGGTATCATGGATTTTGAGTATGCATGGATGACATGGTGTTGGCACCAGAAATGAGGCAAGAAAGGACAGGCTGGTTGTGGGCTGACATGTGAATTTGGCCTTAATAACCACTTGGTTGAAGAAGTGAGAGACTCACTTGGTGACTTTAGAAGTGGAGCTAAGAGCACTTAGATAGACTACGTTAAGCAACATACACTATATGGTATTCCGAGGTGAGAGCGTAGCCACTTAACACAGGGTGTCGGTGCTTTATTATCGAGGGAAAAGGTGTACAGGGTGAGTTAGACGACATAAATAAAATGTTAGACACTCCAAGGACATAAATATGGTGTTGGACACTCCAAAGTGCTGACCAACAAAAATTTGTGCATAAGATGATAGTGAAAGATGTTTTCAAGAAAAGGATTTTGGTGTGGTATCTCTAGTGGTTATTAATGGAGATATCCCATGGATAAAGTGGCAAAAGAAGGTGTTTGAAGAGTGTTAAATTAGCTTGCCACCAAAGGACACATCATGGTGGAATATGGAAGTGAAGCAGGCTATGAGGAACAAAAGGGAATGCTTTGAATTTTTGAAAAGCGGAATTGTGAAGAACATTAAGAAGTATAAGGAGGATGAATGAGAAGTGAAGAAAGTGGTAAAGGAAGCTAGATGAAAGATGATCAAGGAACTAAATAAGAAGGTGGTCATGAAATGGGGAGAAAATGATATTTATAGACGTGTACGTTTTAGGGATTTCAACACTTAAGATTTGAGAAAGCTAGATTGGTGAAAGAAGCTGACTGAAGGGTCTTGGTTGTGGATGAGGAAATAAAGGAGAGTTGGTCGCACTTTGAGCCGCTGTTCAATGAGGACCAAATCCATGGTGTTGGTTATCTTGCCATGAGGAGCATTGAAGAGGTAAGAGAGTAAAAGGCCTTGAGAAAGATGGAAGAAACAAGGTTTGAAGAGCATGAGGTAGAGAGGGATCAACCGGCTATCGGTTTTTTATTAACAAGGTTTGAAGAAACAAAAAATGCTAATAAGTTGATGAAAGAGTATTTACATCCCCTTATTTAAGATTAAGGGCTATGTACAAAAGTTAGCATGAAGTATATTAACGACTTAGTGGAAGTGGTTAGGAGGAACGTCGGACTTATGAGAATTAAATTGGTGAAAGGAAATGAGAGCGTAACAATTAATAGTGTCTGTGCGCCATCAGTTGGGTTAGATACATCCTTAGCTCAACAGTTTTGTGATGACCTAGAAGAGGTGGTGCAATGGGTGTCCAGAGACGAGAAAGAATGTGCATTGTGGATTTTGAGTGTGCATGGAGGAGATGGTGGTGGCACTAAAAATGAATCAAGAAAGGACATCTTTGATTTTGCACTGGCATATGAGTTTGACCTTAATAAACAGGTAGTTGGAAAAGTGAGAGACTCAATTTGGTGACTTACATAAGTGGAGCTAAGAGTACTCAATTGAACAACATTTTTGTTAGGACTACCTGAAGACCTAGCTAAAGAATATGATAATCCTAGGTGAGAAAGTAGCCACTCCGCTTAGGGTGTCGGTGGTATGGGAAGCTAGAGTAAAGATGATCAAGGAACTTAATAATAAGGTGGTCATGAAACAGAGAGAAAATGATATTTATCGACACGCGCTCCTTAGGGATCACAACACTTGAGATTTGAGAAAGCTAGATTGGTTTAAGATGCTTACTGAAGGGTCTTGGTTGAGGTGCTGATATAAAGGAGAGGTGGGGTCACAATTAAACCCACTGTTCAATGAGAGATTATATGGTAAACTGGGATTATGTGAGGAGCATTGAAGAGATAGGAGAGAAAAAGGCCTTGAGGAAGATGACAGATCAAGGTTTCAAGAGCTTGAGGTAAAGTGGGATCAACCGGCTAACAAGGTTTGAATAAACAAAAATATTCTAATAAGTTGACGATAGAGTATTTACATCCCCTTATTTAAGATTAAGGTTATGTATAATAGTGTGCATGAGTATATTAATGACTTAGTGGAAATGGTTAGGAGGAATTACGAGATTATGAGCTTTAAATTGATGAAAGGAAATGAGATAGTAACAATTGCTAGTGCCTGTTCACCTTAAGTTGGGTTAGGTACGAGATGACCTAGAAGAGGTGGTGCAATGGGTGTCCTGAGATAAAAAAGAATGGGCATTATGAGTTGTGAGTGTGCATGGAGGATAGTAGTGGCGCTAAAAATGCAGCAAGAAAGGATATCTTGGATTTTGCACAGGCATATGAGTTTGGCCTTGATAAAAACATGGTTGGAAAAGTGAGACTCACGTGGTGACTTACAGAAGTGGAGCTAAGAGCACTTAGATATACTACATTTTAGTATAAGGACTTTCTAGAGACCTAGCTAGAGAAACTATATGGTAAAGCTAGGTGAGAAAGTAGCCACTCCACATAGGAAGTCGGTGCTTCTTTATAGAGGGAAAAGGTGTAAGATGTTTGACACTCCAAGGAAATGACCAACAAGACTTTGTGCATAATAAGTTAGTGGAAGATGTTTGAGATGTGGTGTAAAGGATTTTGGTGTGGAGTCTCTATGTGCTAATCAATGGAGCTAGCCCATCGATAAACTGGCAAAAGAGGTATTTGAAGAGTGTAAAATTAGCTTGCCACCAAAGGACACATTATGCTAGAGGATGGAAGTGAAACAAGCTATGGGGACAAAAGGGAATGCTTCCGAATTTTGATAAGAGGAATTGTGGAGAACATGAAAAAGTATAAGAAGGATGAAAATGATATTTATGATCACAACACCTAAGATTTGAGAAATCTAGATTAGTGAAAGATGTTGTCTGAAGGGTCCTGGTTGTGGATGAGGAAATATAGGAGGTGGAGTCACACTTTGACCCGATGTTCAATGAGAACCAACTCTGAGATGTTGGTTATCTTATTATACTAGAGTATATGGTAAACCGGGATTATGTGAGGAGCGTTGAAGACATAGAAGAGAAAAAGGCCTTGGGGAAGATGGTATAAACAAGGGTTGACGAGCTTGAGGTAGAAAGGGCTCAACCGGATTAAGGTTCTAATAAGGTTTGAAGATACAAAAATATGCTAATAAGTTGGCAAAAGAGTACCATCTTGGTTGGAAAAGTGACAGACTCACTTGGTGACTTACAGAAGTGGAGCTAAGAGCACTGAGATATACTAACTTTTAGTAAGGACTACTTGGAGACCTAGCTAGATAAACTATAAGGTAATCCTAAGTGTGAAAGTAGCGACTTTACACAGGGTGTCAGTGTTTTATTATCAAGGAAAAGAGGAGATGACCGACAAAACTTTGTGCATGAGATGATAGAGAAATATATTTTCGAAAAAAGGATTTTGGTGTTGAATCTCTATGTGATAGGTTTTTTAGTGTGAGAATGGCTAGTTCGTTGGGAAATTAGCATGGGAAACTGCCTTCTCTGCTATGGAACAGTACGGTTGGATGACCGCCTTTGGATTGAAAATGAAATTATCCATGATTTCAGTTTGGAGTACAATTTGTAAAGTTGGAGATCCAAGGCGGGCAATTAATGCGTTAAAAGTTGGATTTGCATTGATAATTGATTTCATTACTGTATCTGTTAGAACCTTTCTTTAAAGGCATTGGATAGAACGCTGTGGTGGCTGTCATAACTTTCACTTTAGATCTTTAGTTCTCAGCAGGTATAGATAACTTCGTTTTTCTTTTTTTTCTATACATGATCAATTCAAGGTTTCCAAATATGTCTTGATCAATGGCAACCTGTTTTGATGTATTTTTTGTGTAGGAGCAAGATTGTGCAAAGGTCTAAACAGAGGTATAGGAATTGTCTTGGCTGGATCATTGCTCATAATTGGGGACGTGTCTTTCAAGTTGTCTTCATCGGAGTATCAGTCTATCTAGTTGGTAAACCCTTCTGAGCCTCACTCCTTGTTCTTGAACATTTTTCAATAGAAGCGTTAGTCTGTTTGTTATTCGGTACACCATATCTATTGGGTGTGGGGTTTAAGAGTTTATGAGTCTACTGGTGTTTTCAATCTGGTCTAGACAGGACTTCATAATGCAACAGTATTTAAGCATGAAGGTTTTGCCACACTTATACCTGCTTGTGTGAATGAGTACTTTGATGAGTCTGATCATCCATCCTCAAAGTAGAGAGAAATCAGAGGAAGATCCTATCATTAAAAAGCTGTGCTTGATTCAAAGGCTACGTATGTGACGCTAGTGTTTACTAACTAATTGAATACTCAAAATCTTTTTATTCTACTAGTAGTTTTTAATTTGTATTTGACATGCTAATTAATTCTTGCTTTAAATAATAGGTGCTGGCAATGTATGCAAGCTAGAAGCCATGGTACTCAATGAGGCATTTTTACAGTCCCTTGCAAACAGTATGTAAAGTTAGGAGCCGTTCTTCGGCATTTTGGATATACTGTCGCAGATTTACATGAATGCTTACAAACTGAGATTCAGGTAAAATCAATAATGACTTACTACTACAGTGCCGAATAAAGGATATCTATTTTCCATCCATTCAGGTAACCATAGACTGTGCATTACTATCATAATATACATTGGGTGTAGTGAATTTTGTGTATATTCCTTTTGTTTTTTTTTCGGAACTAATTAGTTGTTTAAATATCTTGTGGTTTTGAAAGATAAAACCAAACTTCACAACTTATACCAAAAGGTTAAGTTGGTTGGTTGGTTGTATTTGTTACTCTTTTGACCGATTACCGCTAGTCTTATCTCAATGAATTATGCTCTATATTTGCAGGATAAGGTATAATATGAGAATTATAAAACATGACACTTCAAGATGTAATAGGCCTTGAGTGTTATCAGGCTATCAATTGTTTGTTTGTTCTGGATTAAATGCAAGTTCCTCTCACCTTTGACAAACTATGGATGTAATGTGTCCTTTATTTGGAAAATATTGTTATATTTAGCTGGCAATCCTAGACATTAATGACCAAATGTTGCCAGTGTACTCCTCTCCATCCCTCATTTGAATAGAATTCTATTTAATTGCTTTGTGTAATAAGCTACATGCATTTGATATAATTATGAAAAGTATCATCAAAAGACTATGATGTATTACAGAAATCTTTCTTCCTTCTTTTGATGTTCATTGCCTATTTCTATAAGCTGCAGTTTAATTATCAGTTTCTTGTTTCTAATTTTTTTAGAGTGACGACTCTGCTACGGGACAATAAGAATAGTAGTAACCTTCCAGGTTTCTAAGCTATCCTTTCTATTTATTGTATTCCTTGTTAAATGAAATCTTGAATCCATATTTGTTGACACTGATTGTTGATTGTTAAAGATAAGATGAATTTAAGTTACACAATCTTGTGTCATTTTGATGGGTTTCTTCTGTTGGCATCCTAAGTATATTAATAGGAAGCAAATACTTTTTAAAAATGCTTGAGCTTAGAAGGCAAATATTCCAGAGTAATGTAATGGTTCAAATCAGGTGGAACCCAAACTTCTGAGTTGTATATCCATTTTCTTACCTTATGGACTAGTTTAAATATTATTCTGTTTCCTCAATATTGATACTTGTGACACTCTACTCCACTTCATTTATCTATCCATGGTAAGAATCTTGCCATGAACTATCAACCGGTTTATAAAGTAGAATCATAAGAATGCTTTTACTCCCTTGTACATGATGACTTAACATCATTTTTCTTTCATCTCTTTATCTGTGATCATGAGCTGTGTGATGATAGTATCGTGTTAGTGAGGTTAAGGGTGATAATCAATCATAGAATATTAATTATAGTTTAAATGATATTAATTAACTTGAAGATAAAAATATTAGAGATAAATATCCAAACATACGTGTCAAAGCATATTTTGTTCACGATACAAGTATTGTTGAAGCTAGGTTCTTGGAGGTGTGGCACTATCTAGATGTCTGCAGGTGGTGTTAAATATGTTATATGTTAGGCACTACATTTCCTGGGTCCTAGGTGTTCTTTTAAGTGAGCAAGGGTAGCTAGGGCGTCCAACAGAAGAGGTGGTGCAAAAGATGCTTAGGGATAAGAAATAAAGGGCATCATGGATTTTGAGTGTGCATGGAGAACATGGTGTTGACATTAGAAATGAAGCAAAAAATAACAACTTGATTTTGCACTGGCATGTGCCTTTGACCCTAATAAGAACTTGGTTGGAAAAGTGGGGGACTCATTTGGTGACTTCCATAAGTGGAGTTGAGAGCACTCATATACTACATTTTAGTAAGGACTATCTGGACACCTAGCTATAGAAACTATTAATCCTAGGTGAAAGATAGCCACTTAGCATAGAGTGTCGGTGCTTTGTTATCGAGGGAAAAGTTGTACAGGGCTAGTTAGACAACACATAAATACGGTGGACACTCGAAGAAGATGATCAACAAAACAGTGCATAAGATGTTGGTGGAATCGATGTGGTCATCAATGGAGCTAGTCCATCAGTAAAGTGACAGAAGAGGTGTTTGGAGAGTGTAAAACTAGCTTGCAACCAACAAACTCTTTAGGGTGGAATAAGGAAGTGAAACAAGCTATGGGGAACAAAAGGGAATGCTTCCAAACTTTGAAGAGTGGAAGTGTGGAGAACATGAAGATGTATAAGGAGCCTGAAAGAGAAGTGAAAAAAGCTATAAGGGAAGCTCGAGGAAACATGACAAGGAACTAAATAAGAAGGTGGTCATGTAACAGGGAGAAAAGGACATCTACAGACGCCCGCGTCTTAGGGATCATAACACTTGAGATATTAAGAAAGTTAGATTCGTGAAAGACGTCGAATGAAGGGTTGGGTTGTGATGAGAAACAACAGGGAGGTGGAGACGCACTTCGACCTGATGTTCAGTGAGAACCAAGTCCAAAATGTTGGTGATCTTACCTTACAAGGGTATACGGTAAACCAGGATTGTGTGATGAGGATTCAAGTGATAGGAGAGAAAAAGGCTTTGAGAAAGATAAGACAGGAGAAAGCAACAAACCAAATAACTCACCAATTGAAGTTTTGAAGAGCTTAAAGGGGATAGAGCTCAATTGGCTAATGGTTTTCTTCAACAAAGTTTGAAGAAACAACAATATGCTAATAAGTTGGAAAAAAGTACTTACATCCCTTTAATTTAGATTAAGGGTTATGCACAAGAGTGTGCAAGAGTATATTAATGACTTAGTGCAAGTGGTTAGGAGGAACGATCAGATTATGAGCATTAATTGATGAAAGGAAATGAGCCTGTAACAATTACTAGCGCGTATGGGCCATATGTTGGATTATTGCATCCTCAACTCAACAATTTTGAGATGACCTAGAAGAGGTGGTGCGATGGGTGCCTAGGGATCAGAAAGAAAGGGCATCATGGATTATGAGTGCGTGGAGGAGGGCATGGTGTTGGCACTAGAAATGAAGCAAAAAAAGATATCTTGGATTTTGCACTGGCATTAGAGTTTGGCCTAGATAAACACTTGGTTGGAAAAGTGAGAGACTAATTTGGTGACTTACAAAAATTGAGCTAAGAGCACTCAGACTACATTTTAGCTAGGACTACCTAGAGACCTATCTATATAAATTATAAGGTAATCCTAGGTGAGAGAGTAGCCACTTAGCATAGGGTGTTGATGTTTCTTTATAGAGGGAAAAGTGTACAAGACAAGTTAGACAACGCAAAAATGAAGTGCTGGACACTCCAAGGAGATAACCAACAAAACTCTGTGCATAGGATGATAGTGGAATATGTTTGAGATATCGAGAAACAAAATGTTGGTGTGGAATCTCTGTGTGCTCATTAATGGAGCTAGCCCATCAATAAAGTGGCAAAATAGATATTTGGAGTGAGTAAAATTAGCTTCCCACCAATAGAAACATTATGGTGGAATAAGGAGGCTGAAAAAAAAAACTAAAGAACGAGGTAACGGAAGCTCAAGGAAACGAGACCATGAAACGGGGCTAAAAGGACATTTGTTGACGCGTGTGTCTTAGAGATCACAACACGTAAGATTTGAGAAATATAGATGGTGAAAGATGCTGACTGAAGGGTGTTGGATGTGAATGAGGAAATAAAAGAGATGTGGAGTTGCACTTCGACATGTTCAATAAAACGGAATATAAGGTGTTGGTGATCTTACCATACCAGAGTATATGGTAGAATGGGATTGTGTGAGGATGATTCGGGAGATACGAAAGAGTAACAATAACTAGTGCCTATGTACCACAAGTTGGGTTGGATGCCTCCTCAACTCAACAGTTTCAAGAAGTCCTTGAAGAGGTGGTGCAATAGGTGCCTTGAGATAAGAAAGATGGTCATCGTGGATTTTGAGTTTGCATGGAGGACATGTTGTTGGCACTTAAAAAGTACAGAAGGACATCTTGGATTTTGCACCGGCATATGAGTTTGGCCTTAATAAACACTTGGGTAGAAGAGTGAAAGACTCACTTGGTGAGAGTTAGCCACTTAGCATAGGATGTTGGTGCTTTATTATCGAGGAGAAAGTGTACAAGATGATGGTGGAAATATGTTTGAGATATCAAGCAAGAGGATGTTGGTGTGGAATCTGTGTGGTCATCACTGGAGCTAGCCCATCAGTAAAGTGGTAGAAGCGGTGTCTAAAGAGTGTAAAATTAGCTTGCTAGCAAAGGACACATTATGGTGGAATAAGAAAGTGAAACAAGCTACAAGGAAAAAAAAGGAAGCGCTTCAAAATTTTAAAGAGTGGAATTGTGAGGAACATGAATTATAACGAAGCTGAAAGAGAAGTGAAGAAAACGTTAAGGGAACTTGAGGAAACATGAACACTGGCATATGTGTTTGGCCTTAATAAACACTTGGTTAGAAAAGTGAGAGACTCACTTGGTGACTTACAGAAGTGGAGCTAAGAGCACTAGTGGTCATCACTGGAGCTAGCCCATCAGTAAAGTGGTAGAAGCGGTGTCTGAAGAGTGTAAAATTAGCTTGCCAACAAAGGACAAATTATGGTGGAATAAGAAAGTGAAACAAGCTACAAGGAAAAAAAAGGAAGTGCTTCAAAATTTTAAAGAGTGGAATTGTGAGGAACATGAATTATAACGAGGCTGAAAGAGAAGTGAAGAAAACGTTAAGGGAGCTTAAGGGAAACATGACCATTGGCATATGTGTTTGGCCTTAATAAACACTTGGTTAGAAAAGTGAGAGACTCACTTGGTGACTTAGAGAAGTGGAGCTAAGAGCACTTAGATAAACTACATTTTAGTAAGCACTACCTAGAGACCTAGCCAGAGAGAAACTATATGGTAATCCTGGGTGAGGAAGTAGCCACTCCACATAGGGTGTCAGTGCTTCTTTATAGAGGGAAAAAGTGTACATAACAAGTTAGCTAACACCTAAATAAAGAGCCATACACTCCAAGGAGATAACATACAAAACTCTGTGCATAAGATGATAGTGGAAGACGTTTGAGATAATGAAAAGAGGATGTTGGTGTGGATCTCGGTGTCGTCAACAATAGAACTCCCTCAGTAAAGTGGCTAAAGAGGTGTTTGGAGAGTGAAGTAAAGAAAGTCATAAAGGAAGCTTAAGGAAACGTGGCCAAAGAACTAAATAAGTTGGTGGTCATGAGACAGGGAAAAAGGACATTTTTAGATGCACGCTTGTTAGGGGTAGCAACACTTGAGATTTGAGAAAGTTAGATGGTGAAAGATGCTGACTGAAGGGTCTTGGTTGTCGACTCGCACTTCGACCTGATGTTCAATAAGCACCAAATTTGAGATGCTGGTGATCTTACCATACAAAGTAAAGGGTAAACATCAACTAGTGTGAGGAGGATTCAAGAGATAAGAGAGAAAAAAGCCTTGAGAAAGGTAAGGCGGAGAAATAGTAACATACCAGATAACTCACTAGTTGATGTTTTGAAGAGCTTAAGGGAGAGAGGGCTCAATTGGCTAGTGGTTTTCTTTAACAGGGTTTAAAGAAGCAATAGTATGCTAATAAGTTGCAAAAGAGTACTTACATCCCCTTATTTAAGATTAATGGTGATGTACAAGAGCCGCACGTTGACCCGATGTTCAGTGAGAACCCAATCCAAGATGTTAGCGATCTTATCATACCAGAGTATATGGTAAACCAGGATTGTTGAGGAGGAATCAAGAGATGAGAGTAATATGCCTTGAGAAAGATATGGTAGACGAAAGCAGTGGGCCAGATAACTCACCGACTGATGTTTTGAAGAGCTTGAGGGAGAGAGGAATCAACTGGCTAACCGTTTTCTTTAACAAGGATCGAAGAAGCACAATATGCTAATAAGTTGGCGAAAGAGTACTTACATCTTCTTATTTATGATTAAGGGTGATGCACAAGAGTGTGCAAGAGTATGTTATTGACTTGGTGCAGGTGGTTTGGACGAACGGTCGGATTATGAGCATTAAATTCATGAAAGAAAATGAGGCCGTAACAATAATTAGTGCCTATGCGCCATTTGTTGGGTTAGATGCGTCCTCTACTGAACGGTTTTGAGATGACATAGGCCCCATTCTTTTGCATATTAGGGGCTGGTAGCTGACAGATGATACTTGGTGCAGGAGTATGTTATTGACTTGGTGCAGGTGGTTTGGACGAACGGTCGGATTATGAGCATTAAATTCATGAAAGAAAATGAGGCCGTAACAATAATTAGTGCCTATGCGCCATATGTTGGGTTAGATGCGTCCTCTACTGAACGGTTTTGAGATGACATAGGCCCCATTCTTTTGCATATTAGGGGCTGGTAGCTGACAAATGATACTAGCTAATATTGACTGATTGCTCATTTTAAAAGAATGAGTTGAACTGGTCAACTCAATCAAACATACTAAACTAGCTGAAAACGAGAGACAATTTGAATTTAAATAGCTATGAGCTGATAGCTGATATAAGCTGATATTGACTAATGACTGATTTTAAAAGAATGGGCTAAACTGATCTATCCAGCTAATAATACGTAAACAAGCTGAAAGTTGGACAAAAGAATGGGGCCATAGAAGAGGTGGTGCAATGGGATCCCAGGGATTAGAAAGAAAAGGCATGGTGGATTTTGAGTGTGCATGGAAGACATGGTGTTGGTAGAAATGTGGCAAGAAAGGGCACATTGGATTTTGCTCAGGCATATGAGTTTGGCCATAATAAAGACTTGGTTAGAAAAGTGAAAGACTCACTTGATGACTTACAGAAGTTGAGCTAAGAGCACCCAGATTGACTACATTTTTGTTAGGACTACCTGGAGACCTAGCTATTGAAACTATACAGTGGTCCAAGGTGAGAGCAAATCCTCTCTACTTAGGGTGTCAGTGGTTGAATATGAAAGGAAAAAGGTGTACATGACAAGTAAGTGGAGGACACTCCAAGGAGAAAACCAACAACACACTGTGTGTAAAATGATAGTGGAAGATTTTTGAGAAATTGAGTTAAAGGATGTTGGTGTAGAATCTCTGATCTCTGTGTCACCATCAATAGAACTAGCCCATCAATAAAGTGGCGAAAGAGGTGTTTAGAGAGTGTAAAATTAGCTTGCCATTAACAGACACATTATTGTAGACTAAGGAGGCTGAAAGAGAAGTGGAGAAAACTGTAAGGAAGCTTAAGGAAACGATACCAAGGAACTAAATAAGAAGGTGGTCATGAAACGAGAAAAAGGACATTTACATGACCATTGGCATATGTGTTTGGCCTTAATAAACACTTGGTTAGAAAAGTGAGAGACTCACTTGGTGACATAGAGAAGTGGAGCTAAGAGCACTTAGATAAACTACATTTTAGTAAGCACTTCCTAGAGACCTAGCTAGAGAGAAACTATATGGTAATCCTGGGTGAGGAAGTAGCCACTCCACATAGGGTGTCAGTGCTTCTTTATAGAGGGAAAAAGTGTACATAACAAGTTAGCTAACACCTAAATAAAGAGCCATACACTCCAAGGAGATAACATACAAAACTCTGTGCATAAGATGATAGTGGAAGACGTTTGAGATAATGAAAAAGAGGATGTTGGTGTGGATCTCGGTGTCGTCAACAATAGAACTAGCCCATCAGTAAAGTGGCTAAAGAGGTGTTTGGAGAGTGAAGTAAAGAAAGTCATAAAGGAAGCTTAAGGAAACGTGGCCAAAGAACTAAATAAGTTGGTGGTCATGAGACAGGGAAAAAGGACATTTTAGATGCACGCTTGTTAGGGGTAGCAACACTTGAGATTTGAGAAAGTTAGATGGTGAAAGATGCTGACTGAAGGGTCTTGGTTGTCGACTCGCACTTCGACCTGATGTTCAATAAGCACCAAATTTGAGATGCTGGTGATCTTACCATAAAAAGTAAAGGGTAAACATCAACTAGTGTGAGGAGGATTCAAGAGATAAGAGAGAAAAAAGCCTTGAGAAAGGTAAGGCGGAGAAATAGTAACATACCAGATAACTCACTAGTTGATGTTTTGTAGAGCTAAAGGGAGAGAGGGCTCAATTGGCTAGTGGTTTTCTTTAACAGGGTTTAAAGAAGCAATAGTATGCTAATAAGTTGCAAAAGAGTACTTACATCCCCTTATTTAAGATTAATGGTGATGTACAAGAGCCGCACCTTGACCCGATGTTCAGTGAGAACCCAATCCAAGATGTTAGCGATCTTATCATACCAGAGTATATGGTAAACCAGGATTGTTGAGGAGGATTCAAGAGATATGAGAGTAATATGCCTTGAGAAAGATATGGTAGACGAAAGCAGTGGGCCAAATAACTCACCGACTGATGTTTTGAAGAGCTTGAGGGAGAGAGGAATCAACTGGCTAACCGTTTTCTTTAACAAGGATCGAAGAAGCAACAATATGCTAATAAGTTGGCGAAAGAGTACTTACATCATCTTATTTATGATTAAGGGTGATGCACAAGAGTGTGCAAGAGTATGTTATTGACTTGGTGCAGGTGGTTTGGACGAACGGTCGGATTATGAGCATTAAATTCATGAAAGAAAATGAGGCCGTAACAATAATTAGTGCCTATGTGCCATATGTTGGGTTAGATGCGTCCTCAACTGAACGGTTTTGAGATGACATAGGCCCCATTCTTTTGCATATTAGGGGCTGGTAGCTGACAGATGATACTAGCTAATATTGACTGATAGCTCATTTTAAAAGAATGAGTTGAACTGGTCAACTCAATCAAACATACTAAACTAGCTGAAAACGAGAGACAATTTGAATTTAAATAGCTATGGGCTAAACTGATCTATCCAGCTAATAATACGTAAACAAGCTGAAAGTTGGACAAAAGAATGGGGCCATAGAAGAGGTGGTGCAATGGTATCCGAGGGATTAGAAAGAAAAGGCATGGTGGATTTTGAGTGTGCATGGAAGACATGGTGTTGGCACTAGAAATAAGGCAAGAAAGGGCACATTGGATTTTGCTCAGGCATATGAGTTTGGCCATAATAAAGACTTGGTTAGAAAAGTGAAAGACTCACTTGATGACTTACAAAAGTTGAGCTAAGAGCACCCAGATTGACTACATTTTTGTTAGGACTACCTGGAGACCTAGCTATTAAACTATACAGTGGTCCAAGGTGAGAGCAAATCCTCTCCACTTAGGGTGTCAGTGGTTGAATATGAAAGGAAAAAGGTGTACATGACAAGTAAGTGGAGGACACTCCAAGGAGAAAACCAACAACACACTGTGTAAAATGATAGTGGAAGATTTTTGAGAAATTGAGTTAAAGGATGTTGGTGTAGAATCTCTGATCTTTGTGTCACCATCAATAGAACTAGCCCATCAATAAAGTGGCGAAAGAGGTGTTTAGAGAGTGTAAAATTAGCTTGCCATTAACAGACACATTATTGTAGACTAAGGAGGCTGAAAGAGAAGTGGAGAAAACTGTAAGGAAGCTTAAGGAAACGATACCAAGGAACTAAATAAGAAGGTGGTCATGAAACGAGAAAAAGGACATTTATAGACGCGCGCATCATAGGGGTCGCAACACTTGAGGTTTAAGAAATTTAACGGTTTTCTTTACATATAAGAGTGTGAGCGCAGAATATCAACGAGTTAGTGGAAGTGGTTATTAGGAATGATTGGATTATGAGCATTAAAATGATGAAAGGAAATGAGACTGTACTAATAATTAGTGCCTATGCACCATATGTTGGATTAGATGCATCATTAGTTCAACAATAATGAGATGACCCAGAAGAGGTGATGCAATGGGTTCCCAGATTTAAGAAAGAAAAGGCATGGTGGACTTTGAGTGTGCATGGATGACATGGTGATGGCATTAGAAATTTGGCTAAAAGGGCATCTAGGATTTTGCACAAACGTATCCTGAGAATTAACAACATTGAAAGTGTCGGGGCGTAGCTGGCATATGAGTTTGGCCTTAATAAAGACTTGGTTGGGGAAGTGAGACACTCACTTGGTGACTTACAGAAGTAGAGCTAAGAGCACTCATATAGACTACATTATAGTAAGGAATACGTGGAAACCAAGCTACGTAAAACTATATGGTATTCCAAGGTGACAGTGTCGCCACTTAGCATAGGGTGTCAGAGCTTTTTATCGAAGTGGAAGATGTTATTGAGAAAAGGATTTTGGTGTGGAATCCCTATGTGGTCATAAATGGAGCTAGCCCATCGATAAAGTGACAAAGAGGTGGTTGAAGAGTGTAAAATTTGCTTGCCACCATAGGACACATCATGGTGGAATATGGAAGTGAAACAGGCTATGTGGAACAAAAGGGACTGCTTCAAAATTTTAAAAAGAGGAATTGTGGAGAACATGAAGAAGTATAAGGAGGATGAAAAAAAAGTGAAGAAAGTTGTAAGGGAAGCTAGAGGAAACTTGACCTAGAATATAAGTAAGAAGATGGTTTTGAAACAAGGAGAAAATGGTAAGGGAAGCTAGAGGAAACATGATCCAGACTATTAGTAAAAAGGTGGTCTTGAAATAGAGAGAAAATGATATTCGCGTCTTAGGGATCACAACACTTGAGATTTGAGAAAGCAAGATTGGTGAAAGATGCTGACTAAACGGTCTTGGTTGTGGATGAAGAAATAATGGAGAGGTGGAGTCTCATTTCAACCCGTTGCTCAATTCGCACCAAATCCGAGATGTTGGTGATCTTACCATAACAGTTTTATGGTAAACTGGGATTGTGTGAGGAGCATAAAAGAGATAGGAGAGAAAAAGGCCTTGAGAAATATGGCAGAATAAAGGTTGGAAGAGCTTGAGGTTCATAGAGCTCAACCGGTTAACAATTATCATTAACAAAATAGAATTGTGGAGGACATGAAGTAGTATCAGGTGGATGAAAGAGAAGTGAAGCAGAGGTGGAGTCGCACTTCGAGCCGATGTTCAATGAGAACTAAATCCGAGATGTTGATTATCTTACCATACTAGATTATATGGTAATAGGTGATTACGTGAGAAGCATTGAAAAGATAGGATAGAAAAAGCCGTGAGAAAGATGGCAGAAACAAGGTTTGAAGGGCTTAATCGGCTAACAGTATTCATTAAAAAGGTTTAAATAAACAAAATATGCTAATAAGTTTGTGAAAGAGTGTTTACATCCCCTAATTTAAGTTTAAGGGTTATGTACAAAAGTGTGCATGAGTATATTAACAACTTGGTGAAAGTGGTCAGAGGAATGATTGGATTATGTGCATTAAATTGGTGAAAAATGAGATCATAACATGGTGGTGGCACTAAAATAAAGTGTTTGATACATTTTTAGCTCAAATTTTGAGATGACTTGGAAGGGGTGGTGCAATAGGTGTCTGAAGATAAGATTGTATTGGCATTGTGGATTTTGAGTGTGCTTGAAGGACATGGTGGTGGCTCTAAAATTGAAGGAAGAAAAGACATCTTGGATTTTGCATTGGCATATGAGTTTGGTCTTAATAAACACTTCGTTGAAAAAGTGATAGACTCACTTGATGACTTACAAAGGTGGAGCTAAGAGCACTAGGATAGACTATATTTTAGCAAGGACTACCTGGAGCCCTAGTTAGAGAAACTATATGGTAATCTTAGGTGAGAAAGTAGTCACTCCACATAGGGTGTCGATGCTTTATTATCGAGAGAAAAGGTGTACATGGTGAGTTTGACAACACAAATAAAGTGTTGGACACTCCTAGGAGATGATCATCAAAGATGCATAAGATGACAGTGAAAGATGTTTGAGATGTTAAGAAAAGGATTTTGGTGTGGAATCTCTATGTTGTCATCAATGGTGCCCGCCCATCAATAAAGTGGCAAAAGAGGTGTTTAAAGAGTGTAAAATTAGCTTGCCACCATAGGACACATTATGGTGGAATATGGAAGTGAAATAGGCTATGAGGAACAAAAGGGACTGCTTCAAAATTTTTGAAAAGCGGAATTGTGAAGAACATTAAGAAGTATAAAGAGGATGAATGAGAAGTGAAGAAAGTGATAAGGGAAGCTAGAGAAAACTTGACCAAGAATCTTGAAACAAGGAGAAAATGGTTCGGGATGCTAGAGGAAACAAGATCAAGACTATTAGTAAGAAGGTGGTCTTGAAATAGAGAGAAAATGATATTTATATGCGCGTACGTCTTAGGGATCACAACATTTGAGATTAGAGAAAGCTAGATTGGTGCAAGAGATAGGAGAGAAAAACGCCTTGAGAAATATGGCAGAATAAAAGTTGGAAGAGCTTAAGGTACAGAGAGCTCAACCGGTTAACAATTTTCATTAACAAACTTTGGAAGAGCTTAAAGTATTTACATCCTTTTAACGACTTAGTGGAAGTGGTCAAGATCAATGACCGGATTATGAGCAATAAATTGATTGAAGGGAATGAGACCGTAACAGTTACTAGTGCCTGTGCGCCATTAGTTGGGTTAAATACATCCTCAGCTCAACAGTGTTGAGATGACCCAGAAGGGGTGGTGCAATGGGTGTCCAGAGAAAAGAAAGAATGGGCATTGTGGATTTTGAGTGTGCATGGTGGTGGCACTACAACTGAAGCAAGAAAGGACATCTTGGACTTTTTACCGGCATATGAGTTTGGCCTTAATAAACACTTGGTTAGAAATGTGAAAGACTTACTTGGTGACTCACAAAAGTGGAGCTAACAACACTCAGATGAACTACATTTTAGTAAGGACTATCTAGAGACCTAGCTAGAGAAACTATATGGTAATCCTAGTTGAGAAAGTAGCCACTTCATGTAGGGTGACAGTGCTTCTTTAGAGCGAAAACGTGTACAGTACAAGTTAGACAACACATAAATATAGTGTTGGACTCTCCAAGGGGATAACCAATAAAACTCTTGTGCATAAGATGATAATGGAAGATGGTTGAGATATCTTGAAAGAGAATGTTAGTGTAAAATTTCTCTATGGTCATCAATAGAACTAGCCCATCAGTAGAGTGGCAAAAAAGGTGTTTGGAGAGTGTAAAAGTAGCTTGCCATTAACAGACACATTATGGTGGACCAAGGAAAGAGAATTGAAGAGAGTGGTAATGGAAGCTTAAGGAAATGTGACCAATGAACTAAATAAGAAGGTGGTCATTACACGGGCGAAAAGGACATTTATAGACGCGCGTGTCTTGGGGGTCGCAACACTTGAGATTTGAGAAAGTTAGACGGTGAAGGATGTTGGCTGAAGAGTGTTGGTTGAGGATGAGGAAATAAAGAAGAGGTGGAGTCGCACTTTAACTTGCTGTTCAATAAGAACCAATTTCGAGATGTTGGTGATGTTACCATACCGGAGTATATGGTAAACTAGAATTATGTGAGGATTCAAGAGATAGGAGGGTGAAAAAGGCCTTGAGAATAATTGGGTGAAAGAAAGAAATGGACCAACTTAACTGCTTAATTGATGTTTTTAGGAGCTTATGGGAGAGAGGGCTCAATTGGCTTATGGTTTACTTTAACAAGGTTTAAAGAATAACCATATTATAATAATTTGGCAAAAGAGTACTTGCATCCCCTTATTTAAGATTAAGGGTGATGTATAAGAGTGTGCAAGAGTATATTAATGACTGAGTGGAAGTGGTGATGAGGAACTATTGGATTATGAGCATTAAATTGGTGAAAAGAAATGAGACCGTATTGATAATTAGTGTCTATGCGTCATCTGTTGGTTTAGATGCATCATTAGCTTAACAGTTTTGAGATGACCTAGAAGAGGTGGTGCAACGGGTTCCCAGGTATTAAAAAGAAAAGGCATCGTGGATTTTGAGTGAGCATGGATGACATGGTGTAGCGCGTTGTTGAGATCACAAACTTGAGATTTGAGAAAGCTAGATTAGTGAAAGATGCTGACTAAAGGGTCTTAGTTGTGGTTAGAAATTTCCATGATCATCTTGTTGTGGTAACCTGGTACTTGTGATTGAGGTATGTGCAATTGCATCCACTTATTCATCTTTTTTTTTTATGTTTCTTCTTCTCCCATTTCATATGACGAATCTTCTTCTGGCTTCTCCATTTTTTTGTTTCCTCAAACCTCATATCAGTCTGATTGGACCACCGACGAGAGTCACCCCTTCCTTTTTTAGCTTCTGACCCTTCTCCTTTCCGCACTCAGTTAGGGCTCTGATGCAGGCTGGGTGGTTTATCAACATAAAAAGGGAATAAGTGGAGGGGACCAGTGACAGCTTGATTAGGAAGCTTATAAATAGTAGTTAAAGTAAATAAGGAGATTATGCCATGGATTAGTACATTTGTTCCAGGTAACTTGCCTCTCTCAGATAGTTAGTTACAACTCACTTTGTGAGGGCCTCTTTTGGGGTATTCTTTTCTGCAGCCTTTCTCACCTTTCTTGGTTTCTCTCATTCGTTCTTCACTCTAACCGAATACCCCACTACCTAGGAAACATAATAGTTAAATAATCTTCTTATTAAGTACTTAATTATAGGGAAATACAAATGGACAGATTAGTAGACATAATATAGATTGATTAATCGACAGAATACATCTGATATTAATAATGATTGTTCAACTGTGAAGAACATGAAGAAAAGGACATTTATAGACGCACGTGTCTTAGGGATCGAAACACTTCAAATTTGAGAAATTTATATGGGTGAAAGATGATGGCTGAAGGGTCTTGGTTTTGGATGAGGAAATAAAGGAAAGGGGATTCGCACGTCGACCCGCTGTTTATTGAGAAAGATAGGGTAGACGAAAGTAGTTGACAAGATAACTCACCTATTGAAGTTTTGGAGAGCTCGAGGAAGAAAGGGCATCTTAGATGTTTAGTGTGCATGGAGGACAAGGTGTTGGCATTGTAAATGAAGCAAGAACACTCAGATAGACTACATGTTTAGTGGTGCAATGGGTGCCCACAGACATCCTGGATTTTGCATTGACATTTTAGATAACCCTAAATAAACACTTGGTTGGAAAAGTTAGAGATTCACTTGGTGACTTTCAGAAGTGTAGCTAAGAACACTCGGACTACATTTTAATGAGGACTACTTGGAGACCTAACTACTGAGATTATACAGTAGTGTTAGGTGAGAGCAACACTTAGCGAAGGGTGTCGCTGTTTGATTGTCAAGGGAAAAGGTGTACAGGGTGAGTTAGACAACACATAATTTAAGTGTTGTGCACTCGAAGGAAATATCCAACAAAACTTTGTGCAATGAGATATTGGTGATCTTACCATGTCATAGTATATGGTATACATGGATTTTGTGAAGAGGATTCAAGAGATAAGTGCGAAAAAGGTCTTGAGAAATATAAGGCAAATGATATTTCCCTCTTTCTCTTGGGAATCCTCGGAACTTGAGCCAGCATGAAAGACTCAAAGTGGTGACGCTTTCTTTAGAAGTTGAAAGTGGTGTCAGGTTTGGAAAGGAAGTAAAGTGTGGTAATTGTAGTCTATCCTTAAAGATGACCTGTTCATATATGTTTGTTTGAGTATTCTGATAACCTAATTTAGCTTTACATATTCAACATGACAGCTAGTTACCCCAATTAGAACTTCTCCCTTAGCACTAAGTACAAAGGTCAAAAGTCATTGTCTCAAGAGGAAAGTTACATGCACTGTTTATGAAAACCGAAAAAGAGGTTTGTAGTATCACATTGTGCTTTGAATCAAAAGGAAAGCATTTCGTTAATCTGGAACAGTAGTGCTTGGCCTTTTTCAGGTTAAGCCTTTGGTTGCTAGAGCAACAATTGCTGTCTTTGCAGCGCTACCTATATAAAAAAAGAAAGTAACAAAGAACTAAGGGCCCTCCCTTGCTGAACTATGAGGAGGCGCATGTGTTCATTGTCAGACTTTTCAATTAATTGCTTGGTGTGATGCATACAAACTACAAAGAGACACATCCGAATACTCCTTTAGTGAATGTTTGTTTAAGCTTGTTTGAAATTCAAACAGTGATGCCTTAAAAGCGGTTGTTATCCATGTTCTATGGCCTAATATGAAAGTTTACCAGTTTCCCCCTCTTTCACAACTTAGTCTTACAAAATTAATGTCTTATTAAGCAAGGTTTGTGTGTATTATTGAATGTACAAATTTTACCTAAACCAGCAACATTGTGAAATAAAAACAGACTTTGTGGAATTCACTTGTAGAAATTGTAATTCAGTGATAAATGCCTTCCATTCACTTGTAGAAATTGTAATTCCGCGGCTATCCACGTGGCAAACAAGGATAACATCCGTGGGTATTTACCAACGGACTTTCCGTATGCTTTTAACAACGAGAAAAGCCGTGGGTATTTTGTTAGTATATACCGACGAAATTATATAACGTTTTTATGATTTTTATTTAAAGATGTCCACGAGTACATATAAACGTTTCCACATTTTTATATATACGTTTCCATGTTTTTATATAGACGTTTCCACGTTTCTACGATTCCATGATTATCTATAGACCGACATCAAAAAAGATTACCCTAACTCATACACCCTAAAACCCACCCTAGGAAAGCTAAAAAACATCGAAGACATTTTTAGGGTTTATAGTGGTGGGATTAGGGTATAACGACCCTAAACCCGTGACCACAAACCCTAAAAACCTGTCGAGTTAGTTGCTACAATGTAAAGTACATAACGGTTTCCAAATAGATTAACCTAACCCCCAAAACACCCCAAAACCCACCCTAGGATAGCTTAAAACGTCGAAGGCATTTTTAGGGTTTGCAAAGGCGGGTTTAGGGTCGTTAACGACCCTAAACCCGCTACCACCAACCCTAAAACCTATCAAGTTAGTTGTCACCATATAAAATATGAAACAAATTCCAAATAGATTACCCTACCCCCCAAAACACCCCAAAAACCACCTAAGGATAGCTAAAAATTTTGAAGGCATTTTTAGGGTTTGTAGTGGTTGGATTAGAGTCTAACGACCCTAAACCCGTGACCACAAATCCTAAAAGCCTGTCGAGTTAGTTTCTACAATATAATGTACGAAACAATTTCCAAATAGATCCTACCCCCCAAAACACCCCAAAACCCACACTAAGATAGCTAAAAACGTCAAAGACATTTTTAGGGTTTGTAGTGGCGGGTTTAGGCCCTAAACCCGCTACCACAAACCCTAAAACCCTGTTGAGTTAGTTGCTACAATATAAAGTACGAAACAAATTCCAAATAGATTACCCTACCCCCAAAACACCCCAAAACCCCCCTAGGATAGCTAAAAACGTCGAAGGCATTTTTAGGGTTTGTAGTGACGGGTATAGGCCCTAAACCCGCTACCACAAACCTAACAACCTGTCAAGTTAGTTGCTACAATATAAAGTACGAAACAAATTCCAATAGATTATCCTACCCCCCCAAAATACCCCAAAAACCCATCCTAGGAAATCTAAAAACGTCGAAGGCATTTTTAGGGTTTGTGGTAGCGGGTTTAGGGTCGTTAGTTTCTACAATATAAAGTACAGAACAAATTTCAAATAGATTACCCTACCCTCAAAACACCCCAAAACTTACCCTAGGAAAGTAAAAAAACGTTGAATTCACCACTTATACTTAATGAATCATAATATCAATTTTAATGATTTATAATACAAAGTTACACCTTTTTATTTAGAAGAAATTATACATATTTGGTTTTGTATTTTAAAATTAAAATTTACCCTTTATAATCTATTCATTTAGATTAGGTAATTTAATTTTGAATTGATGTATGCTCTTATTTATACAATATTATAAAAAATATATTTTAACAATCATATGTATATATGGATATAATCATGTAATTTCTTTTGTATAGTGAGTGAACATCCATAACAATAATAAGTACTAGTCTAATTTCTAACAAGTAAAGATACATATTATAAATAAAATAAAAGCAATCTAATCATAACTTTAGTTAACTACAGATATCAAGTTTTTTTCTCCTTTAATTAGAAAGTTTGTGTGCAACTGACGCACCTACATCAAAAGAAGATGAAATAATTTGACCAAGAGCCACTAGACTCGCGCAGATAATCATCTAGAATATTTTTAATTGACGGTTAATATTTGTTCGTCGAGTCGCAATGGAATTCCAGTTCGTCATAAAATCCTCCATATTCTTATACATAATTGATTTGATGAGAATGATTATATAATATATAAAAGTTAATGTCATATTTCTACAACAGTAAAGAAACGATTATAAAAGTTTGTAAATGTTTTTTAACCATCAATAACAAAAATAGTAAACTAACGACAACAATTTATATGCATATTCACACGGTTGCAACACCATTTTATTTTCACACGCGCCTCACATATAGCAGTAATATGTTCATTGCACCAGAGCCACTTCCACGGTTGAGATTTATCTCAACTGAAAAACAAAGATCCAGATGCAGTCTGTTAGTGACGGAAAAAATGCATCCGTCACAAAACTCTTAGCGGATAGAGGAAGGGCGGCGGCTGCAGTCCGAATGTGGACTTCGGTTGTCTACTCGAGCACAGAGCAGGACTACAACGAGAGCCTCCAAAATTTCAAGAATACATACCGAAGCTATCCACTTTTCATTACGTATGTTGCATCAGCCTGGGAGGAACACAAGGAAAAATTTATGGAGGCTTGGGTCAAGAATGTGCTGTACTTCGGCAACACAACGACAAATAGGTACGATTGTTAGTCTTGTAATTTTTAAGATAATACAGTCATTGTTATAGATCTATAAAACTTACTTAAACATTTGATAGGGTGGAGAGCGCACATTCTGCTCTAAAGACGAGATTATGGAGTGCTAGACACACTTTGGATGTAATCTATCCAAAGATTAACGATCATGTGAATACTAGCATCAGGGAGCTAAAAAAGGATTTCGAGTCAGCCAGGACAAAACACAGAAGAGCACATGAGGGTTCCAATTGCTGACCTGATCGGGAAGGTTAGTATCCTTTGCTTGGATGAGCTAGTAAAGGAGCTTGGTAGGGCGGATTATATTCAAATGGATAGCTCAATCTGTGGATGTGACAAGGTAACCTCTCATGGATTACCATAAATATGTAAATTAAACTACATGCTGGATAGTGGTATATTGTGCCCAAAGAGGGATATACATCGTTTCTAGTATACCCTAAGCTGGGAGAAACATGAATCAACAATTGATATGCTATCCTACAAAGAGGCAGAACAAAACAGATGGCGTGATATTGCTTCTGAGGTAGCACTGTTAGACGATCCTACTCTGATGGCCAAATGTTATAGTCAAATCCAGAACTTTCTTCATCCAGATATGGTGTGCCAATTAGGAGAACCATTAGAACAATTTGGGATTGGCAGACCTACCGGGACCTCAAGACCAAACCGACGGGAACCTTCATCTCGGGAGCATAACCGACCAAGGGCGAGCCAGTCCGAAGGAGCACCATCAAATAGAAGAGCACTTAATAGAGGATCATCAGATCCGAATCGATTCATGCCCACTACTAGTATTTCCCATCCAACCTATATCAATATATCACTGGGTATATTGATGTTCGTGGAGATGGTAATTGTGGTTTCAGGGTGATTGCTGATTACTTGTATTCAAAAGAAGGGAGGTGGAAAGATGTTCGTAGAGGATTGCACCATTACATGAAGAATGCAGAACCGACGAAGCATGTATACAGGAGCATGTTTAACGAAACACCGTACACCGACTTGTTAAAAGCGATTCATTGGAATAGGGATGGGCCAGCACCTCAAGAGAAATGGATAACCATGGAAATGGGGATAGCGATCGCGACAAAGTACACTTCAATAGTAGTTTCTACTCTACTGTCTTGGGGGTATGGCAAGTGCCACATACCTTCCGATCGATAATTATACCGATTTTGATCGACCAAGAGGAGAGATCCACATAGAAGTTTGCCCCCAGGGTCATTTTGTATGGTTGATGACTCCCCACTCCCCCTGTGTATCCGCAGTGGTTCTTTTATAGAGATCCAAACACTGTTGGACCTTGGATTCGTCAAATACAATCTAGGTTAGATAGTTGGAACAGCATTGTAACTTAGTTTTTCTTTAACTTAGTTGTTATAACTTAGTTGTTATAACTTAGTTTTTCTTTAACTTAGTTGTTGTAACTTAGTTTTTCTTTAACTGAGTTGTTGTAACTTAGTTTTTCTTTAAATTAGTTATTGTGACTTAGTTTTTCTTTAACTTAGTTGTTTTATTCATTTTGACTGAAATTTGGTCATTTAATTCTCTTGTTTCAGAAAAAAATGTCTCCCCACAACATTCTAACTTATTCAACTAAGTTTGGTGAAAAAAAAGAATTATACTGTAAATAGTAAAGTTTTATGCTATTCGCGTACAAATTAATTTTAAGTCATATTAATAGTATAAACACATAAAAATGTAATCCAACACTTTTTTTTGAAAAAAAAAAGATTCCTGTCATGATTACAACAAAAAAGTAACTAGTAAAATTCGCTACTAATCAACTACAAACTACTTGGGTAAATTTACTTTCAGATATCATTTTTTGAAAAAAAAAACACAGCGACACATAGTTACATGTTTACAACGTCAATATGATTTAAAAAAAATTTGTACTACGGTGATTAGTAATTTGAACTGTGAATAGCAACCACCTTGGGGTAATTATCGCGGTACATGCATGAGCTACAACCCTTACAGAAGAAGGTCTCGTATATGCAGATGCAACATCTCACCAAGAATAAGTGACTACAAACATAATTCTAGAAGAATTGGGATACTGAACAATCTGGATCCTAATTGTGAGAATGTCTATACAAAGGACATATGTAACGATCTCTTGTGGCAAAAAAAAATTGTAGCTTAGAAAAAGAACATCTATAGTAGCACATATTTTCATACTTGAAGGAAGTTAATAAAGCAAAGAAAGAGACAAGCAAGTCTAAGTTGTCGAATATTAGTGCCAAATATATAATATGTATTAAGTATTTTAATTCTATGAAATTGAATTATTTAAATGTTGGTCTTTGATTTGAATGTAGTTTCATGTCTATTAAATATTTTAAAATTTATAGTTTAATAATTTAAATTCTGAAAAATAGAAAATAAATAATAGTATATTTTAATTTCAAATTGTATAGTTTGATAATTAAAGTTCAAAAGATAGAAAACAAATCATAAATCAAATAAATATGACCTGATTAATATGATATAAAATTTAATTTAAAATACCTACGGATACGGATATGTGTTTAGGATGGAACTGACGACGTGACACCAATGTTTCGATGAAATTTCCATACCTACGGAACAATTCGTAGGTAATCCGTAGGTAACTGTCGTCGTGAATTCCGTAGGTGATCCGTCTGTAATTTACCGACGGACACCTATTTTCGTCGGTAAATAATTTATCGACAATTTATTTCCAAAAGAAATTTAGTGGGAAAATTGGTTGTAAATCCGTCGGTAAACCTATTTACCTGTGGATTACCTAAGAAATCGTCTGTAGTAGTAAACCACTTTTTCTAGTAATGATACTGATGCTATGTTTTATAATAGAAATATGAGATAAATTTAAAATAAGTTTATATACTTGTAAATGATTATGTTTCTAATCATACACCTTATTTTTTAAAAAAATCTAAGACTAGCTTTAATTTTACATGATTTTTAATAACGTATGATTATAAATTTTGAACAACTGAATAAATAGAATTTAGTTACCATTAATGTTTCAAGTAATACTCTTTGTTACAATATCATGTAACAGAATAATCATAAAATTGTATTTGTAACATTTAATTCATATAATTTACTTTCTTGAAAGTAAATCATTAAGTGAATTAATAGTTTGAAACAAAGATATACAACATTTAAAAAGAGTGGTGTCATATGACTAAACAAATTTGTTTATCTACAAGAAACAAAGGAAAATGTATAAATTTATTGTTCCTCACTTTTTTGAGTGCACTCAACCCAATTACTTATCTATTTCATCGTGTTTTATTTTCACCAAATCCTTTTTGTCATTAGATTTTAGTGTCAACTTGCTAATCGACGCATCCACAACTTAGTTTTGGCTCTTGAACATTAAAAGTTGTTGCTATTCAATTCAAGCGATACTATGAATAATGTAGTTTAACATTTGGGAATAAGGTAATCAAGTTGCTTTTCTTTATATTTAATTCTCTTCCCGGTTTTGAACATTTAAAATATTAAAAATTTCACAGTCGGCTTTGTTACAATGATTGTATTTTCCACTACAAGCAGAATTGTTTGATAAAGTGTCTTTTGACTTTGAGCTTATAATACTCAAGCCTTAGCTCTTATTACTTTGTGGATCTTATTTCTAGAAGATGCTCCATGGAGTTTCTTATACCTATTAAAAGTTCCTTATATTTTTCATTATGATACTTGATAGATTAACGTTTCTATATACAGTTCCTCTACCATGGATGTCAGTATGTTTGAGCACTTCTCTTCTAAGATGGTAGCAAGTGCTTGAGGTATCTCCTTTCGTTTAGTCAATGATGGATATAGATCAACAATAAGCTTGACAAATGCAGTGAGATAGGGACGACTTTGTAGGTGTTGTTTTTGTAAAGCAAGTTAGAGTTATGGATGCTTACACCAATGCACACTTCTTATGAATTAACATATTTTAATGGTCAAACGATTGTCTTAATATTTATTTCTGTGTACTTGTATTTTGTTAATCTGTCAATTGTATTTCATTAACCCGATACTTGTATTTCATTAGCATTTCACTTGTATTACATAAACTCGTCACTTGTATTATGTTAACCCATCACTTGTATTTTGTTAACCTGTCACATGTATTTTGTTAACCTATCACTTGTATTTTGTTAACCAGTCATTTGGAGTTGTTATTGGCGGTGAGCTTGACTTATTTGACTATTAACCAGGTTGTAGCTGAATCAGGGAGAAACATATTAGCTACTATAGTAGTTGGTAAGAAACAAAACTTCAACTACTTATATTATAAAAAACAAATACTTGTTGTGCATCTATATGAATCTTTGTTATTTTGATTTGTTGTGATTTAAAAATCATTAAAGTTTATAATCTAGGGTTTTAGTAAGGATTAGGGTTGTTTGTAATCTTTTATATCTACTTCAATACATCACTAAAAGTAGAAAGATGTATAAGTCTTAGTGAAATACCCCAGACCTTAATATATTAATGAACATCTAATTAGGATATTAAGGCTAGAACGTGCCTTAGAAACATTAGAATATGTGTTAAACAACAATTTACACCAAAGCTGCTTTAGGAACAATTAGAGCAAAAGGTTGTTTTAAAGAGTATAAATAAATTAGGGAACTACCAATAAATTCCCAAGAGATTTCAAATATGAAATACCTCTAAGATTAGTAATACGCATTAAGCGGAATTAGTGTTTGAACCGAAAATGCACTTAGAGCACAAAAATGTTTAAAGGAAAACGTGTTTTAAGAAACCATAGAGATTTCATGACCTCAATAAGAATCCAAAGTGAATTAATAAGGCTTATAATCAAGCTAAGAACATTATGAAACCATTACCAAAGAAAACCAAGCTCAGAAACAACTCAAGACAAATATGCCATTAAAACCCTTAAAGAATATTTTGGATATATTGTCTTAAGCATGAGTCTTTGATGGTTTTAAAGGCTTGATATATGTGAATGTACTAAAATAATATAATAAAATTATTGCAAAGCAAACCAAACTCTAAAAAGAATTAGACACAAAAAGGAGCCCGAAAAACTCCTAAGCGTGCGTTTTGTGCGAATGTATTCGAAATGGTTTTGAGTGGCTAGTTGGCCTTGTATACACACTAGAATACATGTATACTACCTAATATCATATTAGGAATTTAATTTGAAGATTTTACCAAAAATTTTATAAATATAATATTTAATGTGAATAGTAACCTTAAATAGTGCCCATTTAGTCAAATATTGATCAAGAATGGTCAATGGTCAAAACAATTGACCATCCCTGGGTATTGGTGTCGGCAAGGACAAGGGATAAGGCCAGCTGATCAATCATGCCACGAAAATAATGGAGTTGGGTTGTCAAATTATTAGTGGAATCTTTACTTTTAAATATAATAATCATTTTCTTTACTTTTCTCAATCTTTTTCATCCCATTCAACGATTGCCTATCATTCCTTGCAATTGCCCCTTGATTAATTGATCAATTAGAAGCTCGTCCATCCTCTCTAGCCAGAACAATTCGTGGCTCCTTCTCCATTTGAAGAAAACTCCATTAGAACTCCATTTACTTAGGTTAGAACCTTAAAGAACACCTTGTCTTGCACAGATCATAACTTTCCCGTCCTAGCTCCAAATAACAAGCTTGATAGCTCGTTAGAATCCTCTTTTCAAGAGCTTTACAACCATAGCTCATGAGCCCTAGATTCTCAGGAAAAACCACGAAGAAGTGCCTTTGATTCTCGAGGTAAAACATTACCTTCTTGAAAACTTCTTGTTCTTTGGTTTTTGTTACAGCCGATTGGCATGGGATGCTAACCCATCTTATTCTTCATCTTGTTGTATAATTTTGGAGCCAATTTCTCTAGCAAATTGCTGTCAAAATTTCTAAGGAAATCAAGCTTAAATATTAAGCTAATGGTTAATATACAAGGTAAATCCTACAACTACCTATTTCAAGGTTCTAATTGTTGATCTATATATGATCTAACATGTTATTTATTTATTTTAGGATTACCGAAATTATTGTTGTGTTAGATTCAATTTTTAACACATTAAATGTTAATGTTTTGTAAATCTAAAATTAGATTTATACTCCTTATGATATAAGCTACATTATAAGCTATCATAATATATAATAAAAGTTCATATACTAAAATTTAGTGTATGGCCGAAAATTAAGGGAACTTAGGTGAGTTAGAAAAAAATTATATAACTAAGTTAAATTAAAGGAATTAGTATAATTAAGTGTAATATGTAAAATTTGTGAAGGTTTGGTAATATATTGTAATTGCCGAAAATGTATATGAATTATTATGAAATTTATGAAATTTTGATGATGGGAAAATAATTGTAGAGTTAAGTTTACAATTTATAAAGAGTTTATAAGTGTTATTAGGAATTTATAAGGTTTTTGGTATATTTAAGGGTAATAAAGAATGGTATGTGTAACACCCCTAATCCTAAACCTTTAACGATCGTCGCGAGTCGTAGCAAAAATAAATAACGTCGCAGCGGAAAATAAAACTATCTAACCTTGGTGTTACACGCCGTTACTCACCCTTGTGAGCAACAAGGCATCAAACTCTATCTATGAACTAACCAACGCTGTGATGGAGAAATACTGAGCACACTACTTATTACAGACCAAATCCAAACTAAATGAGCAACTAAATAAAATTCAACAACCCCAAGGTACAGTACATAAACAACGACAGGTGTTTATTAAAACACGGCTGCTACCCTGTTTCCCGCACTCCGGCTTGTGTAATCTTCAATAACCTGAAATGTTTGGCCCAATGAAGGGCTCAGCAAACTATGCTGGTATGCTAAATGTAGTCCTAAGTCATCTAGATTTCCTTAAGTCGTTTTAGCCATCTTGGTATTAGATTCATTACAATTAATCCGGTTTACAAGAATAACGGAATTACAGTAAACACTGAGCAATCACATAATAATTTACCTGCAACATTTGGTGTAAGTTAACACACGTCAAACAATAACCATCAACAGATAAGATGTAAATATTTAACAACCGAACTTGTTAGTAAGTCACCTGACCCTTAACCCTTTTAAACCATCCACTTAAACTCACCTCAGGCGTCACGTTAAGACAACCTTTAATAATCTTTTTTTTATATGGACAGTGTGTCCCCTGGGTCCCAACGGAACCGTTACCAGCTGACCTTATGGCCCTGGATAATTGACCGATCCGGTCAAACCTGTGCACCAACGGCAGTGCCCTCCGCCATCCCCGAATGTGGCTGATGGATTTCCTTGAGTGACTCCCCATTGAAGTCCCTCGTAGTGATCACAATGCGCAACCAGAATGTCGGAACAGTCTGGATTCCTCTCTTAATACATTAGCTCTTTTGTCAGTGGTACAATAACCAATATTTGAATTCAGACCATAATAGTTGACCATTTGTTAGGCTAAATAATACCTAAAGGTCTGTTAGTCTTTTCCAGCTCAAATGTATAAATCCCCGGTCACAAAACATTCGCGTATAAAATACAACGCAACAGTATAAACAATACAGTTCACCACCACGTACACATAAAATCATAGATATCGCTCTTGATAATTAAACATATAATGTCTGGACCTCAGGATAATCCTTAGGACATTCAGACCACACAATTAACATACCGTTCACCGGGGTAATTGCTAGCTTGATAGCGCACACTTTAGTAACCCTTTCTCGTACGCTGTTATTTATACATACAATAACGTGTATTATTAATATAACCGTCTACTAAATACTTTAGTACAGTTATCACAGGTTCTATTCTTATTGTATATTAGCCCCTGTATGCTATTTATTTTCCCCTTTTATTTTAACAGTAGTTCTAGATAACCTAACAGTTCATCATTTTATGTGGAGTTCACATGTGATAATGAATTTATACGGTACACCTTTATCCCATTAATTATATAGCCATAATTATTTCCACTTATCATCTACATCATATCATATACTTATTCATATTATAACCACCTTTATGTTATAAACTTTATTTTATACTCCATTTAATATCATAACACATTATATTACATAATCTTAATCCCTTTTTATTAAATTACCAAAACCACCTTAATACTTCGGTATTTATATCTTGTACCCAACAACTTTTATAAATTATCAAATAACCATATAACTTCTATAATTTACTAATTAACCACATAGTTTTCAGTAATTACATTTTATGCCCATTAGTTTTCGAAAATCATAATATACTTATTTATAGTTTCGTTTTTGTAAACATTTTCCTTTATTCACAATTTAATCCCTAAAATTTTATATAAGTTACATATTATCTTATAAACTATAGTTTTAATATTTAATTTTCTTAAATACCGAAAATACCCTTATATTTTCACAAATTACATAACCGCCCCAATTTAAATTCGGTTTTCTATCTATATTTCCATAAATTACATATTCACCCCAAAACTTTTATAAACTTAATATTTTATGTCATAAATCATTTTAACCCAAAGTTTTTAGTCAACACTTTGACCAAGACTTAATTTCTTAATTAATACTTCAACATACCCATAAATTCATTTATATTCTCGGTAAAACCTTAAACTCTCAAATAATTACAAAATAGCCCCAAAACTTTATTAAATGTTATTCTTAATTCTTAAACACTTATTTAAATTTACCAAAATTCATATTATTAATTCCTATATTATATTATACTTTAAATACACCAAATTACCCCTTATGTTCTTGGTAATTAATTAAAGCACCCCATACTTTTCAAAATTCACATTTTAACCACATAACTTCTTAAAATAACCATTTAAATACTTGTAGCTATTTTTAATATTCCCAAAAATCATAATATAAGTTAATTCACTTATATGAATTTCAAAATTCGCCCAACCTCATATATTGTTCTCGGCTCTTTCAAAATTATACCATATGATTTTAAAACTTACTTTAAACCTTATATAAATACATATAATTGTATGTAAGCCATATATCACTTCTAAAAATTATGCTAATGCCTTAGAATGATTATAAACTCAAAATGGAACCTTTTATTCTTAGGTGTTTCGGTTTAATTATTTGAGTAGCATAATTAATTTTTGTGACACATAAATATATATCTTAAGGTAATAACCTTACCTTATATGCCACAAATTATTTCCTTGACATTTTACTCTAATGTTTTTCGGCCCTAATATTTGTAGAAGTTATATACAAAATTTTATACCAAAATTCGGAGCTTAAAATAAACTCAAGTTTAATAAATCTTAATTGTTTTACTTACTCCTTAAATCAAGACAATTCTTGTACTTGATTTCTCCTTGAATTCCAAGCTCTCCAAATGTTCCCTTGATGAAGAATTTTCGGCCCTTATAAACATTAGGAGATTTATTTGTTAGGCTTCTAGCAAAATTTATAAATAATATTTGTAGGAATTTTACAAGAGTTTACCTTAGGAATTTAACAAGGTATTTTTGGTACACCTTGGGATGATTGTAGATCCAAGTTTCCTTCATGAAATAATGAAGAGAACATGGATTTAGAAGTTCTAATATTTCGAAAATTGCTTAAGGTAATTTACTAGGATTTTCAACATGAAAATATACCTTAACTTGATCTTGTTGTTCCTTGTGTTGTTGTTGAATTTAGGAACCTCCTTGGAACATATGTGCTTGGCGAAAATTGTAGGAAATGCTAGGATGATTTCTTGCTTCAAGACTTGATTGATTTAACTAGGAAATTACATTAAAATGGTGTTAGGAATTAAAACACCATTAATGGAGCTTAGTAGCTCTTAGGAATTGAATGAACAAAGGAAGAAGAAAGGGATAAGCAAGAGAGGCTTACCAATTCGGTGGGTGAGGGCAAGAAGAAGAATGAAGTACGTGGTGTTTTAAGACAAGAAGGAGAAGGAATAAAATTGGAAATAATTGGTAAGTTTAAGGTATTATTTTTATGTCTTATTTTTGATTAATTTGGCTAAAAATTTGACTACCAAAAGTCTCCTATTTAGGACATGTCTTACGGTTGATTGAAGAAGGAATAATTGGTGATTTATTTGGTAATAAAAGCTAGAAGACAAGGGGTATGGTGATAGTAGTCTTCTTTGTTTTTTTTGAAGTCAATAAACAAGCTAATCATGTCCCTCTTTTGCTCATTATTTTCGGTGGTATAATTGCTAGATGACAATTGATTTCTTTGCTTGATTGGAGACAAGATAGAATGTGTGTTAGGTTAGTGTTTTTTTTTTAATTTCCAATGAGGCAATCAGACCTCATTTATTTGTTGCAATCGGTGGTCAATTTAAGCAACCAAGACTTTGATTTTTTTTTGTTTGCAACACATGAGTCTTGATGATTAGGTACTTGTTTCTTTGATTTATTCAGCAGCCATACAGGACCTCCTTTCCTTGATGTCAATCGACAGCCATGAGACAAAGGAGCAACTTCTTCTTCCTTATTAAATTGACTAGTCAAATGTGTAGGCTAGATTGCATTTATTTTCTTTGTCTTGATATGAACTAATGTTCATTAATTTTCTGCAGGGAAAATCGACAATGGGGGCCTATATTACCAGAATTATTTGTTACATAATTATATAGTACATGCTAGGTGAGTTACATTATCATAAGACAATTTTTGAAGCAAAAATTGTCCAAAAACTACCCAAATTGGCGCATGGAATGGAGACCAGATGGGTTTGATTTTTAATTTGATTTTTGTTACAATATATTGTACTAAGACCATATTAATATATATAATAGGTTCCAGCATTTAATTGGTACATTTTTAATATGATAAAAGATGAAAGTTTTAAGGTAAAAATGCTGATTTTCGGTAACTTTTGTCCCCAAAATCGCCCCCAATTATACAATTAATTTAGTACTGACATCAATTAATTTAGATGGTCATTTTATCCACTTTTAAGTCTATTAATTCATGGCTCCTCAAAAACTTCAAGGTAATTGCGTAAAACGCATTTTCATGACACCCGAAGGTGCGTTTTTGTGCTTTAAAAATTTTATAAGAATTAATTAGTCGCTATGTGTTCCAAGTGTTTATTGACATTGATTATAGTCAATAATAATATTTTAAGGTGTTACATTGAGTTATATGGGGTCGTACCCACTTAGAACACAATTCTCGGGCTAACCGAGCAAAAAGGAGCGTTAAGAAACTCCCCCCGAGTATTTTGTCTTTAACTGAGAATTTATCTTGATGAATTTGTCTTAAATGTTCATTAAGGTATTATTAAGCATTTTAAATGAGGTGTAATACTTTATTTTAATTTAAATGGTATTTCCGGGACTTTCGGGCCTTAAGGGGGCCTTTAAGAGAATTCCCGGGTATCTCGTATTTTTACTCAGTTCAAACTGTGGACCCGTGTTTCCAAGGTCACATAATGATCCTTGGTTGATTTTTTTATGTTGTTCATAGCTTATATAATTTATTACTTAAGGTCGGGCTTTAACGCACGTTTTTGACCTTAAGGAATTTTAGGTGCGTTCCTAACGCCTGAGTTTTTATATTCTCTCTTTAGGGTTTAATAATCCCATAAATAATATATTTTATCATTATTTAATTATTTAAATGTTAGGGGTATTTCAGTATGTATATACACTATAACATTAGATAATTAAATCTGGTGATTTAGAGATATTTAAAATGATTTTTGATGTTCAAAAATCGGTAGGAAACTTAGTTACGAAATTAGAAATTAATTGGAGGTAAATGGTTAATAAATGAGTTAGGATAAAAGAAAAGATCACAAGGGTAAAATGGTAATTTCCCTGGTCAAACTTGGTCAAACGTGGTCAAACTTGGTCAATGACAGTTTGTAAAATGTTTAGAGGAGCTAGAATAAAATTGGTAGCAAAAGATTAGATATTAAAAGGATAAAGGAATAAAAAGTTAAGTTAAATTAACTTTAGGGGTAATTTTGTAAATTGTGGAAAGTTAGGGGGTTTGACCATAAAAGACTGGTCAAACTTGAGTATATTTTGGTAATTGACCAAAAGTATTAAAGAAATTAATTGAGTAAGACTTTGGAGGAAATTAGAAATAAAAATAACAAGTTTAGAACTTATTAAGTGTAAAATAGAGATTAAGAGAAAACTATGGGTAAGTAATATAAATAACACATTTTTATGTGTTTAAGATGGTTAAGGAAATTAAATAAAGAATTTAGAAACAAGTTGTAAAAGAAAAAGAGTTAAGACGGGTTTAAATGAGACCCGTATATAAATTAAGGTATACGAGGGCTATACCCGTAATTTAATAAGTATAGGAGGAAATCAGTACTTAAAGTATTTTAATGAAAATACAAGTTATATAGGGAAAAGAAATAAATACGTATGATATTTTAGTGTACATGAATAGTACTCATATGCGTGAATAGTATACGTATAAATGAATAGTAAATACATATACATAAATAGTAAATACGTATACATGAATAGTACAATACGTATACATAAATAGTAAAATACGTATACGTGAATAGTAAAATGCGGTGAATAGTAAAATAAGGTGAATATTGAAAAATACCAAAATCTAATACAAGGTCCGTATGAGTCTAAAGTTGCTAACTGTGCGACTAAATAACTGCTAACGACGTTAGTGTGTTAATGAATTGGAATTGAGCTCGAAAACGCTCCTAAATGAACGAACCCGTTTAACGGTATACTATTATACCCAGGTTAACCTAGGAAGATGTTTAAGTTGAAAAGAGAACCGAACTAGTTCTAAGACACAGGGTACTAATACTAGTTCTGATTACAGATCTAGATAAGTCTGAGGCGTTCGGCGGATTAGGCGAACGTGGGATTAAGAGCTAGCCAGTATCCGGTGTACGGTATGGGATTCTTGTAGCTTGTTTGCTAACGAGGTCTACCTCGGTTTGTGTGTTATGTGTTATTGTGATGCGACCAAACAAGATTAAGCATGAAACCGATTTACTGTATTGTTATTGTTAGTTGGTTAAAAACATCGAGGGATATTATAGGGTTTGTAGTGAATGGATTAGGGTCTAACGACCGTAAACCACAAACCTTAAGCCCTAAAAATCTGTCAAGTCAGTGGCAACATTATAAAGTATAGAACGAGTTAAAACGATTACCCTACATCACAAACCCTAAAAACCACCCTAAGAGAGTTAAAACGTCGAAGGCGTATTGCTGAGTTAGTGGGGACATTATAAAGTATAGAACAATTTAAAAGAGATTATCCTACACCATAACCCTAAAACCGTTATAGGAAAGTTAAAAACGTTGAAGGCTTATTTTAAGGTTTGTAGTGGAGGAATTAGGGTCTAACGACCCTAAAAATCCGTCAAGTCAGAGGCAACATTATAAAGTATAAATCGAGTTAAAAAAGATTACCCTACACCACAACCCTAAAACTCACCCTAGTTTAAAACATTGAAGGCTTAGTTTAGGGTTTGTAGTCTAAGGTTTAGAGCCCTAAAAACTTACCGGGACAATAGAAATGCCAGAAGGGTGTAAAACGAACCACAAAATGATGGGATAAACCCCAAAATACCCTAGGAATGCTAAATCATGATTTACCTTTATTCATTATGTCTTTATTATTGAAATTACGGTTTAGAGTCTTTATGAACTACTTTGGTTTTTTTATATTTCATTAATATAGGTTTCTTTCTTGAAAATGTTATACAAATTTAAAAGTTTTAAACTATTCAAATTAATAACTCGGCTGGAGCGTCCACTTCTTTTCATCCGCACGGGATATGCCTTCATAGCCATTCATTTTTTTTTGGTTCATTCTGGATGGGTGCAAAATTGTCGTGGCGCTAGAACATTTTTTAATGTATGTTTTGGACAGATAGAAAGTCACCTGTGACCATTTTTTCCCCTTTTAAGTCCAAATTCAATTTCGTTTGATCTAAGTCATTCCTTAAACCATTCATAACCATACTATAATGTAAAATAATCAAGTTAGAATAAAAAATTTTCCTTCTATTATAAACGATTATCTATAACTTTTATTTTCTTCATAATAACAATTTTTATTAATAAAAATATTCAATAAATATTTTTTATTGACTGTGTATTTTAAAAAAATTAACTGCATATCTTTTTAATGATTGCATCAACTAAAAATATGACTACAAAAACAAATATGCTCTTTTTATAATCATTTTTTTACAACTTAAAAATATGTTCAAAATCATGCTATCATACAATTATTTCAAAATTATCTAATAATATGGAAACAAAGGAAAACTAAGAACAATTACGATTAAAAAAATTAAGCTGCAAGTAACAAAAACAAACTAAATCCACACTTATTTAAAGAAGTAGGATTATAGCTTTTTTATTTAAAAATTGTACCCAAGAGAGGAAACGTAAACTAGTATACGCATGATTACGTCATATAAAGAAGACAAATTCAATTATTGTTGTCTTTTTGCGGTTGCAGCACTCTTGCATATTTCACATTGCAGCGCACTAGCCGGTTCACACTAACAGTACATCAATGCTCACTAACAAACTAAATCCACACATGGATCGGACCGACTGTCGATAATAACAAAAAGTCTGGGCCCAAAATTACCTTTTATCTCGCCGATCTCTAACGGGAAAAAACACCCGTAGTACTACTAGCACACTCGGGGCGATCCTTTCCTTTAGCAAAATTTCCTTTCATAAAATTTCCTTTCGTACTCAAAACACATCCGAGAAAGCGAAACTAGAATACCTTAAAAAAAATTCTCACTTCTGCGTCCATTACCGTCTCTTTGCACTCCCGATCATTCATTTAGATCTATCTCCTCCAAAATTTTCCCTCTCTGATCACCCTGTGCTTTAGTTTCCCCGTGGCGATGAAGGCGAAGAGACGCCACACTGAGTGAATAACTGCCGCTGGGGCAGGACCAAGCTCCGTCCGTGAAAGAAGCAAAGGTGGCTGGGTCGACAAGATGTAGAACTTCAACCTCGTCTGATCAGATGGAGCGGCACTTGGTTGAACGTTCAATCTTCCCAGAGACATGCCGGTGTCTAATGTGCTGGACAGAGTTAAGGTGAAGTTCGACTCCACTTCAGAGAAGAGTCGGCTTGGGCCCGCGACGATGAGAAGGAGGAAGAAGATGTTCTGCCTTTGGAAAGATGTTTGTCTTGTTAAATAACGGAGGGTTGCTGGACGTACTACATTCAAGAATTTGGAGCCGTCTAAGTGCTATCTCCTCAGTCAAACTGTGAGTCAGTCTCGGTTTCCCTATGTCTCAATTGATGATTTGTTGATAGTGGTGGTGATGATTTGTTCTTGAATGTAGTACGTTCAGCAACCCATATAAGATATTCGTTTACTTTTCTGGTATTTTGTGTAAGTCAGAGTGCCGGTTACAAGATTATTTAAATACAGTACTGGTATGTCTCTTGTGGCCACTTGTTCGATTAAAACCTTTATTTTAGTTCACCTTTTGTGATGTTGTGCGGACATCTACCACGTATGATGAACCTTACATAAATGAGTTTCAGTTTTCTTTTTCTTTTTTTATGTTCAGATTATCCGTGGAAGTTGATCGCTCATGTGTGCGAACAAAGACAATGAATCTGGCACAGTACAAGGATAAGAAAGTTTGAACTTTTACTGAATTTGTTCTCTATTAACCTCTTAACTAGCGATATAGACAGAATGGAATGCGATGGTGGTCCAATTTCTGAAATAGAGGCATCTACTAGATCAACATGTTCAAATCATTATGCTTTGGTTCACAACTCAAAAAAGTTTGGGGCCTAGGTTTTTGATGATTCAAAACCATGCTTATCGATTGGACCATTAAGGTTTTAGTGATTTCTTTATTGTAAGTCACTTGTTGCACGGTTTTGGCTATTAATGAATATCCAAGCAACTGACTGCATAAACTCAGTAGGAACTAATCCCGATTATTCTTTTGTCTAAGATGTTGTGCCTTCTGCTACTCAGGTTTGTGATTCAGAGGGATTTAACACCAGATGCAGTGAAATACCCCTAACCTTAAAAACTTAATTAAATGATCTACTAATGATCTAAGATGGTTAATAAACATCTAAATACTATTGGGGAACAACCTAAAAGATCTCAACAAGGCAAAACATGCTTTAAGATCGGTAAGGCCAAAAATGTGCTTTAAGACACCATGAAGATTGTATGACCTCAAATAGGATCCAAAGTGGATTCCTAAGTATTGTAATGAGGTAAGGAACACAACAAAACTATTCTCAAAGAAAACTAAGCTCAGAAACACCCTGTGACACAAAATGTGCTCTAAAACACCTTAACGCACGTTTTTGTGTATGAGCTCTAAGATAATGACTTTTTGTCATTTTAAAGACTGGAGTATGTCATTTAAATTATTAATTTGACATAGTAGACTATATTTTAAAGTCTAAATCCAAGTTTGAAAATAAAAATCCAAAACTGACAGTTTATTGTGAATAGTACCCAAATAGTGCAATTTCTAAGCACATTGACCAAGTTTGACCATTGGTCAACGAATTGACCAGCCTCATCTACATGGTGTCGGCAGGATAAGGGAAGGGAGGACAGCACACAACATCAATAATTCAGTTTGCTACCTAATGTGGTGACTAAGCAAGTTACTATTCCATTTTATATGATTTTAAGCCTTTAAACACCATTTCTCACTCTCTCTTGCTTCTTGCTCCATTCCAGCCAAGCCCTTTGAGCTCCCAGCACCTCTCAAGCTGTGTTCTTGAGTTAGGACGACAATTCAATCCAATAAGCTCCTAAGGTAATGATTTAAGGTCATTTTAGCCCTTTTTCTTCATTCTTTCACTACCAACACTTGGATTTCGTGGCTTATCTTTTCCTATGGGTTATTCTCAGTGTCCTAAGGTTAGAACAAGAGCTAAACTCGAATGAACTCAGTTTAGGGACCAAGGAAGTCCAAATCTACATTTTAAGGTAAAAACATACCTTAAGGTTCTACACTTTGCATCTGGTTTCTTTCTTCTAATTTTTGTGAGTTTATACACTCATAATCTTTATATTTACATGTTCAGTCAGTTGGTTAACCATTTGGAGCAAGGGTGACCGAAATCCAAAGGAAATACTCTTCTTTAAGGCATTTTGCCAAGGTAAAACCTATTACCACAGCAGCTTGTTGTTGTCTAAGTGTTTCCTATGTTTATATGGTGAATTTAACACCTTGTGGTGTGTCTAAACCAGGCCGAAATCATAAGGAAACTTCCAAGCATTTTTAAGGTGATTTTTGCCTTAAATCTTACATTAATTGTTCTTTATGGTTAAGCTCAAGCTTGGAGTATAACTATATCTTGTTTTGGTGTATTAAACATGTCTAAATGTTGTGGTGAATTTTCCTTCAAGCTGCCGAGTTCATACAAGAGTAAACCAAGGTATAAACACCTTAAACTTATGATTTTATGTCATTCCTAGCATATATAATATATGTGCCGTGAGTGAAATCATATATATGGGTTATATTAACCTAAGAATGGAAAAAATGACTAAGATAAATTAAGCTAGTCATTTAAGTGATTTAATTAACATAATGGTCAAATTATGACATTATGTGGAAAAATAATAAAACTATGGTGAGGTCGTGAGCTTGTGTAATATTGTTGAGCAATTTATGTGTAATTTTATGCTACAAAGCAAAGTTGTAATAAGGCCATGTCATTAGGCCATTTTAATTTAAGTTTAAAGCTTATTTAGTTAAGTTTATGCTTATATAATTAAATTGGGGTCAACCGGTAATTACTAGCATTTTATTAGGCCGTGGGCTTAATTTAGAGGAAATTAGAGTTTTTAAATGAATTTAATAAAAATTACAACATTTTATAAAGCTTTGTGACAAAATTGTAAAAATAGAAAACTATAGGTTATACTTTGTAATTACCGAAAGGTTTGGGTCCAATTTTAGTAAGAAGTCAAAGTGACTATATAGGAGACTTTGACCAAGTTTGGAGAATTTAAGGAATTAAAATACTACCTTATAATAAGATAGTTATTAAATTGTAAAGATTTATAAGGTTTGGGGTGATATTGGTATTTTCTGAAAACTAGGGGTACTAAATGGAGTTTAGTACAAACCTTGGATTATTAGGAATTTTTAGAAGTTGATTTGGGTAAATTTGGAGTTTATATGAATTATCTAAGTATAATATAAGATATTTCATAACATTGTTACAAATGGGTAACATATGTGGTCAACCCGAGATTTAGAGAAAGTATAGGATTAATAATGATATTTATAACCTTTTGGTATAGTTTGGTAATTTTTGGGATTATATAAGGTTTTATGAAGATATGTATGTATAATATAGTTTTGGTGATATTAGAAACTATATGTTAAAAAATGGGGTAAATTAGTGAATATGGAAAGTTAAGTGGTGGAAATTAAATTTAAATAGACCATGGGGTCTGTTCGGTATTTTGGAGAAATTATAACTATAGGTTATAATTGTTTTTAATGACATAAATGTCAAAATATATGTTATATAACTATAATATAACATTATATAAATAATGTGGTGGATTTTGTAAATATTTGAGAGTTATAGGTGCTATTCGGAAATATTACTATTTTTGAATGAAATTTATAATATGGTTTTTAGTGTTATAAAAGCTATAACATTTATAATATAAGAGGTATTCATTAAAAAGAATGAATATGTATTATAATGACTTACCTTATAATAAATAGTCCTATAATGCATATATATAAATAAATTTATGTTATAGTGTGGAAAATATAATATAGTACAATAACTATATACTACCACAATTTAAATGATATGAGATGAAGGGGAAAAGAATTATAGACATTAGATATGGAATTCTAATGTTAAGTGTGTACATGAAATAATAAGGATTTATATAATTCAAGGTATATGTACATATGAATTATACAACATTAAACTTGGAAAAACAAACCTTAGAAAAATAAATACTAAGGTGAGATGTATAATACATGATTAAGATTATACATGAGATATAATGATAAACTATATCATATACAGGGTATATTAAACTACATGCGATAATAAACGTTCAAAGTTAAGTGTATTAACATACTCGACGTAACCACGCATGTGATATAGAGTTCTTCCTAAATCCCGAGTTAGACCGAAAACCCGACAAACGTTATTAGTTAACAGCGGGGAATAAATCGGGGTAGATTAATGACGGTACAGGGTGCCGTAGTGTATTGTTAATATGAGATGTTGATGCATAGTGTGATGCATATTAATAGATTGTTAGAGGCGTCTCGAGGATCTCCAGAGATTTTAGCTGATTTATACTCCACCGTAATACAATCCGGGTGAACGGTATGTTATTTATGTGGCTTCATTGTCTCTGAGGATTTCCTCAGTTCAGACATTGTGTGAAAATCTGTGATAAGATTGAATGTCTGCTTGTGTGAGTTAATATGCTTGAGTTGTATATTAATGCTGCTTATTATTATTACTGTTGAACGATAACAGTACAGTTCGTATATATGAACATATTATAAAATGAACTAGCGGCAATGATGCTATCTTATATGTGTAATATAAGGAACGTAAGTAAACGTTGTAGCATTAGGATAATAAGATATATATATTATCTGAGACTTGTATATGGAGCATTGGCCTTTTTAACGCCGCTCTCGTATCTAACACTGGCCCCGAGTTGACATACTCAGGATTAGACTAACGACCTTAGTCTGCTGTGTTAGGAAAAATAGTAAAACAAATGCGATGGTATAGATCGGTTTATCAAGAGGATGTGGATCTTACTGTGAACTGTGATCCATTAACGATACTAGGATACCGTGTGGTAACCGTAAGTATCTGGATAAATTTCCAACAGACTACAGATGATTCGTAGGTCGGAGACTCTACCGCTGGAGTGGCTACTGCCGTGTGTGACCCGCCATAGGCGATAGGTAACTTAGAGACACGTCGTTCTAACGAGGCGTTGTCATCAGGCGTGACTGAACAATTACGGACGACTATATTAGCTCGTACATTAGGCGAACATTATTTGGGCTTGCATGCCAAAGACGGGAATCATACTTACTTGTAGTTCTCGTTCTTTCGCCTTGTTGTTCTTTGGTTATGCTTTGTGGTTATGTTTGGTATGTTGGTAATGTTGATTAAATGAGTCGCTGTACTCATATGTGTGTGTTGTGAATTGGATTAATTGGATCATTGTACTTATATCTATGTTGTGAACTGGATGAATCGAGTCGCTGTGCTCATGTGTGGATTATGGTGAATTGTTTGGTCGAGTGAGTCGACGTACTCAACTATGAATTATTAAGTGTTTGTTGGATTGGAGTCTATGTACTCATATAAGCGTTGTAACGTTTACAGTGGTTTATTAAGATGCGATGTGTGAAGCCGGGGGCTTGTTTATTATTTGAGTTCACTGCAATATACATTGTTGCTTTACAGTTATTATATAAAACTATCTGCATGAAAATGAATTGCATGCTCTCAACGAAATAACTGAGGGTCTGAGGGGGCATGACGGTCATGTAGTAACATACTCAGCAGGGGCTGATTCCATACCACAAACAAACATTTTTGCAGGTATGCAGCTTCCGGTGTCGACAAGAGAGTGACACGCTGGGTAGTTTGATTACAGTTATTTAAACATGCACTGTTGCATTTTGATAAGAACCTATAAACGTGTATAGGATTTGGATACTTAGAATGCTCACTGTGAATGTATTTAATATTGGTTTGGGAAGTTTAGATCTATCTCTTGTTGTCACTGTGGGAAAATGTTTCATATTTAAGAATGTATCAGTAAGCACGTTATTACTCGTATGGGCGAGTAAGAACGGTAACACCAGTAGTCCAATTGTGGAGTTTACCGCTGCGATTACATTATTTATTAAGTTGATTAGGAGACGAATAGAGTAGGGGTGTTACATGCAGACTTGTTCTATTATACCCGACAAAAGCATAATATTGAGTATGCTTTGCTGGAGTTAATCGTAAGCATCTTGTTATGTTGTGTCTGATTTTTGTGCGTCATGCTGTATAGTTAATGCTAACTGTTCCCTGTTAACCGGATAAGTCAATCTGCGTGTAGACACCAAAAATTCTCACCCCATAAAAGCAAAATTCAGACAATAAGAGGGTCGTCGCCTTTCTTTTCAAAATTTGTTCACGTGCATTCCAAAATGAAACTATCATTTTATGACAAAAAAAATACTTAATTTAATTTTCAAAGCATTCGTTTTCAAACCCGTCCCTTTTCGTTATTTCCTTATTTTGCCATTTTGTTTTCGATTTATTTCATGTTAGTCAATTATGTTTTATTCGCTTATGTATTTGCCTATTCATTTTATTTTGGTTCATGCTATTTCGTTACTTGTTTATTTTATCTCATTTCATTTATACTTATACTTGTATTTTCTTTATAAGTACTTGTTATTTTGTCTTTATCATTATTGTTTTTCGAATCATTTTCATCATTTTTTGTACATTCTCACTATTATATTCCATACTAGTATTCTTCGTATATATCTAATTCAATTTTCATTTCATGGCATTCACTTGTATTTTTATCTTTATCATGTTAGTGCGATTTCATTATTTCATGTACTTGTTATTATGTCATTTCGCTTATTTTATACATTATTTTGATTTCGTTTTTTACCTACACCCCTCTAATTCATGACCATCAAGAACAAAAAATTAATTTACTAGCTTAAATTCTTTCGTTTTATTATACATTTACATTTTAAAGACTAGCGTTTTTAAGAAATTATTCAGTTCAAAGCAGAACGTTAGAATTATTTCTCTCACTTGTATACTTATAAGTTCCGAGTTAGCATAGCTGTTTTATGCATGTATGTAGAACCCTAATAATCCCGGGTTTGAAGACTGGCGAGAATGTTGAAGTATTTTTATTTTTCCTTCAGTTGCATCAATACTTGGTTATTATTTTCCGCACTGATATAGTGAGTTAGTTGTTAGTATAGCTAGTGGTAGTCAGTGTGGGAAAGACAAGGGGTCGTGTGCTCGAGTCCTGTCATGGGCGCGTCTAGGAGGATTTTGCTTCCGTATTTTTTCCTTATCATGGTCAAACCCGGTCAAACTCATCAAGACTCATCATCCTCAAAAGCCCAATCCCGATCAAGTAGAGCCCATGACAGAATAAGAAACCCTAAACCCATGTTAGTAAACCACCACCAACCCCATGTAACCCTACCCATCTCTTATAAAAGAGCAACATCAAAATTAACCCAGTGGATGAACAGTGACCGACATAATCTTCTGCCCTCTCCTTCTTCATCGATTTTTTCATCATCCGCCTCCGCCCTTTTCCAATACCGGATTCGATGAAATCCAGAAACAAAAACCCTAACTTCTCTTCTCTGGATCGTCTTTTTTTCCTGCCTCTATTCTTTTCTCTCCGATAACTTCCCAATCGTCACCTTCAGTCTGTGCACTCACATTGATTTCGCAAAATCCTAACTGGCTTCACCCTTCATGCTCTTCATCGCCGGTAATTTTGCAACCATATTGGCGAACGAGGAACATACCTTGCCCCTTTCCTTCGTTCTCCTTGAAACTGAAAAGAAACAAGACGAATCTAGCCCTAGCTTCCGGTCACTTCCATTCGCTTTTCCGGCACCTGTGAACCGAAGAAAGAAATCGAAATGACTTCCATCTCCCGATTGCTACCGTCTATGACCGAAACAGAAGGCTGAAGCGCAACTATTGTCTCGTCTCTCGCGGTCCAACGCCGGTTATACACCATCTTCCATCGAGATTTTTCTCCTCAGTCAAAATGAAACCCACCGCCTGAAGCTAAGTTCACATTCCTTCTTGAATTTCTCTATTACTTACACTCTTCTGTAGTGTCCTCTATTTTGATTTTCATTCATTTTCGAGTTTCATCTTCTTCAAATTATGAACTGGTGCATTTTGCTTAAGAGTTGCTGAACTCTTTGATTCACTTTCACTCAGAGGATCGAACCTGACCTAAGCGAAGAAGAAGCCTGTGGCGCACAACCCAGTCCACCCGGACCTTATTTCTATGATCTCTTGATTTTTCTACTTCTCAAGACCAGGGTATGCTTCCAAATTTAATTTGAGCCCAAGTCTGTTCTTGGTTAGTGAAATCGAAGAAACCAAAACTTTTGCAAATCAGTTCTGGTTCCAAACTTTTGTGTGACTATTGTCCAATTGCCTCTGCGTTTGTTTTTTTTTTTCTTTTCCTTCTGGAAAACATAAGAGATGATAAATGAGATCGAAGTATTTCTGTTGCGATCAATATTGATCACAAGTTTGTTGTAGTTATGGTCGATATATGTACAGGTTTTCTGTAATTTTTTCTGCGTAGTTGAGCGTGTCGTAGCAGTTGGTACTTGTTCCTTCGTTTCATTTGGCTTCTGAATCTTTTTTTGTAAACTGATCTGTAGCATGTCTTGGTGGCTCTGTTTGAAGTGTATATCATCAACATTTATACTCGTGATTCCAGATTGTCGTAAACTTGTATATCCCTCGAATTAGCTTGGCACTTTCTCCGTTGACGTAAGCTAGTTTTGTTTCTCTGCTAAACATATGTCCCTATACCCTGTTTCATTTAACAATCAGGATTATGGTTCTCTGTGCTCCCTCTGCTCATGCGCTTAAACTTGGTTGTAGCATCAGGCCTTTGCTTCTCTTTGAAAGAGGAGCAGGTTAATTAAATCCCTTGTGCAAGACTTGACTAAATTTTACGTGATGTGAGTTCCTACCCCAAGGATAACCTTTGGTTTAGTTACCTTAGTTTGTTTTTGTTTTATGATACCTCCACCTGATTACAGTGTTAGATGTTAACAAAAAAAAAAAAGAAAAAGAAACGGAAATAAAAGTTGATTAGTAATCTCAGAGCTTAGGTTATACTTACCCAATTGGTGTACTTAAGTAATAGTGCTGAATGTTAGTTTAACCACCACCTTGAAAGACTTGTTCTAGCCCATCGACCTTTAATTTGTATAGTTTGTTCGGTCTTGAATTCTAGTCGTCCTAATAGGAGCAAATAATATATCAACGCTTATTCTTGGCTCAAACTTTTTTTTTTTTACTGTGACTTCAGCATTTAATATGTTTGATCTGAGTTCGTTCACCTTTTTGTGTGCCCTCCATATTTATCTCCTTGTCATTAACGTGCTAATTCACATCCTTGTATATTATTTGTCTTGAAAATTTTGGACTAGGGCTTGTCTGTTTCGTTACAACTCAGGCGCAACCTTTTGTCTTATGGGTTAGAATAGGTGACCCTAGAAGCTCATAGGTTACCCGCTTGTTGACGATCGATTTATCGGTTCAGGCCCACAATTTTATGTGGGTCTATAGAGAAGATGTTGCTCACATTAAGGTCTTAGCACTCAAGGGTTGTAGTACCTGTTTGTGGGCAATGCCTGTCCTAGTTAAAAAAAAGCTTTTCAAACCATCCATAATCAAAAGAATAAAATTCATAATTAATTGAAATTCCAAAAAATCTACTTCAAAACTAGCCCCAACTTAGAGGCCCAAAATCATGCCTAATTTCAGCCCAAAAATTTGTCCAAATTGAGATCCAAAAATCGGTCCTCATTTCAGGCCAAAAATCTGTCCAAACCTAAAGCACATTTATAAGGTTTAGATCAGCCCAAAAATAAGGCCCAAATTTTAAACTCCATTTCAGCCCACTTTTCAAGGCGTATTTTGACCCAAATTCGAAGGCCCAATTCTGGCCCAAGATATCAAATTTGGCCCAATTTTAACCCCGACCCAGTCCCGTTTCAGCCCATAATTCAATTCATAAATCAGCCCAAAATAAAATCAATTCCACTTCAAAGTTAGTCCAAAAATCAAGTCAATCTCAATTCAATTTCAACCCAAATTCAATTCAGTTTAATACAATCAATTCAATTCCGAATTCATTCAAAGGCAAAAATAAGCAATTCAATTCCATATTCAAATTCAATTCAATTTAAAGTCTTTCAATTTCAAGGGCAATTCAATTCCAATCCAAATCAAAATTTATCAATTCAAAATCAAATTCAACCAAATCAATTCCAATTCAAATTCGATTGCCAATTCAATTTCAACTTCAATTCCAATCCTTTTTCATCCCAATTCATAATCCTTACTTCATAAACCTAAAGTCTCAAATACCATAAATTCCAAGTATCATGGATTCAAATCATCTCCAAAATCCAATTATCCCCGCACATTCGAATGTCTCACAGACCGAGTGTCTCATAGACTTTGTCATCCCAACGATTCGAATGTCTCACAAACCTGTGCGTCTCACAGACCGGTGTGTCTCATAAACCCGAGCGTCTCACAGACTTCAACATCTCAAGGTTTCAAACGTCTCATAGACCCGAGAGTCTCACGACTCCGATATCTTGTTCCTTCCACATCTCAATATCTCAATTGTCTCATAGACCTGAGCATCTACAGACTAAACACCATATACCTAAACTTTTCGAAAATTAAACTCCTTTAAATTTCAAACCCCTCAAAGCCCTTCAAAACCTTAAAATTTCCAAAACCTATAAACCGTGAACTACGTAAGGTCTGATCTCAACACGGAGTTGAGTACGTAGGCAACCCACACAGGGTGCGACCCCAATCAAAATACCTTTTGCACTCAACAATCTCACCTCCAAACAACCCATGCACTTCCAACCCTCGACTACCTAAAAAACTCAACCATCCTAAAGGCCTGAACTACGTAAGGTCTGATCTCAACAAGGAGTTGAGTACGTAGGCAACCCACACAGGGTGCGACCCCATTCCAATCAAAAAACCCTTTTCCCACTATAAGGTGATACTCATACCTCTTGAAGCACTCAAATCTCTTCCGACTCACATTAAATCCTCATGCCTTCAGACTTCAGGCCTTCTTCCTCCATTAATCCCCAAACCCTTCTCGATCTTTCGTTCTACACTCAACCAACTTTTAACCCTTTCATTTGGCGCTAGCTGGCAGAAAAGCTCGCCTCATCCACTCTCTTTTCTTATTCTCGTCCTAATCTTATCTTTGGCTTTAAAATGATCTTTCTAAAAAGTTTGTTGAAAGAAGTAATCCCGACAATTGGGAGACTGAGTTTCCTCGGGCACCACCAATCTGAAGTCGTGGTCGTTGCCACTTCTAAGGGGTGTAAACCCAGTGGAACCACAATAGAATCTCTGCAAATGACAGATAAGTCATACGTAGGCAACAAATTTCAGAGTCAACCAACAGTTCTTAGAACCCTTCCTTTCCTTCATAGTATCCTTAGGTCAATCTAGGCGGCGACTCTAGTCAATTTCTGCCTATAGGGCATAAGTCCGCGTGGAACCCATTGAGAGCGGGTGTAGTGCTCACTAGCACAGTAGCACTCTCCTTTATGCTTTCTGGGAAAGACAGACGATTTAATAGGTATTTGAGGGCTGCCAGAATAACGGGGTTTCACCTTTTACAAAATGACAATTTCTAGGATCTAGGCTTCTTAGTTAGATCATATTTAGATAGACCCCCCTCATACCGAAAAATCACCCTCCACACTGTGCAGTATGTTCTAGTCAAAATAAATGATTGGTTAGGTAAGAAGATGTTTTCTTGCAAATTACCTCATTATGATGTTTTCTTTCTTCTACTCCTTTGTTATAAATTCATGTGCAAATTCATTGATGAGTCTGGGCCAAGGAACATAATTGGGTTTTAACTGATGGGCCTTATAATGTCTAAAGAGGGAAACATCATTATAGTATGGGCTAAGGGACATAAGTAGGTCTTAACGGATGAGCCTTATAATGTCTAAAAAAATGCTTAGAAAGTATTTTATAAATCCGACAGTTGTTCTTGCCCATGTTGCTTGTGGGCTGATTGCAAATGCCAATATATTTGAGAAGTTTTTGCGTTTGTCTATTGTTGTCATCTGACTTCGTACTTGTAATTTTTTGATCCAAGCATGTAAAACCTAAGTTGCATGTTTTTTGCTTTGAGCCTAGTCCAAAGAAATTTCTTAGATTTTGAAGTCCTTCTCTTCTGTTCTAACTTAGTCTATACTTAATTTTAGTTGCCAGTGCAATTTCTTCCATCAAAAGCATTAATTAGGGAGTATTTGTGACACATAATATGTCACTCTGGCACTGCCATGTTTCTTCCACTCATTTACTCAAATATACATTATAATTTATGGTCACTAAATGTGACTTATCCTCTCTGTTTGGTTGGAATAGCTTAATGTACCAATGCAATGTCTTATTCTAAGGTATTATCCCTTCTCCTGTAATTCCTTTGGCAGCTGCACAATAGGTTGTTTAAATCTGGCTTGTGAGTGCATGTTTGTTTATTTTGTGCATTCTATCCGAGCTCTATATTTATTTTTCTCTTGCCTCCAACTTTTACAGTCCATTTTGGCAAAATTGGGTTGTGGTGCTTACAGGGCTTCTCTTCCTAGGTATGAGAAGTGGGTAAAGTTGTATCAATGATGTTATAAATGTATGAGTACATCTTAAGTTGTGCACTCTGAATTGTAGGCACACTTTGGTCTCTTCCAAAACAAGAAGAGTCCAATGACATTTATATGCTACATTTTGGTTAGGCAACCTTACATGAGAGGGGTGACTTCTGCTGGAACCTTTTAAGCTCCACTCAGGTTCTCTTATCTGCAACTGAATTCTTCTTATTATGTTAAACTTATAGATAATTTAGATTCATGATGTGACAACATCATATGAGTTTATGAGCAATTGTTACTAGTTTTTACTAATTAGTTTTTTTGTGTGTATTTTTTTAGAGTGAGAGTGATGTCGTAGATTCCTGCCTGGGTGGTGTGCTTGGCCCATGCCAAAGAAGCTTTACAAGGGTATAAAGTGCTTGACAAATTACTACTGTACCGGATAAAGGATATCTATTTTCCATCCATTCAGTTAACCTTAGACTGTGCACTACTTTCATAATATACCTTGGGCGTAGTGAATTTTGTGTATATTGCTTTTGTTTTTTTGGAGCTAATTAGTTGTTTAAATATATTGTGGTTTTGAAAGATAAACCAAACTTCACAACTTATCCCAACAGTTAAGTTGGTTGGTTGGCTGTATATGTTACTCTTTTGGCTGAATATCACTCAGTCATATCATCAACGAATTATGCTATATATTTGCAGGATAAGGTATAATATAAGAATTATAAAACATGATGCTTCAAGATGTAACAACCCTAGATTGTTATCGGGCTATCAATTGTTTGTTTGTTCTAGATTGATTGCAAGTTCCTCTCACTTTTGACAAACTATGGACAAAATTGTGTCCTTTATTTGGAAATTATTGTTAAATTAGCTGACAACCCTTGCCGGTAATGGCAAAATGTTGCCAGTGCACTCCTCTCCATCCCTCATTTGAATAGGACTTCTTGCAACTTCTGTATTGATTTAATTGCTTTGTGTAAAAGACATACATGCCAAAAATAATATTATTGTATCTTGATAAGCTACATGCATTTGATATAATTATGAAAAATATCATCAAAAGACTATGATGCATTACAAGAATCTTGCTTCCTCCTTTTGATGTTCATTGCCTATTTCTATAAGCTGAAGTTTATAAGTTTCTTGTTTTGATTTTTTCAGAGTGACGATCTGCTAGAGAGACAACAAGAACGATAGTAACCTTCCAGGTTTCTATGATCTATCATTTTTTAATTTATTGTGTTCCTTGTTAAATGAAATCTTAAATGCATATTTGTTGAATTTAAGTTGCTCAATGTTGTGTCATTTTGATGGGTTTCTTCTGTTGGAATCCTAAGTATAGTTCTAGGAAGCAAATGCTTTTTAAATGCTTGCGCTTAGAAAATGAATATTCGAGAGTAATGTGATGGTTCAAATAAGGAGGAACCAAAACATCTGAGTTGTATCTCCATTTTCTTACCTTATTGACTAATTTGAATACTATTCTGTTTTTTCAATATTGATACTTGTGACACCCCCACTTCATCTATCTGTCCATGGTAAGAATCCTACCATGAACTATCAACCAGGTTATAAAGTAGCATCATAAGAAGCACTTACCCCCTTTGTACATGATGATTTAACATCATTTTTCTTTCATCCCTTTATCAGTGATTATGAGCTGTGTGGTGATACTATCGTGTTAGTGAGGTTGAGGGTGATGATCAAGGATAGAATATTAATATAGTTTATAAGATATTATTCAACTTGAAGATAAAATAGAGATAAAGTATCCAAACATGTGTGAAAGCATATGAATCAAGATACGAGTATCGTTGAAGCTAGGTTGTCTTTTGGAAGTGTCGCACTATCTAGATGTTTGAGGGTGATGTCAAATTTGTTCGGGCACTACACTTCCTAGGTGTTCTTATAAGTGTGCAAGGGTAGCTAGGGTGTACCACGGAAGAGTGGTGCAAAGGATGCCTAGGGATAAGAAAGAAAGGGCATCATTGATTTTGAGTGTGCATGGAGGCCATGGTGTTGGCACTAGAAATGAAGCAAGAAATGACAACTTGGATTTTGCACTAGCATGTGACTTTTGACCCTAATAAACACTTGGTTGGAAAAGTGAGACTCACTTGGTTGGAAAAGTGAGAGAGTCACTTGGTTACTTCTAGAAGTGGTGCTAAGAGCACTCAGATAGACTACATTTTAGTAAGGACTATCTCGACACCTAGCTATAGAAACTCTATGGTAATCCTAGGTGAGAGTAGCCACTCAACATAGAGTGTCGGTGCTTTGTTATCGAGGGAAAAAGTTGTACAGGGCTAGTTAGACAACACATAAATAAGGTGTTGGACACTCGAAGAAGATAATCAACAAAACTCAATGCATAAGATGATAGTGGAATATGATTGAGATATCGAGAAAGAGGATGTGGTGGAGAATCTCTATGTGGTCATCAATTGAGCTAGCCCATCAGTAAAGTGACAAAAGAGATGTTTGGAGAGTGTAAAACTAGCTTGCAACCAACAAACACATTAGGGTGGAATAAGGAAGTGAAACAAGCTATGAGGAACAAAAGAGAATGCTTCCAAACTTGTAAGAGTGGAATTGTGGAGAACATGAGGTATAAGGAGGCTGAAAGAGATGTGAAGAAAGCTATAAGGGAAGCTCGAGGAAACATGATAAGGAACTAAATAAGAAGGTGGTCATGAAACTGGGAGAAAAGGACATCTATAGATGCCCTCGTCTTAGGGATCACAACACTTGAGATTTTGAGAAAGATTCATGAAAGATGTTGACTGAAGGGTCTTGGTTGTAGCTGAGGAAATAAAGGGGAGGTGGTGACGCACTTCAACCTGTTGTTCAATTAGAACCAAGTCCAAGATGTTGGTGATCTTACCTTACAAGAGTATATGGTAAACTAGGATTGTGTGAATGAGGATTCAAGAGATAGGAAAGAAAAAAGGGCTTGAGAAAGATAAGGCAGAAGAAAGCAAAAAACCAAATAACTCACCAATTGAAGTGTTGAAGAGCTTAAGGGAGAGAACTCAATTGGCTAACGGTTTTCTTTAACAACATTTGAAGAAACAACTATATGTTAATAAGTTGACGAAAAAGTACCTACACCCCTTTATTTAAGATTAAGGGTTATGTACAAGAGTGTGTAAGAGTATATTAATGACCTGGTGCAAGTGGTTAGGAGTAACAATCAGTTTACAAGCATTAAATTGATGAAAGGAAATGAGATTGTAACAATAACTAGTGTATGAGCCATATGCTGGGTTAGATGCATCCTAAACTCAACAGTTTTGAGATGACCTAGAAGAAGTGGTGCAATGGGTGCCTAGGGATAAGAAAGATAGGGCATCATGGATTATGAGTGTGCGTGGAGGACATGGTGTTGGCACTAGAAATGAAGCAAAAAAAAAAAGACATCTTGGTTTTTGCACTGGCATTAGAGTTTGGCCTTTATAGACACCTGGTTGGAAAAGTGAGACTCACTTGGTTACTTACAGAATTGGAGCTAAGAGCACTCAACTAGACTACATTTTAGTTAGAACTACGTAGAGACCTATCTATAGTAATGGTGGCTACGGGTCCGGTTCCGGTTCCACCGGTTCCGATTCCGGAAAATATGTATTCGTATTCGGAACCGGTCTGGGCGGTTCCGGTTTCGGTTCCGGTTCTGAAATCTGGATTCGCTTCGGATTCGGTCAAAAAATCGGTTCCGGCCGGTTCCGTCCGGTTTCGGTTCTGGTTCCGGTTCTGATCGGTTCCGACCGGTTCCGGAGCGGTTCCTGAAAGATTCAATCGGCTTTAGTTGCTTCGTTTTAGCTCCAATTTGAGATCCGTTTGAGCACACACGTTGCACTTTTCATCCACTTTACTCCTAGATAGGTTATTCTTCAACTTTATAATCTTAAATGTGTAAGAAACAAAGAATTAGGAATTTTTATTGAATTTACAAAAATAAGGAACAAGAGAATTTTATTATATGATTCACTGTCTTATTAAAACCTTATTAGGTAAAACCCATTGGGAAACCCCTAATTAGGAAAAAGAGTACAGCTACTAAGAGGTTACATGATGTCAATTTATAAGTCTTAAAAAAAGATTACATGGAAAGAAAGTAATACTAAATTACTAATACATTCTAAAATATTACACGGTAACTTCAACCGGTTCCGGGGTGGTTCCGGTTTCGGTTCCACCGGTTCCGAATCCGACGGGGGTTCCTGGCGGTTCCGGTTCCGGGCCCGGTTCGGGCCCGAATCTCAAAACATATATTCGTATTCGGAACCGGCTGAGGTGGTTCGGTTCCGGTTCCGGTTCCCACCGGTTCCCGGCCGGTTCCGATTCCAATCGGTTCCGGGTAGAACTGCCGGTTCCGGGTAGAACCGGACCCGATGACCACCATTAATCTATAGCAACTATATGGTTATCCTAGGTGAGTGAGTAGCCACTCAGCATAGGGCGTTGGTGCTTCTTTATAGATGGAATAGGTGTATATGACAAGTTATACAACACAAAAATGAAGTGCTGGACACTCCAAGGAGATAACCAACAAAACTCTATGCATAGGATGATAGTGGAATATGTTTGAGATATCGAGAAACAAAAGGTTGGTGTGGAATCTCTGTGTGCTCATCAATGGAGCTAGCCCATCAATAAAGTGGAAAAATTGGTGTTTGGAGTGAGTAAAATTAGCTTCCCATCAACAGACACATTATGGTGGAATAAAGAGGCTGAAAGAGAAGTGAAGAGCACGATAAGGGAAGCTTAAGGAAACGTCACCATGAAACAGGGAAAAAAGGCCTTGAGAAAGATAAAATAGAAGAAAGCAGTATACTAGATAACTCACCAATTGAAGTTTTGAAGAGCTTGAGGGAGTGAGGGCTCAACCGGCTAGTGGTTTTCTTTAACAGGGTTTGAAGAAACAGCATTATGCTAATAAGTTGCAAAAGAGTACTTATATGCCCTTATTTATGATTAAGGTTGATTTTCAAGAGCATGCTAGAGTATATAATAATTTAGTGGAAGTGCTCAGGAGGAATGACTAGATTATGAGCATTAAATTGGTGAAAAGAAATGAGAGAGTAACAATAAGTAGTGCCTATGTGTCATAAGTTGGGTTAGATGCCTCTTCAGCTCAACATTTTTGAGATGACCTAGATGAGGTGGTGCAACAGGTGCCCCATGGATTTTGAGTTTGCCTGGAGGTCATGTTAGCACTAAAAATGAAGCAAGAAAGGACGTCTTGGATTTTGCACAGACATAGAAGTTTGGCCTTAATAAAACTTGGGGTGGAAAAGTGAGAGACTCACTTGCCACCAAAGGACACATTATGGTGGAATAAGGAAGTGCAACAAGTAACAAGGAACAAATGGGAGTGCTTCAAAATTTTGAAGAACAGAATTGTGGAACATGGGGAACATGAAGAAGTATAAGGAGGCTGAAAGATAAGTGAAAAAATCTGTAAAGGAAGGAAGAGGAAATGTGACCAATTAACTAAATAAGAATGTGGTCATGAAATGGGGATAAAATGACATTTATAGACATGCGCTTCTTAGGGATTGCAAGACTTGAGAATTGAGGGGAACATGAAGAAGAAGTATGAGGAGGCTGAAAGAGAAGTGAAAGAAGCAACAAGGAACAAAAGGGAGTGCTTCAAAATTTTGAAGAGCAGAATTTTAGGGAACATGAAGAAGTATGAGGATGTTGAGAGTGAAGTGAAACAAGCAACAAGGAACAAAAGGGAGTGCTTCAAAATTTTGAAGAGCAGAATTGTGGGGAACATGAAGAAGTAAAAGGAGGCTGAAAGAGAAGTGAAGAAAGCGGTAAGGGACGATAGAGGAAATGTGACCAAGGAACTAAATAAGAATGTGGTCATGAAACAGGGAGAAAATGACATTTATAGATGTGCGCTTCTTAGGGATAGCAAAACTTGAGAATTGAGAAAGTTATATAGGTGAAGGATGCTGACTGAAGGGCTCTGGGTTGTGGATGAAGAAATAAAGGAGAGGTGGGGTCGCACTTCAACCTACTGTTCATTAAGAACCAAATCCGAGATGTTGGTGATCTTACCATACTAGAGTATATGGTAAGCTAGAATTGAGTGAGGAGGATTCAAGAGATAGGAGAGAGTAAAAGGCCTTTAGAATGGTAAGGCGGAAGAAAGAAACGGACAAGATAACTCACTAATTGAAGTTTTGAAGAGCTTAAGGGAGAGAGGGCTCAATTGGCTTACAATTTTCTTTATCAGGGTTTGAAGAAACAACAATATGCCAATAAGTTGGTGAAAGAGTACTTACATCCCCCTATTTAAGATTAAGGATGGTGTACAAGAGTGTGCAAGAGTATATTAATGACTTAGTGGAAGTGGTTATGAGGAATGGACTGATTATGAGCATTAATAGAAGAAAGGAAATGAGACCGTTCTAATATTTAGTGCCCATGCGCCATATGTTGGATTAGATGCATCCTCAGCTAACCAGTTTTGAGATGACCTAGAAGAGGTGGTGCAATGGGTTCCCACGAATAAGAAAGAAAGGCATCATGGATTTCCAGTGTGCTTGGATGACAGGGTGTTGGCACTAGAAATAAGGCAAGAAAGGACATCTTAGATTTTGCACTGACCTATGAGTTTGGCCTTAATAAACACTTGGTTGAAGAAGTGAGAGACTCACCTGGTGACTTCAAAAGTAGAGCTAAGAGCACTTAGATAGAGTGCATTATAGTAAGGACTACCTGGAGATCAAGCAACAAAAACTATATGGTATTCCGAGGTGAGAGCGTAGCCACTTAGCACAGGGTGTCGATGCTTTATTATCGAGGGAAAAGGTGTACAAGGTAAGTTAGACAACACAAATAAAAAGTTGGACACTCCAAGGACAATATAGTGTTGGACACTCCAAGGTGTTGACCAACAAAACTTTGTGCATAAGATGATAGTGAAAGATGTTATCAAGAAAATGATTTTGGTGTTGTATCTCTAGTGGTTATTAATGGAGATATCCCATTGATAAAGTGGCAAAAGAAGGTGTTTGAAGAGTGTTAAATTAGCTTGCCACCAAAGGACACATCATGGTGGAATATGGAAGTGAAACAGGCTATGAGGAACACAAGGGAATGCTTTGAAATTTTGAACAGTGGGATTGTGAAGAGCATTAAGAAGTATAAGGAGGATGAATGAGAAGTGAAGAAAGTGGTAAAGGAAGATAGAGGAAAGATGATCAAGGAACTAAATAATAAGGTGGTCATGAAACGGGGAGAAAATGATATTTATAGAAGCGTGCGTCTTAGGGATCTCAACACTTGAGATTTGATAAAGCTAGATTGGTGAAAGAAGCTAATTGAAGGGTCTTGGTTGTGCATGAGGAAATAAAGGATAGTTGGTCGCACTTCAAGCCGCTGTTCAATGAGAACCAAATCCATGGTGTTGGTCCTCTTGCCATGAGGAGCATTGAAGAGGTAAGAGAGAGAAAGGCCCTGAGAAAGATGGAAGAAACAAGGTTTGAAGAGCATGAGGTAAAGAGGGGCTCAACCGGCTAACAGCTTTTATTAACAAGGTTTGAAGAAACAAAAAAATGCTAATAAGTTGACGAAAGAGTATTTATATCATCCCCTTATTTAAGATTAAGGGCTATGTACAAAAGTGTGCATGAGTATATTAACGACTTAGTGGAAGTGGTTAGGAGGAACGCCCAACTTATGAGCATTAAATTGGTGAAAGGAAATGAGAGCGTAACAATTAATAGTGTCTGTGCGCCATCAGTTGGGTTAGATACATCCTTAGCTCAACAGTTTTGTGATGACCTAGAAGAGGTGGTGCAATGGGTGTCCAGAGACGAGAAAGAATGTGCATTGTGGATTTTGAGTGTGCATGGAGGAGATGGTGGTGGCACTAAAAATGAATCAAGAAAGGACATCTTTGATTTTGCACTGGCATATGAGTTTGACCTTAATAAACAGGTAGTTGGAAAAGTGAGAGACTCAATTTGGTGACTTACATAAGTGGAGCTAAGAGGACTCAATTGAACTACATTTTTGTTAGGACTACCTGAAGACCTAGCTAGAGAAACTATATGGTAATCCTAGGTGAAAAAGTAGCCACTCCGCTTAGGGTGTCGGTGGTTGATTATTGAACGATAAAGGTGTACAAGATAAGTTAACAACACATATATAAGTTGCTGGACACTCCAAGGAGATAACCAACATAACTCTCATAAGATGACAGAGGAAGATGTTAGAGATATCGTGAAAGAGGATGTTGGAGTGGAATCTCTGTGTCGTCATCAATAGAACTAGCCCATCAGTAAAGTGGCAAAAGAGGTGTTTGGAGAGTGTAAAATTTGCTTGCCACCAATACACATAATGGGGACTAAGGAGGCTGAAAGAGAAGTGTAGAAACCGTAAAGGAAGTTTAAGGAAACGTGACCAAGGAACTAACTAAGAAGGTGGTCATGACCCCTCGTGGAAAAAGGATATTTATAGACGCACGCGTCTTATGGGTCGCAACACTTGAGATTTGAGAAAGTTGGATGGTGAAAATTTTTGACTGAAGGGTTTTGGTTGTGGATGGATAAAATAGGAGAGGTGGAGTCGCACTTTGACCTGATGTTCAATAAGAACCAAATCCCAGATGTTGGTGATCTTACCATACCAGAGTACATGGTAAACCAGAATTGTGGGAGGAGGATTCAAGAGATAGGAGAGAGAAAAAAGCCTTTATAGTATGGCAGAAGAAAGAGACGATCAAGATAACTCACTAATTGAAGTTTTGAAGAGCGCAAGGGAGAGAGGGTTCAATTGGCTAACGGTTTTCATTAACAGGGTTGAAGAAACATCGATATGTCAATAAGTTTGCGAAAGAGTACTAACATCCCCTTATTTAAGATTAAGGATGATGTACAAGAGTGTACAAGAATATATTAATGACTTAGTAGAAGTGATTATGAGGAACGGTCAATTATGAGCATTAAATTGATGAAAGGAAATGAGACCATACTAATAATTAGTGCATATGCGGCCTATGTTTGTTTACATGCATCCACAACTTATCTGTTTTGAGATGACCTAGAAGTGGTGGAGTAATGGGTTCCCTGGGATAAGAAAGAAATGGCATCATGGATTTTGAGTATGCATGGATGACATGGTGTTGGCACCGGAAATGAGATAAGAAAGGACATGCTGGTTGTGGGCTGACATGTGAATTTGGCCTTAATAACCACTTGGTTGAAGAAGTGAGAGACTCACTTGGTGACTTTAGAAGTGGAGCTAAGAGCACTTAGATAGACTACGTTAAGGACTACCTGGACACCAAGCAACATACACTATATGGTATTCCGAGGTGAGAGCGTAGCCACTTAACACAGGGTGTCGGTGCTTTATTATCGAGGGAAAAGGTGTACAGGGTGAGTTAGACGACACAAATAAAATGTTAGACACTCCAAGGACATAAATATAGTGTTGGACACTCCAAAGTGTTGACCAACAAAAATTTGTGCATAAGATGATAGTGAAAGATGTTTTCAAGAAAAAGATTTTGGTATCTCTAGTGGTTATTAATGGAGATATATCCATGGATAAAGTGGCAAGAAGGTGTTTGAAGAGTGTTAAATTAGCTTGCCACCAAAGGACACATCATGGTGGAATATGGAAGTGAAGCAGGCTATGAGGAACAAAAGGGAATGCTTTGAATTTTTGAAAAGCGGAATTGTGAAGAACATTAAGATGTATAAGGAGGATGAATGAGAAGTGAAGAAAGTGGTAAAGGAAGCTAGAGGAAAGATGATCAAGGAACTAAATAAGAAGGTGGTCATGAAATGGGGAGAAAATGATATTTATAACGCGTGCGTTTTAGGGATTTCAACACTTAAGATTTGAGAAAGCTAGATTGGTGAAAGAAGCTGACTGAAGGGTCTTGGTTGTGGTAGGAAATAAAGGAGAGTTGGTCGCACTTTAAGCCGCTGTTTCAATGAGGACCAAATCCATGGTGTTGGTTATCTTGCCATGAGGAACAGTGAAGAGGTAAGGTAGAGTAAAAGGGCTTGAGAAAGATGAGAAAAACAAGGTTCAAGAGCATGAGGTAGAGAGGGATCAACCGGCTAACGGTTTTTTATAACAAGGTTTGAAGAAACAAAAATGCTAATAAGTTGATGAAAGAGTATTTACATCCCCTTATTTAAGATTAAGGGCAATGTACAAAGTTAGCATGAGTATATTAACGACTTAGTGGATGGTTAGGAGGAACGTCGGACTTATGAGATTAAATTGGGTGAAAAAAATGAAAGCGTAACAATTTATAGTGTCGTGCGCCATCTGTTGGGTTAGATACATCCTTAGCTCAACATTTGAGATGACCTAGAAGAGGTGTGCAATGGGTGTAAGACGAGAAGCTGATAATTGCATTGTGATTTTGAGTGTGCATAGAGGAGATGGTGGTGGCACTAAAAATGAACAAGAAAGGACATCTTTGATTTTGCACTGGCATATGAGTTTGACCTTAATAAACATTAGTTGGAAAAGTGAGAGCTCAATTTGGTGACTTACATAAGTGGAGCTAAGAGTACTCAGTTGAAATACATTTTTGTTAGGACTACCTAAAGACCTAGCTAAAGAAACTATATGGTAATCCTAGGTGAGAAAGTAGCCACTCCGCTTAGGGTGTCGGTGGTATGGGAAGCTAGAGTAAAGATGATCAAGGAACTTAATAATAAGGGTCATGAAACAGAGAGAAATGATATTTATCGACACGCGCTCCTTAGGGATCACAACACTTGAGATTTGAGAAAGCTAGATTGGTTTAAGATGCTTACTGAAGGGTCTTGGTTGAGGATGATGATATAAAGGAGAGGTGGAGTCACAATTAAACCCACTGTTCAATGAGAGATTATATGGTAAACTGGATATGTGAGGCATTGAAGAGATAGGAGAGAAAAGGCTTGAGGAAGATGAACAAATCAAGGTTTCAAGAGCTTGAGGTAAAGTGGGATCAACCGGCTAACAAGGTTTGAATAAACAAAAATATTCTAATAAGTTGGCGTATAGAGTATTTACATCCCCTTATTTAAGATTAAGGTTATGTATAATAGTGTGCATGAGTATATTAATGACTTAGTGGAAATTGTTAGGAGGAATTACGAGATTATGAGCTTTAAATTTGAGGAAGGAGATAGTAACAATTACTATGCCTGTTCACCTTAAGTTGGGTTAGGTATGAGATGACCTAGAAGAGGTGGTGCAATGGGTGTCCAGAGAGAAAAAGAATGGGCATTATGAGTTTTGAGTGTGCATGGAGGATAGTAGTGGCGCTAAAATGCAGCAAGAAAGGATATCTTGGATTTTGCACGGGCATATGAGTTTGGCCTTGATAAACATGGTTGGAAAAGTGAGACTCACGTGGTGACTTACAGAATTGGAGCTAAGAGCACTTAGATATACTACATTTTAGTAAGGACTTTCTAGAGACCTAGCTAGAGAAACTATATGGTAAAGCTAGGTGAGAAGTAGCCACTCCACTAGGAAGTCGGTGCTTCTTTATAGAGGGAAAAGGTGTAAGATGTTTTGCACTCCAAGGAATGACCAACAAGACTTTGTGGCATAATAGTTAGTGGAAGATGTTTAAGATGTGGTGTAAAGGATTTTGGTGTGGAGTCTCTATGTGCTAATCAATGGAGCTAGCCCATCGATAAACTGGCAAAAGAGGTATTTGAAGAGTGTAAAATTAGCTTGCCACCAAAGGACACATTATGCTGGAGGATGGAAGTGAAACAAGCTATAGGGACAAAAGGGAATGCTTCCGAATTTTGATAAGAGGAATTGTGGAGAACATGAAAAAGTATAAGAAGGATGAAAATGATATTTATGATTACAACACCTAAGATTTGAGAAATCTAGATTAGTGAAAGATGTTGTCTGAAGGGTCCTGGTTGTGGATGAGGAAATATAGGAGGTGGAGTCACACTTTGACCCGATGTTCAATGAGAACCAACTCCGAGATGTTGGTTATCTTATTATACTAGAGTATATGGTAAACCGGGATTGTGTGAGGAGCGTTGAAGAGATAGAAGAGAAAAAGGCCTTGGGGAAGATGGTATAAACAAGGGTTGACGAGCTTGAGGTAGAAAGGGCTCAACCGGATTAAGGTTTTAATAAGGTTTGAAGATACAAAAATATGCTAATAAGTTGGCAAAAGAGTATTTACATCCCCTTTTTTAAACACTTGGTTAGAAAAGTGACAGACTCACTTGGTGACTTACAGAAGTGGAGCTAAGAGCACTGACATAGACTAACTTTTAGTAAGGACTACTTGGAGACCTAGCTAGATAAACTATAAGGTAATCCTAAGTATGAAAGTAGCGACTTTACACAGGGTGTCAGTGTTTTATTATCAAGGAAAAGAGGAGATGACCAACAAAACTTTGTGCATGAGATGATAGAGAAATATATTTTCGAAAAAAGGATTTTGGTGTTGAATCTCTATGTGATAGGTTTTTTAGTGTGAGAATGGCTAGTTCGTTGGGAAATTAGCATGGGAAACTGCCTTCTCTGCTATGGAACAGTACGGTTGGATGACCGCCTTTGGATTGAAAATGAAATTATCCATGATTTCAGTTTGGAGTACAATTTGTAAAGTCGGAGATCCAAGGCGGGCAATTAATGCGTTAAAAGTTGGATTTGCATTGATAATTGATTTCATTACTGTATCTGTTAGAACCTTTCTTTAAAGGCATTGGACAGAACGCTGTGGTGGCTGTCATAACTTTCACTTTAGATCTTTAGTTCTCAGCAGGTATAGATAACTTCGTTTTTTGTTTTTTTCTATACATGATCAATTCAAGGTTTCCAACATGTCTTGATCAATGGCAACCAGTTTTGATGTATTTTTTGTGTAGGAGCAACACTGTGCAGATGTCTAAACAGAGGTATAGGAATTGTCTTGGCTGGATCAGTGGCATTCTTCATTGAGTTCATTGCTCATAATTGGGGACGTGTCTTTCAAGTTGTCTTCATCGGAGTATCAGTCTATCTAGTTGGTAAACTCTTCTGAGCCTCACTCCTTGTTCTTGAACATTTTTCAATAGAAGTGTTAGTCTGTTTGTTATTCGGTACATAATTATGATTAATATATGGAGAATATGTCTTTGTGTCGCTAATTTTTAATGAGATTCATACCCTACATGAAGTGTAACTTTGACTAAGGGGTGGTTATATTCCTCCTGACATTCAATCTGATTACGGTTTCAAGCTACCGAGTTTGAGAATGTTCTGAGACTAACGCATGATCGGCTGTACACCATATCTATTGGGTGTGGGGTTTACTTGTTTATGAGTCTACTGGTGTTTCCAATCTGGTCTGGACAGGACTTCATAATGCAACAGTATCTAAGCATGAAGGTTTTGCCACACTTATACCTGCGTGTGTGAATGAGTACTTTGCTGAGTCTGATCATCCATCCTCAAAGTAGAGAGAAATCAGACGAAGATCCTATCATTAAAGTTGTGCTTGATTCAAAGGCTAAATATGTGACGCTGGTGTTTACTAACCGATTGAATACTCAAAATCTTTTTATTCTACTAGTAGTTTTTAATTTGTATTTGACATGCTAATTAATTCTTGCTTTAAATAATAGGTGCTGGCAATGTATGCAAGCTAGAAGCCATGGTACTCAATGAGGCATTTTTACAGTCCCTTGCAAACAGTATGTAAAGTTAGGAGCCGTTCTTCGGCATTTTGGATATACTGTCGCAGATTTACATGAATGCTTACAAACTGAGATTCAGGTAAAATCAATAATGACTTACTACTATAGTGCTGAATAAAGGATATCTATTTTCAATCCATTCAGGTAACCATAGACTGTGCATTACTATCATAATATACATTGGGTGTAGTGAATTTTGTGTATATTCCTTTTGTTTTTTTTTGGAACTAATTAGTTGTTTAAATATCTTGTGGTTTTGAAAGATAAAACCAAACTTCACAACTTATACCAAAAGGTTAAGTTGGTTGGTTGGTTGTATTTGTTACTCTTTTGACCGATTACCGCTAGTCTTATCTCAATGAATTATGCTCTATATTTGCAGGATAAGGTATAATATGAGAATTATAAAACATGACGCTTCAAGATGTAACAGGCCTTGAGTGTTATCAGGCTATCAATTGTTCGTTTGTTCTGGATTAAATGCAAGTTCCTCTCACCTTTCACAAACTATGGATGAAATGTGTCCTTTATTTGGAAAATATTGTTATATTTAGCTGGCAATCCTAGACATTAATGACCAAATGTTGCCAGTGTACTCCTCTCCATCCCTCATTTGAATAGAATTCTATTTAATTGCTTTGTGTAATAAGCTACATGCATTTGATATAATATGAAAAGTATCATCAAAAGACTCTGATGTATTACAAAAATATTTCTTTCTCCTTTTGATGTTAATTGCATATTTCTATAAGCTGAAGCTTAATAATCAGTTTCTTGTTTTGATTTTTTTTAGAGTGACGACTCTGCTACAGAGACAATAAGAATAGTAGTAACCTTCCAGGTTTGTATGCTATCCTTTTCTATTTATTGTATTCCTTGTTAAATGAAATCTTGAATCCATATTTGTTGACACTGATTATTGATTGTTAAAGATAAGATGAATTTAAGTTACACAATCTTGTGTCATTTTGATGGGTTTCTTCTGTTGGCATCCTAAGTGCAAATGCTTTTTTAAAAATGCTCGAGCTTAGAAAGCATATATTCCAAAGTAATGTAATGGTTCAATCAGGTGGAACCCAAACTTCTGAGTTGTATATCCTTTTTCTTACCTTATGGACTAATTTAAATATTATTCTGTTTCCTCAATATTGATACTTGTGACACTCTACTCCACTTCATTTATCTATCCATGGTAAGAATCTTGCCATGAACTATCAACCGGTTTATAAAGTAGAATCATAAGAATGCTTTTACTCCCTTGTACATGATGACTTAACATCATTTTTCTTTCATCTCTTTATCTGTGATCATGAGCTGTGTGATGATAGTATCGTGTTAGTGAGGTTAAGGGTGATAATCAATCATAGAATATTAATTATAGTTTAAATGATATTAATTAACTTGAAGATAAAAATATTAGAGATATAATTTCGAAACATATGTGTCAAAGCATATTTTGTTCACGATACAAGTATCGTTGAAGCTAGGTTATCTCTTGGAAGTGTCACACTATCTAGATGTCTGCAGGTGGTGTTAAATATGTTATATGTTAGGCACTACATTTCCTGGGTCCTAGGTGTTCTTTTAAGTGAGCAAGGGTAGCTAGGGCGTCCAACATAAGAGGTGGTGCAAAAGATGCTTAGGGATAAGAAATAAAGGGCATCATGGATTTTGAGTGTGCATGGAGAACATGGTGTTGACATTATAAATGAAGCAAAAAATGACAACTTGATTTTGCACTGGCATGTGCCTTTGACCCTAATAAGAACTTGGTTGGAAAAGTAGGGGACTCACTTGGTGACTTCCATAAGTGGAGTTGAGAGCACTCTGATATACTACATTTTAGTAAGGACTATCTGGACACCTAGCTATAGAAACTATTAATCCTAGGTGAAAGATAGCCACTTAGCATAGAGTGTCGGTGCTTTGTTATCGAGGGAAAAGTTGTACAGGGCTAGTTAGACAACACATAAATACGGTGGACACTCGAAGAAGATGATCAACAAAACTTAGTGCATAAGATGTTGGTGGAATCGTTGTGGTCATCAATGGAGCTAGTCCATCAGTAAAGTGACAGAAGAGGTGTTTGGAGAGTGTAAAACTAGCTTGCAACCAACAAACTCTTTAGGGTGGAATAAGGAAGTGAAACAAGCTATGGGGAACAAAAGGGAATGCTTCCAAACTTTGAAGAGTGGAAGTGTGGAGAACATGAAGTATAAGGAGCCTAAAAGAGAAGTGAAGAAAGCTATAAGGGAAGCTCGAGGAAACATGACAAGGAACTAAATAAGAAGGTGGTCATGTAACAGGGAGAAAAGGACATCTATAGACGCCCGCGTCTTAGGGATTATAACACTTGAGATATTAAGAAAGTTAGATTCGTGAAAGACGTCGAATGAAGGGTTTTGGTTCTGATGAGAAACAACAGGGAGGTGGAGACGCACTTCGACCTGCTGTTCAATGAGAACCAAGTCCAAAATGTTGGTGATCTTACCTTATAAGGGTATACGGTAAACCGGGATTGTGTGATGAGGATTCAAGAGATAGGAGAGAAAAAGGCTTTGAGAAAGATAAGACAGGAGAAAGCAACAAACCAAATAACTCACCAGTTGAAGTTTTGAAGAGCTTAAAGGGGATAGAGCTCAATTGGTTAATGGTTTTCTTCAACAACATTTGAAGAAACAACAATATGCTAATAAGTTGGCAAAAAAATACTTACATCCCCTTATTTTAGATTAAGGGTTATGCACAAGAGTGTGCAAGAGTATATTAATGACTTAGTGTAAGTGGTTAGGAGGAACGATCAGATTATGAGCATTAATTGATGAAAGGAAATGAGCCTGTAACAATTACTAGTGCGTATGGGCCATATGTTGGATTATTGCATCCTCAACTCAACAATTTTGAGATGACCTAGAAGAGGTGGTGCGATCGGTGCCTAAGGATCAGAAAGAAAGGGCATCATGGATTATGAGAGTGCGTGGAGGAGGGCATGGTGTTGGCACTAGAAATGAAGCAAAAAAAAAAGAAATCTTGGATTTTGCACTGGCATTAGAGTTTGGCCTTGATAAACACTTGGTTGGAAAAGTGAGAGACTCATTTGGTGACTTACAGAAATTGAGCTAAGAGCACTCATACTACATTTTAGTTAGGACTACCTAGAGACCCATCTATATAAATTATAAGGTAATCCTAGGTGAGAGAGTAGCCACTTAGCATAGGGTGTTGATGTTTCTTTATAGAGGGAAAAGTGTACAAGACAAGTTAGACAACACAAAAATGAAGTGCTGGACACTCCAAGGAGATAACCAACAAAACTCTGTGCATAGGATGATAGTGGAATATGTTTGAGATATCGAGAAACAAAATGTTGGTGTGGAATCTCTGTGTGCTCATTAATGGAGCTAGCCCATCAATAAAGTGGCAAAATAGATATTTGCAGTGAGTAAAATTAGCTTCCCACCAATAGAAACATTATGGTGGAATAAGGAAGCTGAAAAAAAAGAGAAGAACGAGGTAACGGAAGCTCAAGGAAACGAGACCATGAAACGGGGCTAAAAGGACATTTATTGACGCGTGTGTCTTAGAGATCACAACACGTAAGATTTGAGAAATATAGATGGTGAAAGATGCTGACTGAAGGGTGTTGGATGTGAATGAGGAAATAAAAGAGATGTGGAGTTGCACTTCGACATGTTCAATAAAACGGAATATAAGGTGTTGGTGATCTTACCATACCAGAGTATATGGTAGAATGGGATTGTGTGAGGATGATTCAAGAGATACGAAAGAGTAACAATAACTAGTGCCTATGTACCACAAGTTGGGTTGGATGCCTCCTCAACTCAACAGTTTCAAGAAGTCCTTGAAGAGGTGGTGCAATAGGTGCCCTGAGATAAGAAAAATGGTCATCGTGGATTTTGAGTTTGCATGGAGGACATGTTGTTGGCACTAAAAAAGTACAGAAGGACATCTTGGATTTTGCACCGGCATATGAGTTTGACCTTAATAAACACTTTGGTGGAAGAGTGAAAGACTCACTTGGTGAGAGTTAGCCACTTAGCATAGGATGTTGGTGCTTTATTATCGAGGAGAAAGTGTACAAGATGATGGTGGAAATATGTTTGAGATATCAAGCAAGAGGATGTTGGTGTGGAATCTCTGTGTGGTCATCACTGGAGCTAGCCCATCAGTAAAGTGGTAGAAGCGGTGTCTGAAGAGTGTAAAATTAGCTTGCCAGCAAAGGACACATTATGGTGGAATAAGAAAGTGAAACAAGCTACAAGGAAAAAAAGGAAGTGCTTCAAAATTTTAAAGAGTGGAATTGTGAGGAACATGAATTATAACGAAGCTGAAAGAGAAGTGAAGAAAACGTTAAGGGAACTTGAGGAAACATGAGCACTGGCATATGTGTTTGGCCTTAATAACACTTGGTTAGAAATTGAGAGACTCACTTGTGACTTACAGAAGTGGAGCTAAGAGCATTAGTGGTCATCACTGGAGCTAGCCCATCAGTAAAGTGATAGAAGCGGTGTCTGAAGAGTGTAAAATTAGCTTGCCAACAAAGGACAAATTATGGTGGAATAAGAAAGTGAAACAAGCTACAAGGAAAAAAAAGGAAGTGCTTCAAAATTTTAAACAGTGGAATTGTGAGGAACATGAATTATAACGAGGCTGAAAGAGAAGTGAAGAAAACGTTAAGGGAGCTTAAGGGAAACATGACCATTGGCATATGTGTTTGGCCTTAATAAACACTTGGTTAGAAAAGTGAGAGACTCACTTGGTGACTTAGAGAAGTGGAGCTAAGAGCACTTAGATAAACTACATTTTAGTAAGCACTGCCTAGAGGCCTAGCTAGAGAGAAACTATATGGTAATCCTGGGTGAGGAAGTAGCCACTCCACATAGGGTGTCAGTGCTTCTTTATAGAGGGAAAATGTGTACATAACAAGTTAGCTAACACCTAAATAAAGAGCTATACACTCCAAGGAGATAACCTACAAAACTCTGTGCATAAGATGATAGTGGTAGACGTTTGAGATAATGAAAAAGAGGATGTCGGTGTGGATCTCTGTGTCGTCAACAATAGAACTAGCCCATCAGTAAAGTGGCTAAAGAGGTGTTTGGAGAGTGAAGTAAAGAAAGTCATAAAGGAAGCTTAAGGAAACGTGGCCAAAGAACTAAATAAGTTGGTGGTCATGAGACAGGGAAAAAGGACATTTTAGATGCATGCTTGTTAGGGGTAGCAACACTTGAGATTTGAGAAAGTTAGATGGTGAAAGATGCTGGCTGAAGGGTCTTGGTTGTCGACTCGCACTTCGACCTGATGTTCAATAAGCACCAAATTTGAGATGCTGGTAATCTTACCATACAAAGTAAAGGGTAAACATCAACTAGTGTGAGGAGGATTCAAGAGATAAGAGAGAAAAAAGCCTTGAGAAAGGTAAGGCGGAGAAATAGTAACATACCAGATAACTCACTAGTTGATGTTTTGAAGAGCTTAAGGGAGAGAGGGCTCAATTGGCTAGTGGTTTTCTTTAATAGGGTTTAAAGAAGCAATAGTATGCTAATAAGTTGCAAAAGAGTACTTACATCCCCTTATTTAAGATTAATGGTGATGTACAAGAGTCGCACGTTGACCTGATGTTCAGTGAGAACCCAATCCAATATGTTAGCGATCTTATCATACCAGAGTATATGGTAAACCAGGATTGTTGAGGAGGATCAAGAGATGAGAGCAATATGCCTTGAGAAAGATATGGTAGACGAAAGCAGTGGGCCAGATAACTCACCGACTGATGTTCTGAAGAGCGTGAGGGAGAGAGGAATCAACTGGCTAACCGTTTTCTTTAACAAGGATCGAAGAAGCTACAATATGCTAATAAGTTGGCGAAAGAGTACTTACATCTTCTTATTTATGATTAAGGGTGATGTACAAGAGTGTGCAAGAGTATGTTATTGACTTGGTGCAGGTGGTTTGGACGAACGGTCGGATTTTGAGCATTAAATTCATGAAAGAAAATGAGGCCGTAACAATAATTAGTGCCTATGCGCCATATGTTGGGTTAGATGCGTCCTCAACTGAACGGTTTTGAGATGACATAGGCCCCATTCTTTTGCATATTAGGGGCTGGTAGCTGACAGATGATACTAGCTAATATTGACTGATAGCTCATTTTAAAAGAATGAGTTGAACTGGTCAACTCAATCAAACATACTAAACTAGATGAAAACGAGAGACAATTTGAATTTAAATAGCTATGAGCTGATAGCTGATATAAGCTGATATTGAGTAATGACTGATTTTAAAAGAATGGGTAAACTGATCTATCCAGCTAATAATACGTAAACAAGCTGAAAGTTGGACAAAAGAATAGGGCCATAGAAGAGGTGGTGCAATGGTATCCCAGGGATTAGAACGAAAAGGCATGGTGGATTTTGAGTGTGCATGGAAGACATGGTGTTGGCACTAGAAATGAGGCAAGAAAGGGCACATTGGATTTTGCTCAGGCATATGAGTTAGAAAAGTGAAAGACTCACTTGATGACTTACAAAAGTTGAGCTAAGAGCACCCAGACTGACTACATTTTTGTTAGGACTACCTGGAGACCTAGCTATTGAAACTATACAGTGGTCCAAGGTGAGAGCAAATCCTCTCTACTTAGGGTGGCAGTGGTTGAATATTGAAGGAAAAAGGTGTACATGACAAGTAAGTGGAGGACACTCCAAGGAGAAAACCAACAACACACTGTGTGTAAAATGATAGTGGAAGATTTTTGAGAAATCGAGTTAAAGGATGTTGGTGTAGAATCTCTGATCTTTGTGTCGCCATCAATAGAACTAGCCCATCAATAAAGTGGCAAAAGAGGTGTTTAGAGAGTGTAAAATTAGCTTGCCATTAACAGACACATTATTGTAGACTAAGGAGGCTGAAAGAGAAGTGGAGAAAACCGTAAGGAAGCTTAAGGAAAAGTTACCAAGGAACTAAATAAGAAGGTGGTCATGAAACGAGAAAAAGGACATTTATAGACGCGCGCATCATAGGGGTTGCAACACTTGAGGTTTAAGAAATTTAACGGTTTTCTTTACATATAAGAGTGTGAGCACAGAATATCAATGAGTTAGTGGAAGTGGTTATTAGGAATGATTGGATTATGAGCATTAAAATGATGAAAGGAAATGAGACTGTACTAATAATTACTGTCTATGCACCATATGTTGGATTAGATGCATCATTAGTTCTACAATAATGAGATGACCCAGAAGAGGTGATGCAATGGGTTCCCAGATTTAAGAAAGAAAAGGTATCGTGGACTTTGAGTGTGCATGGATGACATGGTGACGACATTAGAAATTTGGCAAAAAGGGCATCTTGGATTTTGCACAAACGTATCCTGAGAATTAACAACATTGAAAGTGCCGGGGCGTAGCTGGCATATGAGTTTGGCCTTAATAAAGACTTGGTTGGGGAAGTGAGACACTCACTTGGTGACTTACAGAAGTAGAGCTAAGAGCACTCATATAGACTACAATATAGTAAGGACTACGTGGAGACCAAGCTACGTAAAACTATATGGTATTCCGAGGTGACAGTGTAGCCACTTAGCATATGGTGTCAGAGCTTTTTATCGAAGTGGAAGATGTTATTGAGAAAAGGATTTTGGTGTGAAATCCCTATGTGGTCATAAATGGAGCTAGCCCATCGATAAAGTGACAAAGAGGTGGTTGAAGAGTGTAAAATTTGCTTGCCACCATAGGACACATCATGGTGGAATATGGAAGTGAAACAGGCTATGAGGAACAAAAGGGACTGCTTCAAAATTTTAAAAAGAGGAATTGTGGAGAACATGAAGAAGTATAAGGAGGATGAAAAAAAAAAGTGAAGAAAGTGGTAAGGGAAGCTAGAGGAAACTTGACCTAGAATATAAGTAAGAAGATGGTTTTGAAACAAGGAGAAAATGGTAAGGGAAGCTAGAGGAAACATGATCCAGACTATTAGTAAAAAGGTGGTCTTGAAATAGAGAGAAAATGATATTCGCGTCTTAGGGATCACAACACTTGAGATTTGAGAAAGCAAGATTGGTGAAAGATGCTGACTAAACGGTCTTGGTTGTGGATGAAGAAATAAAGGAGAGGTGGAGTCTCATTTCAACCCGCTGCTCAATTCACACCAAATCCGAGATGTTGGTGATCTTACCATAACAGTTATATGGTAAACTGGGATTGTATGAGGAGCATAAAAGAGATAGGAGAGAAAAAGGCCTTGAGAAATATGGCAGAATAAAGGTTGGAAGAGCTTGAGGTACATAGAGCTCAACCGGTTAACAATTATCATTAACAAAATAGAATTGTGGAGGACATGAAGTGGTATCAGGTGGATGAAAGAGAAGTGAAGCAGAGGTGGAGTTGCACTTCGAGCCGATGTTCAATGAGAACTAAATCCGAGATGTTGATTATCTTACCATACTAGATTATATGGTGATACATGATTGCGTGAGAAGCATTGAAAAGATAGGATAGAAAAAGCCGTGAGAAAGATGGCAGAAACAAGGTTTGAAGGGCTTAACAACTTGGTGAAAGTGGTCAGAGGAATGATTGGATTATGTGCATTAAATTGGTGAAAAATGAGATCGTAACATGGTGGTGGCACTAAAATAAAGTGTTTGATACATCTTTAGCTCAAATTTTGAGATGACCTAGAAGGGGTGGTGCAATAGGTGTCCGAAGATAAGAATATATTAGCATTGTGGATTTTGAGTGTGCTTGAAGGACATGGTGGTGGCTCTAAAATTGAAGGAAGAAAAGACATCTTGGATTTTGCATTGGCATATGAGTTTGGTCTTAATAAACACTTTGTTGAAAAAGTGATAGACTCACTTGGTGACTTACAAAGGCGGAGCTAAGAGCACTAGGATAGTCTATATTTTAGCAAGGACTACCTGGAGCCCTAGTTAGAGAAACTATATGGTAATCTTAGGTGAGAAAGTAGTCACTCCACATAGGGTGTCGATGCTTTATTATCGAGAGAAAAGGTGTACATGGTGAGTTTGACAACACAAATAAAGTGTTGGACACTCATAGGAGATGATCATCAAAGATGCATAAGATGACAGTGAAAGATGTTTGAGATGTTAATAAAAGGATTTTGGTGTGGAATCTCTATGTTGTCATCAATGGTGCCCGCCCATCAATAAAGTGGCAAAAGAGGTGTTTGAAGAGTGTAAAATTAGCTTGCCACCATAGGACACATTATGGTGGAATATGGAAGTGAAATAGGCTATGAGGAACAAAAGGGGCTGCTTCAAAATTTTTAAAATAGGACTTGTGGAAAACATGAAGAAGTATAAAGAGGATGAAAGAGAAGTGAAGAAAGTGGTAAGGGAAGCTAGAGGAAACTTGACCAAGAATATAAGTAAGAAGATGGTCTTGAAACAAGGAGAAAATGGTTCGGGATGCTAGAGGAAACATGATCAAGACTATTAGTAAGAAGGTGGTCTTGAAATAGAGAGAAAATGATATTTATATGCGCGTACGTCTTAGGGATCACAACATTTGAGATTTGAGAAAGCTAGATTGGTGCAAGAGATAGGAGAGAATAAGGCCTTGAGAAATATGGCAGAATAAAAGTTGGAAGAGCTTAAGGTACAGAGAGCTCAACCGGTTAACAATTTTCATTAACAAACTTTGGAAGAGCTTAAAGTATTTACATCCTTTTAACGACTTAGTGGAAGTGGTCAAGAAGAATGACCGGATTATGAGCAATAAATTGATTGAAGGGAATGAGACTGTAGCAGTTACTAGTGCCTGTGCGCCATTAGTTGGGTTAAATACATCCTCAGCTCAACAGTGTTGAGATGACCCAGAAGGGGTGGTGCAATGGGTGTCCAGAGAAAAGAAAGAATGGGCATTGTGGATTTTGAGTGTGCATGGTGGTGGCACTACAACTGAAGCAAGAAAGGACATCTTGGACTTTTTACCGGCATTTGAGTTTGGCCTTAATAAACACTTGGTTAGAAATGTGAAAGACTTACTTGGTGACTCACAAAAGTGGAGCTTACAACACTCAGATGAACTACATTTTAGTAAGGACTATCTAGAGACCTAGCTAGAGAAACTATATGGTAATCCTAGTTGAGAAAGTAGCCACTCCATGTAGGGTGACGGTGCTTCTTTAGAGTGAAAACGTGTACAGTACAAGTTAGACAACACATAAATATAGTGTTGGACTCTCCAAGGGGATAACCAATAAAACTCTTGTGCATAAGATGATAATGGAAGATAGTTGAGATATCTTGAAAGAGAATGTTGGTGTAAAATTTCTCTATGGTCATCAATAGAACTAGCCCATCAGTAGAGTGGCAAAAAAGGTGTTTGGAGAGTGTAAAAGTAGCTTGCCATTAACAGACACATTATGGTGGACCAAGGAAAGAGAATTGAAGAAAGTGGTAATGGAAGCTTAAGGAAATGTGACCAATGAACTAAATAAGAAGGTGGTCATTACACGGGCGAAAAGGACATTTATAGACGCGCGTGTCTTGGGGGTCGCAACACTTGAGATTTGAGAAAGTTAGACGGTGAAGGATGCTGGCTGAAGAGTGTTGGTTGAGGATGAGGAAATAAAGAAGAGGTGGAGTCGCACTTCAACTTGCTGTTCAATAAGAACCAATTTCAAGATGTTGGTGATGTTACCATACCGGAGTATATGGTAAACCAGAATTGTGTGAGGAGGATTCAAGAGATAGGAGGGTGTAAAAGGCCTTGAGAATAATTGGGTGAAAGAAAGAAATGGACCAACTTAACTCCTTAATTGATGTTTTTAGGAGCTTATGGGAGAGAGGGCTCAATTGGCTTATGGTTTACTTTAACAAGGTTTAAAGAATAACCATATTATAATAATTTGGCAAAAGAGTACTTGCATCCCCTTATTTAAGATTAAGGGTGATGTATAAGAGTGTGCAAGAGTATATTAATGACTGAGTGGAAGTGGTGATGAGAAACTATTGGATTATGAGCATTAAATTGGTGAAAAGAAATGAGACCGTATTGATAATTAGTGTCTATGCGCCATCTATTGGTTTAGATGCATCATTAGCTTAACAGTTTTGAGATGACCTAGAAGAGGTGGTGCAACGGGTTCCCGGGTATTAAAAAGAAAAGGCATCGTGGATTTTGAGTGAGCATGGATTACATGGTGTAGCGCGTTGTTGAGATCACAAACTTGAGATTTGAGAAAGCTAGATTAGTGAAAGATGCTGACTAAAGGGTCTTAGTTGTGGTTAGAAATTTCATTGATCATCTTGATGTGGTAACCTGGTACTTGTGATTGAGGTATGTGCAATTGCATCCACTTATTAATCTTTTTTTATGTTTCTTCTTCTCCCTTTTCATATGACGAATCTTCTTCTGGCTTCTCCATTTTTTTGTTTCCTCAAACCTCATATCAGTCTGATTGGACCACCGACGAGAGTCACCCCTTCCTTTTTTAGCTTCTGACCCTTCTCCTTTCCGCACTCAGTTAAGGCTCTGATGCAGGCTGGGTGGTTTATCAACATAAAAAGGGAATAAGTGGAGGGGACCAGTGACAGCTTGATTAGGAAGCTTATAAATAGTAGTTAAAGTAAATAAGGAGATTATGCCATGGATTAGTACATTTGTTCCAGGTAACTTGCCTCTCTCAGGTAGTTAGTTACAACTCACTTTGTGAGGGTCTCTTTTGGGGTATTCTTTTTTGCAGCCTTTCTCACCTTTCTTGGTTTCTCTCTCTCATTCGTTCTTCACTCTAACAGAATACCCCACTACCTAGGAAACATAATAGTTAAATAATCTGCCTAATAAGTACTTAATTATAGGGAAATACAAATGAACAGATTAGTAGACATAATATAGATTGATTAATCGACAGAATACATCTGATATTAATAATGATTGTTCAACTGTGAAGAACATGAAGAAGTATAAGGAGACAAAAAGAGAAGTAAAGAAAACGGTAAGGCAAGCTAGAGGAAATGTGACCAAGGAACTAAATTAGAAGGTGGTCATCAAACAAGGAGAAAAGGACATTTATAGACGCGCGTGTCTTAGGGATCGAAACACTTCAAATTTGAGAAATTTATATGGGTGAAAGATGATGGCTGAAGGGTCTTGGTTTTGGATGAGGAAATAAAGGAAAGGGGATTCGCACGTCGACCCGCTGTTTATTGAGAATCAAATCTGAGATATAGAAGAGAAAAATGTCTTGAGAAAGATAGGGTAGACGAAAGTAGTTGACAAGATAACTCACCTATTGAATTTTTGGAGAGCTTGAGGAAGAAAGGGCATCTTAGATGTTTAGTGTGCATGGAGGACAAGGTGTTGGCATTGTAAATGAAGCAAGAACACTCAGATAGACTACATGTTTAGTGGTGCAATGGGTGCCCACAAACATCCTGGATTTTGCATTGACATTTTAGATAACCCTAAATAAACACTTGGTTGGAAAAGTTAGAGATTCACTTGGTGACTTTCAGAAGTGGAGCTAAGAACACTCGGACTACATTTTAATAAGGACTACTTGGAGACCTAACTACTGAAATTATACAGTAGTCTTAGGTGAGAGCAACACTTAGCGTAGGGTGTCGGTGTTTGATTGTCAAGGGAAAAGGTGTACAGGGCGAGTTAGACAACACATAATTTAAGTGTTGTGCACTCGAAGGAAATATCCAACAAAACTTTGTGCAATGAGATATTGATGATCTTACCATGTCAGAGTATATGGTATACATGGATTTTGCGAAGAGGATTCAAGAGATAAGTGTGAAAAAGGTCTTGAGAAAGATAGGGCAAATGATATTTCCCTCTTTCTCTTGGGAATCCTCGGAACTTGAGCCAGCATGAAAGTGGTGACGCTTTCTTTAGAAGTTGAAAGTGGTGTCAGGTTTGGAAAGGAAGTAAAGTGTGGTAATTGTAGTCTATCCTTAAAGATGACCTGTTCATATATGTTTGTTTGAGTCTTCTGATAACCTGATTTAGCTTTGCATATTCAACATGTCAGCTAGTTACCCCAATTAGAAATTCTCCCTTAGCACTAAGTACAAAGGTCAAAAGTCATTGTCGCAAGAGGAAAGTTACATGCACTGTTTATGAAAACCGAAAAAGAGGTTTGTACTATCACATTGTGCTTTGAATCAAAAGGAAAGCATTTCGTTAATCTGGAACAGTAGTGCTTGGCCTTTTTCAGGTTAAGCCTTTGGTTGCTAGAGCAACAATTGCTGTCTTTGTAGCGCTACCTATATAAAAAAAGAAAGTAACAAAGAACTAGGGGCCCTCCCTTGCTGAACTATGAGGAGGCGCATGTGTTCATTGTCAGACTTTTCAATTAATTGCTTGGTGTGATGCATACAAACTACAAAGAGACACATCCGAATACTCCTTTAGTGAATGTTTGTTTAAGCTTGTTTGAAATTCAAACAGTGATGCCTTAAATGCGGTTGTTATCCATGTTCTATGACCTAATATGAAAGTTTACCAGTTTCCCCCTCTTTCACAACTTAGTCTTACAAAATTAATATCTTATTAGGCAAGGTTTGTGTGTATTCTTGAATGTACAAATTTTATCTAAACCAGCAACATTGTGAAATAAAAACAGACTTTGTGGAATTCACTTGTACAAATTTTAATTCAGTGATGAATGCCTTCCATTCACTTGTAGAAATTGTAATTCCGCGGCTATCCACGTGGCAAACAAGGATAACATCCGTGGGTATTTACCAACGGACTTTCCGTATGTGTTTAACAACGGAAAAACCGTGGGTATTTTGTTGGTATATACCGACGAAATTATATTTTGGTAGGTAAATAATTTACCGACGAGGCATTTACCCACAGATAGTTTCCGTAGGTATTCTGTGTGTATAAACGATTACCTATGACTTACCCACGGAAATGTCCGTAGGTAAATCCGTTTTTATAGTAGTGAGTACTACATATTGCAGCCATATAAATAGTAGTAAGTGATCTCCTGGAGCAATCTCAAAAAAATGCTTGCCACTAGGAAGAACTTCTTCTACAGGTTGGAGGAAGTACTATTGACTAGACTGATTCCTGATGAAGACAATAATAACATGGTTTCTTGACAATATAAGCTTCACTGGAAGGATGCGTACGTCCTTGCTGGTATCTCCTACTTTATGTCCTGCTAGTGTTCGAATATGAAAAGTTTTCTTCATCTATATCCACAAATACGAATAAAATTAGAATGCAAAGGCCTATTATGGAACTTCAGATCCCTTGCCCACCCTTAGCAAATATGTTGATCTCACATTTCAAAGGCTTTCGTTTCAGCTTGCATGCTTTGCATGGAATTGATGTCGTATGAGTAGCAGAGCAAGAAGATTCCCCCTTCTCATCAGAAGAATCCAGAATAGAATCCCGAAATCTGGTCACAATCCTGATCAGATTGTGTGAGTTCATTTCCATAAAAACCCAGGTAATCCATGCTTCCAGGATATGGTGGTGTCAAGCATCCAATGAGACCCGGATCATCAATATCATCAATCTCCTCGATGAAGTTCGAGTATGATGAACTTGAGGAAATACCATATGGGGCTGCCAAGAAGTTGACGAGCTTGGCATCTCAGCTTCCGGTAAGGCCTCCCTTGTTAATACATGTCCCTGTGAGTATTCTTGCTTCATGTAACATGTTATTGGCTTACATAATATGATTTCTCCATTGTGGCCGGCCTTGGAGACAAATAAGAGAGGTTATGCTTACCTTCGAGTTCTGGTTGAGTTCCATGTCAAACTCTTGCATTTGTGGAAAATTATACGGTGATAAAATTAGAGTTGAATTGTTGCTCTGATTTTGAAATGTTGATTCAGTATATATGGTCATTGAGTTAATTATCTTTCTATTATTGCTTGAATTGCACCCTATAAACATTTTGGGACTCAGATTTCCTTGACAAGTGTGGGAAATGAGCTTTGCTTCATTTTTTTATACCCCGGCACAGTGCGAAAAGTCCCTGTAAAACAAAAAGTAGCAAGTATGGTGTTGAATTCAGTTTTCACTGGAATGTTCACTGCAGAGGTGATATTAGTGCATGAGCCAATCTGTGTGGTCCCCAAGTGGAGTTCGTCCTTGGTAGAAAACAAGGGTCTGTATACGATGACATTTGATTGTGATAACATTATCCGCTCCTTGCCAGTGGCTTTCTAGAGCCATTCGGGTACTTGTTATCTCTTGAGAAAAGAAGAACCATTCCATGTCCCGTCTTGGAAGGAATGATTTATCTGTATGCATTATTTCAGCAGTAGTGGTATCAGATTCGGATGGATAGATACCTTTCTTTCATTACTAGGAACCCATGCCAGCAAGTGGCTCGACAGGAGAATATGGCAAATGAGGTAATAAAAGGGTTCTGGGATGATAATGCCAAGCATTCAGGTATGGGATTTATTTTTATGAGCTAGGATTCATGGAATTGGAGAGGTTTTGTTGCTACACAATCAAAAGTAGAATTCATTTAACATGCATGAAAAAATATAAAAGTCTTGGAGGACTAACATTGGCGGCTACTGGTCCAAGTAGGTTAGAGGAAAAAGAAAAGGGAGGGGGGAGGGAAGAAGGGATGATGTGGGAGAATCAAATAGAGGTTTTTTGAAGTGTTTGTAGAGTGAAAAGAGAAGAAAGGGGTTGAAAGCGGGGCAAATGGTTTATATAGTTGCTAATGGGAGACAGCACAACACAAAAACATTGCAAAGGAGAATACTTATAAAGAACACCGAAAGAAGAGAGGTTGCTTGGATTAAGAGAGCCTTAAAATTCCAAAGAATGGATTATGGGTCCCGTTCCATGCATGGCAAAGGCAAAAAAACTATCCAGCCCTTTTTCCGTGTCCCCACTTGAAAAACACAGTATTCTAGTCCCTTTGAAACTAGCTACTAGCGTTTCCCCATAAATCCTCCATAACCGTAGTGGCCGTTAAGAGTCTCGATGGGGCACCGACACGAGTCTCACTGTTGAGGATGTGAAGAAGGTTATGGCGGGCGTCCAAGTTCCACTGGGGATGAAGATCCATGTTCTGGCGCCGACGGTGCACCCTTTTGATCACCTTGGGCTAGGGTTTGTGGTGTACCGTGAGTGTTTCAGTCGTGGGTTGTGCATCCCTCCCCACTCTTTTATTCTAGGGCTTCTATCCCGCCGCCGGTGTATCTTTGCTCACCTAAACCCAAACATGCTAGGATGTCTCCACGTGTTCCTGGTCATCTGCGTTGAGAATGGTATCATACCGGACACTCTAGAGTTCTTGAACTTTACGACCTGGGTGAATTCCTCTACTACCGAGGAGGGTATATCTATCCTGGTGGCAGCATGTTGCTCATTTTTCAAGCGCGTGAAGTTGGAGAATAATTGGTCCTGACATAGGAGACCTGGTGAAGGGGTAACTAGCTGCTCCCATGCCTTCATCGGACGTTGCATTTGACATAGGCGACGTTCTTAAAAAAGTTGAGGTCGTCACAATTGTTCCCGATCACCAGCTTTTTGACCGGGAGACGCTGGCTGACATCGTACGCTCCTTTTCTTGTAACTTGTGTTCTCTGCAGACTTTCCGCATGTGAGCTCAAAATTGTGCCTTCACTACCAGTGGGAGCTCGTGAGCTTCCGGAATGTCGATGATACAAAAGGTCATGCCTTCGACTTCTAGTGCCTCCCCGGTCCGAAGCAAAGTCCAAAGTCCCACTGGCACCAAAAGAAAGGCTCCCGCGGGATAGAAGAAATCAGAAAGAAAAAAGTTCAAGCTTGTGAAAGAGGGGAGACTGTTACCGTTACTATCGCTAATCCTACCTGAAATACCCATAAGGTTCATAAACCAAATTAAAAGACAATTAATGAGTTAAGAAGGCTAATAAGCCTTAATGAATCATGAAAACTCCTAAGCACACTATATAAGTAAATATATACTCCATGAAGGTTACTAAACCTTATATAAACACATGGACATAAGTAGAGCTTAGTAAATGAGGAAAATCAACCTACAATTGATTTATCATGATATACACATCTTCATGAACAAAGAACACAAACACTTAAGGAAAAATATACCTTAAAAGTCAAAATGACTTGTGAGTAAAAAATCACTTGTAACACAAGTGTATACACCTTTGGACACTAAATAACACATGTTACACATGTTAACACATAAAAAAGTCCAAGATACACATGATGTACAAAAAGAACATCAATATCAATGGTGAATCAAAGTATACATTTTTACTAGTTATAATGAATAGTTAAGTATACCAATTTCTCAAGAATACATTTTTACACACTTTAGGACAAGGAAATCATGCTGGTAGCAAACTAGAACATGATATAAGTTCAAATGTACAAGTTACAAGACATAACATTAAAAATGAAGCAAAAAGACATTTTGCCCTTGGTACAAAATGTGGCCGGCAATGTCCTTTCCCTTGGCTGCCACCTTGCTAAATTTGAACCAAAATATCTTCTTTAGGTGTGCTTAGTCACCAAATACTATACAAGACCCATGGTTTACCATTAATTCCTTAAAAGCCATCTTTTTTCTCTTTCCTCCTCACTTCCTCCTGGCTGCCGAATTCACCCATCCAAACCTCCCTTATTCTGCTACTAGACAGCAAAAAGCAAGCTTGGAAATAAATCCATTCCTAAGGCATAAGGTAAGCTCTTAATTCATGTGATTGTTCATTCTCTTCCCCTTTTCACTAGCTATCCATTGGTCTATAATTATATTAAGGTTTAAAGGTTGTAATATAAGGTATATGTTATAAGTGTAACATGTAATAATATTTGGGGTTACTTTGTAATTTCTGAAAGTACTAGTGAACATAAATAAAAACCAACAGCATAGGTTCTGTTTGGTAATTTATAACTTATTATAACTATAGGTTATAAATGGGGAAATGCTATAAATATCATAATATATATTATATTACTAAAATGTAACATTATATAAATAATGTGGTGGTTTTGTAAATAAAAGAAGATATATAGTGCTGTTTGGTAATATGAATACTTTGTAATGAAATTTATGATATGGTTGTAATGTTATAAGAGTGATATCATTTATAATATATGAAAATATTCATTAAGGAAGAATGAATATATTATAAAGAAATACCATATAATAAATGGTTCTATATTACATATATATAAATAAATATATGTTATGGAATGAGAAGTATGATATGGTTCAATAACCATATAATATCATAAGTGAGATGATATAAGGTAAGGAGAAAAGAATTATAAATATTAGTTAAGGAAATTCTAATGTTAGGTGTGTACATGAATAATAATGAGTTATATAATTCAAAGTATTTAAGTATGAATTTAATGGATATTGTAAACTTGGATAAAATTTACCAAGACAATATAAACAAGTCAAGTTAACTACCTCGACTTGGTCAAACTTATTTGACTAAACTTTTAGTAATAAAATACTAAAGAGAGATGTATAATATATGATCGAATATATATACATGCAATATAATGTCAGACTATATAATATATAAGTGTATAATACTATACATGCGATAATGAATGTATAAGTTAAGTGTATTAATATACTACGACGTAACCCGGCATGCGAGTGTTCCCATGCATGCAATATAACGTTTACGTAAAATTAATCCCGAATTAAACCGAAAACCCGAGAGACGTTATTAATTAATAATAGGGAATAAACCAGGAGGGATTAGTGACGGTACGGGGTACCGTAGAGTAATGTTGTTATACGAGATACTAATACGTAGTTGATAAGTGTCCAAATGAGCATGTTTATAGGTGTATTTCATATATTATATCAGCACTTTTCTGCTCATTTCTCACTTATCGTATGTTTTTCCTCTAGTTTATGTTTTATTGATTATCTCACAAATTTATTGGTTTAAACATGAGGAAACACCAAGCTAGGAGCAAAGTACACGAAGAGACGAACGCATAGGCCCAGACGGCTCGAAAAACGGAGTCCAAACGAAGAATCTAGAGCCGGTCAAAGTTTGTCCGCATGGTACCTCACTTGTGTCCGCCCAGAACTAGGAGGACACACACAAGGACACTCACGAGGACACTTAGGCGGACAGAATTTGTGTCCGCATGAGTACCTCACTTGTGTCCGCCCAGAACAAGGAGGACACACACGAGGACACAACGCGGACAAGACACAAGACACAACACATGCAACCGCATGGTTTCATGCGGACGTGAGTGAGGTACTCATGCGGACGTGAGAGAGGTACTCATGCGGACAAGGTTACGTCCGCATGGATTCAGGCGGACAGCCACGCGGACGTGACTAAAAATCAGTCGCGAACAGTTTTCTTCTTCGCGCCGACTGTCTGCAACTTGCTACCATATCCATTACCAGTCGGCGCCTTAAATCCCTCACGCGTGAACTCTGTCCCCTGCAATCAGTGAAGCAATCAATGAGCTGCAATCAAACGCAATAAATGTTCTTCCACCGCCTCAATCCATTCCTCAACTTGCTCACGCGTCTGTCTATCTTCAAACCTTCGCTTCCTCTATATAAACACACGTACCTTCTGCTCAAAAAAATACATCCACCACCCAACATACCACTTACCACAGAATACCATCGTCCATCTCATTTCTCTCCTCCCGTCTTCTCCATTTTATTTATTTCACATTCCACCATATTCACCTCTAGTCCTACGTATACAAAATAGTAGAACGAATACAAGAGTGACTACAGATGATTTCTACTATTGTTCATGTTTATCTATTTAATATGTTAGGCTAGAATACATATACTCTGGGAACGGTTATTATATGTTTATATTAATTATGCAATATTTTTACTGGATTTATTTAAATACGGTTTGTTACGTTTTAAAGCTTATCTCTCGCCTTTTTAATAAATGTCATGAGTTTATTAAATTGCTTGCTAAGTCTTTTGATCAGACCAAGTGATAAATAGATAGGTTAATTAAGCCGTAATTTGGAGAATGCTTATTATGATTTAATAAGTTAGTATTTTCAGATGCATAAATAATTTCTCATATCTAAACCGTCCGTTTACCTATTGTGCTTGAACCTTGATTAGAACCTTGCATTTTCAGGTAAACGAGTTCTTTTGAGGCTATGATTTAGTCCTAAGATAAGAGGAATTTTGCCAAACATTATATTAAACCATAGAGATAGCATAATTAAGCAGATTATATTAACCTGAACCAGAGTCCCGTTAATTTATCTATTAACTTAGTTTATTTTATCTTTCCTTTTAATTTATAATACAAGTCAATTAATCCCCCCTTTTTTGACACGCTTAGGTACTATTATATGCACATTAGTCCCACGGTTCGACATCCGGTCGCTTACATTTCACTATACTACCACGACCGGGATTGTTTGCAGCCCGACGTTTATTTGAGTTTTAATTTCTTTCTTTTATTTTTACACCAGTTTAACCACTCACTTTACAACGTCTGCAGTAGTGTGAAACGTATTATTATATTGTTAGAGGCGTCTCAAGGAGCATCGGATTTAGCTCGATTCATACTCACCGTCCTATAATCCCAGTGCACGGTATGTTTATTTGGCATGATTGTCTCTGAGGATTTCCTCAGTTCAGATATTTTGTGTAAAAATCTGTGATAAGATTGAATGTCTGCTTGTGTGAATTAATATGCATGAATTGTGTGTTAATGCTGCTTTATTATTATTACTGTTGTCCGATAACAGTACTGTTTGTATATATAAACATATTATAAAACGAACTAGCGACAAGGATGCTATCTTATATGTGTAATATAAGAAACGTAAGAAAAACATTGTAGCATTAGCTATATGATATATATATATATATATATATATATATATATATATATAATTATATATTATCCTAGATTTTATACGAAGCATTGGCCTTCTTAATGCCACTCTCGTCTCAACACTGGATCCCTAGTCGATGTACTTAGGATTGGACTAATGACCTTAGTCAGCTGTGTTAGGAAAATGGTAATGCGATGCGATGATATAGATGAACAAACGGGTGTGAGTTGTGATCAACTAATGACACTAGGATGTCGTGTGAGTATCTGTAAGTATCAAGGGAAATTCTAACGAACTACAGATGGTTCGTCAGTCGGAGACTCTACCGCTGGAGTGGTAACTACCGTGGGTGACCCGCCATAGGATATGGGTGATTTAGAGACACGTCATTTTAACGAGATATTGTCATTAGGTATGACTAAACAATTACGAACATCTATATTAGCTTGTACATTAGGCGAACATTATTTGGGCTTGTATGCCAAAGACGAGAATCTATACTTGTTCATAATCCTCGTTGTTTCGCCGTGTTGTTCATTGGTTATGCTATGTGGTTATGTGTGGTATGTGAAATATTGTGGATTGGTTGAATTGAGTCGCTGTATTCATATGTGTTTGTGGATTGGTTGAGTTGAGTCGTTGTACTCGTGTGTGAATTATGTGTATTTGGTCGAGTTGAGTCACCGTACTCGAATATGAATAATTATGTGTTTGTTTGAATGAAGTCTCTGTACTCATATATGCGTTGTGAAGCATTTCAGTTGGTTTATTGTGGTGTGATATGTGAAGTCGGGGGCTTGTTTGCTAATTGAGTTTACAACAATGTTATCATTGCTTTACAGTTTTTTATTAAACGACATGCATGAAAATGAACTGCATGCTCTCGACCAATTAACTGAGGGTTTGAGGGGGCATGATAGTTATGTAGTATCATACTAAGCAGGGGCTGATTCCATACCACAAACAAACATTTTTCAGGTATGCAGCTTCCAGTGTCAACAGAGAGCGGGAGGCGCTGGGTAGTTTAATCACAGTCATTTAAATATGCACTGTTGTATTTCAATACGAACATAGAAATGTGTATAGGACTTGAATACTTAGAATGCTCATTACGATTGTATTTTATTTTGGAATGGGAAGTTAATCTATCTTTTGTTGTCACTGTGGGAAATTGTTTCGTATTATGAATATTTCAGTAAATGCGTTATTACTTGTATGAGCGAGTGAGAACAGTGACACCAGTAATTTGATTGTTTTAAATTACCGCTCCGACTATTATGTTAAGTACGAAGATTAGAAGCCGATTTGAGTAGGGGTGTTACACTACTGGTCCCCTTGTTACTTCCTTCCTTACCGGAATAGGTACTTCTTCTGTGACTATTCTTGTCTGTAGCCTGGGCGAGGACAAAATACGCGTGGACTCAACCTTAAATACCCCGAATAATTAGCAGTTTAAATTAGTGAAGTTTAAATTAAATCATGTGCAACAATTACAATAAAGCCTTATGGTATTTAAAATATAGATCCAAACGGGTATTTACACCGCGTATACATATCGGTACGTGATACGCAAATATAAGCTCATATGAATAAAATCATAAACGCGAGGAGATTATCCGAAAATATCGCGTTATATAATACGGACACATAATAATGTACGAACAATTAAATTTGGTATATACATGTTCGGAAACATGACAATGTTACGCATTAACACGGTCACGTACTTATATATGTACGTTTATGAAAATACATGTACGTAACGTTACAATTTTACAACGTCGTATATAAAATAAATAATAACGTCGCATAGTTACATATAACTAAAACACGACAAAAATAAAAAGGGGGCGTATATATATAGACATGTACGTATAAATAACTAACAATGTAACAAAATGAGGTAGTCGCGTATAAAATTAATAACGCGACGTATATTATATGGTCTCACATATATATAAATAAGCATGTATAACTTATACAAAAAAAAGAGAAAAAAGAAAGGAAAAGGAGCAAAGACGCTCCCGCTGAGTACTAGACACTAGAGAACTAAAACTAGTAGTACTAGAGTCACTAGAACAAAAAAAAAAAGAGAAGAACTATACTGACGTCCTTATCTTTCCTGTTGGCGCGCACATGAAGAAAATTGCCACCCCTGAATTCTGCTCCTATTATCAATATATACTACTGCAGTGGGTAACAACAACACCCTCGAACAGAGCCATGACCACACACCAAGATGCTTTTCTCTTTTCCAAGATGAGGGCTACCTCCACTTGCTCCTGTTACACATCGCATGCTCGGGGTAAAAAAAAGGGGACGCACCTCTCTGCCCCAGGTCTTCTCGAACAGCAACAAGCCCAAACTCCCGGGCAACAATTTCCCTTCTTTTCAACCTGGCTCATAGCAGCTCACCCTCCTCCTGCATGCTCTCGAACACACAGAGAGCAATTTTTCCCAGCTCAACTTCCTTCCCCTCCTTCCTGCGCAGGTCTTTCCTTTCTCCCTCTACTGGTCACCGTCCTACACCATTGCAAGGCCTGCATTTCACTCGACAACAATACAAGCCAAGCAACCAGCAGCAGCATCAACCGAGAAAGAGCGTGAACAGCATCGTCTTCATTCTTTTTCTTACCGCCGTGAACTATATATGCCACGAAACCATAAAGCTACCACGTGCTACAGTTACCCACGAAAAGAACCCCTCAACTCCCTTCTTTTTGCCTTCGATCTAAACCTTCTTTTACAGGTTTACTACTCATTCAACCTCAAGAGTCAAGAAAAAGGCGGCAAAGCCAGGCTATGTTATAGCCCGGGGCATTGCGCAAAAGTGAACAGGGGGCTATGCGACGTTAGCATAGCCGTGCAAATCTTCTTCAGTTTTATGCAGGCAGAATTAACAATGACCGATCTATAGAAAATGATCACAGGAAAAGGAATCTCTAGGACTAGTTGATCATTTGGTAGCTGCGACTTATCTCCCCCCAACAACAAGACCTTTCTTCTCTCATTGTGCCCTTCGAATCCTTCTGGTGCCCCTGGTTGGAGATGCTCCTGTAATGTTCACCAACCCTTTAAGTGTTCATCTGAAAACTTAAGCTTTTCCATTCCTCTATGTTCATGTCCGAGAGTGGTTGTTCCAGCTCCTGAAAAAAACTGGAGCTAGTTGACACAAAACAACAAGTTAAACCGGTAACTAACTCTCCTCCTCCATGCCTTAATTTTCTTATTCGTAAACCTTCAGCTTCTAACTCCCATTCCTCTCCATTTTTCATGCGTAACACTCTCGAGAAATGCCCTGTGGAAGCATGCTGAGAATCCTCAAGAAAACCCGCGCCATACCTTCTTGAGTCCCAGCGCAAGGTAATGCTCCCGACTGTCTTTTTCAATTCTGTGTCCCTCTGTTCGTTTCTGCCTAAAACTCTTGCTCCAGTTCCTCAGATCTTCTTCATTTCACACGCAAGTACCTCACATTGCTTCTACCGGTAGAACCTCTGGAATCTGGACAAAAAGAAAATCCTAGCCAAGGCTGTTGAAGGTGAGAGCAAGAAACCGGTAATGTAGACTGTTTTAAATGCCTTCCATCCTCTCTGTTTGTTATCTGAGAATGGAGTGTTGACTTCCTTTTTATTTAGCTTTCCAGCAACTGAATGTGCTATGCAAGTGCTCCAGCCACTGTACTAGTTCTAGAGCAACAACCGGCCTGAAGTATCTTCAAAAACTAACCACGGTAACTCCTCTAGAAACTTGTGCATATCTGGTAAACTTAGCTAACGTCTCGGTAAAACAAGAGCAACCGACCTGGAAATTCTTAAAGTTGTAAGCATGGTTGATTGGGGTTACGTACAAGCTATAACAACATTTATATATATCTAAATAGGCTGAAGAAAATTGTAACTGGTAGAAGGTGTGGTGACTGGTGGAGAAGTTGTCATCGGTAATTGCGGTAAGCATACTAACACCTTACAAACTGCTAGCTAATGTTGGGTGGATATTACCGAATACATATACATGTGTTTTATTGAGTGGTTAACGTTTATAGTGATGAGTATATGTATATATGTTTACGTGAACTGGTAATGTATAAGGAGTGGATATGGGTTAGGAAAAACAAACCGAAAAATTTGGGTGTATACATATACATAATGAACTGTAAATGCGTAACAAAAATAAGGGGATATATACATGGGGATTATTTGGGTGATTAATGTGTAAATTGATGAGTATGTAAAGATATACATTTATGTGAGTTAAACCGTAGCATATGTCATATTGTTTAGATCAAAATATGGGAGAAAATGATGGAGAGATAATTTGAGGGAAACTGTATGCAAACCGAAGATATGACATAACTTTAGAGAATTTTAACTGCCATTCTAAAATAATTATTATGCTATTTTAAGGCCTTATACTTAGGCCACCTCATTATAATTATTTTGAGCCTTGATTAGTCATTAAGTAATTTATAGGTTGAATTATAAAGTTACATAAATTTCTGTTGTGAAATGCACAATTCTAGTAAACATAATTACCTAGGAATATAGTAGGAAAAGATTTGGTATATTTGTGAATCTTTACATGGCGTAAATAAATTTTAAAACCTTGTATAAATGTTTTAAATGGTTAAATGGGTGTTATATGGGAGTCAAAATATAATTAAAAGAATATAGGGAGTAATGGTAATAATAACCAAAAGGAATAGCTTCTAAAGATATTTACAAGTATAACATATGAATTTTATGAAATTAAGAGTCAATTGTAAAATCAGAAATTATGTGGTATTCCCGTAAACAATAGCGAGCTGGGCAAAGGATAAATTAAGTGGTCAACCTTGACCACACATGGGGGTTGTCCAAGTTAAATTGACAAAATAATTACTGGAGATATTTAAAGGAATATTGAGTTAAGAGCAATAATTATAAATATATATATACCTGTATATCTATACGGAAGAGAATAGGGATTTAAAACGGGAGTATTGGAAACCCTAGGATTTTATTGGGGATTAGTATATAAACCTAGAAAAGGTTTTGGAAATTTAAGTAGTAATATAAATTAATTAAGGGGTATAGTGTAAGGGTGAAATAATCAAATGATTGGTTATAAAATAAGAGGGGTTATGATGTAATTATGGGAAGGTATGGGTGAATGGTCGATTTGGATACGTTGGGGGCTTATCTGTAACTAAATGTACATGTTTATATTGAGATAATGTAATGTTGAGATACCTTGGGGTGATGATTAATGAGGTAAATCATATAACGAGAATAACAAGCCACATACGAGATTATGTTACGACCAGCAGGAACGTAAATGTAACGATGATGTAAACGTCCTAGGGGTTAAATAAAAGTCTAAGGTTAATACTTGGGAAGTTTCTAAGGGACTAGTATAAGTTGAACACCCAAAAGTTTACCTAAGGAATTACACTCGATAAAATGGGATAAACTAGGAAAATGTCACTACGGTCGTCGCATGCAATCATAAACTAACCAGTTGCTCTAAGTAACTCTAGGGCCGTAACGAACACCAACCGGGACACCGTGTGTGAGACAACTTTTCTTCTGAACCAGGTATGGACATGTGTGGTTCGTATGTTGCCGTGTTACACGGCTTGTTTGCTGTGTGCTCTGTGTGAAAAAGACCATAAGATTAAAGCATGAAAATTGGATTGCGTGCTTATTGTATATATGATTACTATATCTTTGTTGTATATTATTTACGTGCACACAGTAGTTTAGTCCCTTCTCGTTTATGGAACTTGAGATGAACCACAACGAACTATGAAAACAAAGAAAACTCTATAAAGGGAAACTCCTCTTAACTATGGAGGACTTACCATGACACCCCCTATGGTGTCTGTTCGTTAATGATAAAGAAGAGCAAATCTCAACTGGTGGAACATGAGAATAACCCGGGAAGACAACATTTTGGGCCGCGCGGTATGGAATACTCGGGAGTTGGTATCTGCATCAGATCTTTCGCCCTTCTATGTGGAGCACTTCCTGGAGTCTAGAGGTGACTCCGCTTTCTCGACCCTGGATGTCGGGATTGGGGGAGTGACAAATTGGTGGAGCTTATCCTGGAGTCTAGAGGCGACTCCGCTTTCTCGGCGCATGACGTCGAGAATGGGGGACTAGCTATGGAGGAGATGTCCACCAACGTGCGCTGACAAAAGAACTCGTAATTAAACTATTAAGAAGCAAAGAAAGATGGGCACCTATACTATATGGTCACAGGAACTAACCTACATCCCCAGACCTGGTGCAAGAAAAGAGAAAGAGAAGTACACATGGTGGAAACAAAGGAAAAGGAAATGAAAACACTCAACGTTGAATGATCCCACTGTGAGGGTCATCATTATTCAAATTCCCTTGTAAACTCTATTTGTGGTTACTTGCTTTAGGTGCTTGTTGATATCTCTATGCTCGACATGTGGGGTGTTGCTATGTTGATGTTGTATATTGTGTGTTAATGTTTTACTATAGCATGCAATTTGGACTTAATAATATTCGACCAAGTAGCCGTGTGGCCCGGCAACATACGGGCTACACACGTTCATACTCAGTGTTGCTGAGTCCTTTACACCCAATTTTTTTCAAGTATTGTGTCGGATGATAACGGAGCGTAGGCGGGATGGTTACCATGGGGGTAGTCCATCAGGGCATAACTTTTGAATTGTGTAGTATGTTTAGTGTATGGGTTGTAATTAAACCCGAGATGTAATTCTCAGATTATGACTTGGTATTTTTATTGTAGACACTCGGTATTTTGGAATTGTATCTTATATTGTATATGAGTTTTGTTTGAGGGCGGTTTCCAGTCATGCAGACCGTAACTTGGTGTTAGTAGTGTGGTCTGTCAACCACGTGGGTGGTTGGCATCTATAGCACCCGAATGGAGTTTATATTGCTGCGTAGTTAACCATGGTGTTATTTAGGCGCGACGTTAGTATTGCTAGATGTAATTCGGGGGTGTTACATAACCCCCATTGCGTCCTTGTTTCCTGGCCTATATAGCTATTTTTGTGTAGAGGAAGGGGTTAATCAAAACACAGATTTCATTTTTTCAACCGGTATTCCTTTTTGTGCCCTTAGTTTCCTTGTTTATTTACTTTTTTTACCGGTCGCGAGTTTCTTATACTACTCATCTTTATGTTCAGCTGGTGGCACTAACGGATGCTGTCATCGAGAAGCCTGATCGTTAAAGGCGCGACGTCGTGGCTAGGGTATCGTACTCCTCCTGAAAAGGGGAAAGGAGTTGTAAAGGGAGGGGCTGAAGGTGAATCTTCTTCTGACTCCTCTGGTAACCTTGGGGATCGCACCCCTGATGCAACAGTTGGGCCTTCATCTCAGGCTATGCTGCTCTTCTCGGAACTGAGGAGTAAGCATGTTGAGGACATACCGAGAGGCCCCTCATCTTCATCTCCCCGGTGCGACCCGCTGTTCTGTGGTCCTTCCTGAAAAAAAGACTGGTGTTACCACCAGGATGAGCCCACGCCCCGAATTGTACAAGTCGAAGTGCTGACGGAATGTTCGCTCTTTCTTCCCGGTCCACACCCGCAAAGGAGAGACTCCGCATCGGAGAGGGCGGAGCCGATGCAGTCGTCTGTCACTCGTTGTCAGGCCATGATGCCTACAACAGAGTTAGGCAAGCACTGACGCAAGTCCAGTCTTCCTACTATTCTTCTCACTTTGTCCTGGTTCCCCCCCCTCTGTTGCTTCTCCTGTACTTGTATTTTCGGTGTGTTTTTTCTTTACACCGTCGCCATGACTCAGTGCACCGAGATGTAGACTAGTCAAAATGCCCGAGATCTTGATCTTCTTGAAGCGTGGGTCACAAAATATAAGGCCCAGTTGTTGAATTTTTGGGCTGTTCACCAGAAAAAGCTAGGCCTTGCCCACATTGAGAGAATCAATGCCCCAAAAAAACAAGCGGAGTGAGGAAAGTCCGGGCGATATGTGAAAGGGAAAAGTCCACCCTTCAGCAGGAGTGCTCCTGCAATCTCCGGTAGAGAATTGTGAATGAAGCCCGGGCTGAGCTAGATAAGGCTCGGTCAGAATTCGAAAAGAAAGAAGCAGTGCTCCGGGAAGAACTATCTGTCTCCCGAGAAGAAGCCATCAACACAGCTCAGGCCGCCATCGAGGATGAAAAAGGGTTTTCCGGGATAAGAAGGATGCGGATGACCTTTGTGCTACTGTTGAGCGTCTAGAGTTGGAGTTGGACTGCTTAAAAAAGGAATCGGAGGACAAACTCTAAATACTGTAGGAATTTAAAGTTAAATACAACGACCTACAAGCCGAAGCTAATAAGACAGAAGAAAAGTTGTCCCAGGCCACTCTAAGTGCTCAAGGCCTTGAGGAGAGGCTTAAAGCAAAAGAAAAGAGTTTGTATGACAGTCTCGAGTTCGAGGCTCTTGCTCAGGCTACCGGGTTCCACGGCGAGCTCGGGAGATTCAGTCGTCCCGCAAGCAACACATGCTTTTCTCCGTCTTTCCTGAGATTGGTCAACCTGCAGGTTCATGCTGACGCCCTTGCTCAAGTTGATGAAGGAAATGATGGCTCCGAGGGAAGTACTTTGACTCCGGGGCAGAAGAAGCCTGACCTGCCTGCACCATAAATAGTTAATCCTTTCTTTTTTTTCTTTTCTTTTTTGTACCCTTGTACCGGTAGGGTGACGACTACCCCGTTTAGCAGACCTTTTGGGCGTGTCCGGAGCAACCTGACTTCCCAAAAGTTTGTAATGACTTGTGTTTATAATAAAAAGGGTGTTTTATGTTTTAAATTCTTCACATTACCTTGTTTTTGTTGTGATTTCTTTTGTTTAAATACCCAACTATCTTTGGATAATGGAATTGCCTTGCCATTACACTCTACCATCATTTTGATGGTGAGATCGTCGATTCAATACACTCTCACCATCAGTACCATCATACTGATGGTGAGATCATTGGTTCAATACACTCTACCATCATTTCGATGGTGAGATCGTTGGATCAATACACTCTACCATCATTTCAATCATGAGATCATCGGTTCAATACACTCTACAATTATTTCGATGGTGAGATCGTCGGTTCAATACACTCTTCCATCATTTCAATGGTGATATCGTCGGTTTAATATATCAATGAAATATTTATTACACAGAACTTTTTGAGTCATTCTGCGTGCCAAGAATGAGGCAGGTTTCTTCTTTCCTTGTCTTAGAAGCCTATAAGATGCCCGACCCCTTCTTGCTTCGACCACATACGGTCCTTCCGATTGACTTTACAGCTTCTTTGGTTATTTAACCTGACGAAGTACCAATTCTTCTGGGATACAATACCATTTTCTTACCTTTCTGTTGAAGTAATGCTCAACTTTCAGCTTATCATTCTGGTTTCTTAACTCATCGATGGTTCTATTATCCTCTAAGAGATCCAACTCGTCCCTAATATTCTCATCATTTTACTCCTCATTATAATTTTAGATTCTTGACAAGTGGAACATAACCTCAGCAGGTACCACCGCCTCTAGCCCGTACGTCAACCTAAACGGTGTTTCTCCCATCGGTCCTCTTTTCGTTGTTTTGTTGTCCCACAAGACTTGCGGTAATATCTCAGCCCATCTTCCTTTCTTATCATCCAACTTTTTCTTCAATGTTTTCACAATTTGGCCATTGGTATTTTCTACTTGTTCATTTGCTTAAGGGTGAGCTACCGAAGCAAACCTCAGATCAATCTTCCAATCTTCGTAAAATTCCTGAAGCTCTTGCAGTTGAATTATGCACCATTATCTGTTATAATTACCCTGGGTAATCCAAAACGACATACTATGTGCTTTCAGACAAATTCTTCCGTTTTTCGTGCGGTAATATTAACCACCGGCATGGCCTCTGCCCACTTGGTGAAGTAATCCACCACTACATACATGAACTTGAACCTTCCGGGAGAGGCTTCCGGAAAGGGCCCGATGATGTCCAATCCCCATTTAGCAAAGGGGACCGAGGAAGTTATAGATTTCTTCTCCGCAAGAGGGTTCCCGATCCTTTGGCCGTGTACTTGGCACTTAATGCACTCTCTTACACACTTCTTACTTTGATCTTGGATGGTTGGCCTGAAATCGCTCATTCTTAAGATTTTATGCATTACCATCATTTCTCCCTGATGATTCCTACACACCCCATTGTGCACTTCTTTAATGATTTCTGATCCCTGCTCCAGTGTTATACATTTCAGCGACAGTCTTCCGATGGATCTTTTGTATAGTTGATCATTTTCAAAGAAAAATGATGCTGCCCTTCTTTTCACCGTTTTTGCATCTTTCAGGGTCCTCCGGGAGTATTCCTTCTTGGATTTACCAGACAATCGGAGTCATCCATGATCCCTCTAAAGAAGCCCCTTCTACAGTCATCGTATCAATATCTGTAATTCCAGAGGACTTTCTTACTTGTAACGAGACTTTCTCCGGTATTCCTTTTGCTACGCTGGCCAACTTGGCAAGAATATCATCTCTGAATTTTGTTCCCTTAGGATGTGCTTGAGGATGCATTTTTTAAATTTTACCTTTAGACTTTGTACTTTCATCAGGTAGTGCTTCAGGTTTTCCTCTTTGGCCTCAAAAAAGATATATTCGCTTTGTCTTGCTACAAGTAAAGAACATTCACAAGCATAAAGAGAAAGGATGTAATGAGTACTTTCATCATGTACTGATTGATCGTCTTGTGGTGGGACAACTGACCCAAATAGCATCACAATATGATGCTAGATCCAAAGCTGAATTGTTATTGATTAAAGTTCTTGATGCAAAGTTCCTTTAATATCGGCTATATTATTATTTAACACTCCTAACTTCAGTTTATTTGCATTATCAAACATATCCTTTAATTATATCACCACTAAAACATCCAATTAACTCCTAATCACTTTTAAGCCCATTTTTCTCTCTAAGCCTTATCCAAACCCATCCTACTTCAGTAAGTATTTCCCTCCAACTTTTTGAGGTGCTTTAAATCATCTAAACAACTCTTTAACACCAGATTTTAACACCTAACATAATACCAATATAACATATGCTTTTAAAAGCATTAAATCCACCAAAATGCTTATAAAACTAGCAATAACCTTTGGCCATAATACAAGCCTTAAATATAAACTTTAAGGACTCCAAATTGTCCATAATAACAAGCATAAAGAGAAAGGATGTAATGAGTACTTTTGAAACTTAAGGAGAAAGTCTTCCAAGGTGCGACAATGAGTTTTGATGACTTAAATCCTCCCAGAAAAACCGGCCACCACTGGATATTTAGGAGGGGCACTTTGGTCATTAGGTAAAAATGAAGAAGGTTAAGGCCTTCTTTGGCTTTGACCGAAATTGGCGCCCTTTTTGGATTTTTTTTGTTAAATTAGGATCTTTCATGTGTTTAATTATAGTTCATTACTTCACTATAACACACACAAGTCATAATAACCACTTAAAGTCAAGGTCTAGACTTCTTTATCCAAAATGTGTTCTTAAATCATGTGGTAACATTTATGTGTTTAACCCACTTTATGATTTGATTTTTCTTTGTAGTTGTTCCCTCTTATTCCTACATTACATATGAGGTTTAATAACCCTCTTTTGGCCACTACTTAAGGTTCCATAATCTCTTAATGATCTTAAAGCATATTTTAGGCCTTAAGTGATCTTAAAGCATATTTTTACCTTTTATGATATTTAATTGATCCCTAATGGCTTTAAGTCACATTTAGCCTTAATGGTTCCATAATTGATCCCTAACCATCTTATATTAGTTAGGGGTATTTCATAAGACGCCTCAGTTAATCATACATAAATATACACAATGGAGGAACATACAAAAACTCGCCTCTGTTGATATTGTGAACGTAGGCAACTAATATAAATCGCCTCAGTTAATCATACCTAAACATATGCTACATATTCAATCCGAAAAACTCACCTCTTTTGGTCTTGTCAACAAGCACAACTAAAGTCCCCTTCAATGATCCTATACGGTGACACACCACAACAGACCAATGAAGGAAAAAAATAAATAGTCGCCCCCATTGATCTTACAAAGGGAGGAAAAATAAATAGTTGCCCCATTAAAATATGTGTTTCTCGAGTTACATATTTAAGGGCCTTTTAAACAAAGTTGAACAACAAAAACCGAATGATGTGTATCATTTTTCTCTTAATCTGATTGATTTCCTCGTTCTATTCTTTAGATAGGTGACAAAGAGTTCGATCAATTTGTTGCATGGTTCAATACTTTTATGTCTTTTTTTTCATTAAGAAAGTGAACGACTCGAATCAATCATCAAACACTTAGCTCAATCATTCTCATGCAGATTATTCAAAGTTCCCAGCATAAATATAAGAACCATCAATTAAGCCAACGACTGATATAAAATAATCCATGAAGAGAGCTCTTACGCCATCAAGGAGATAATTACTCCACGGGTAAAAGCAAGCAACCGCAGATGATTCTGCGAATGAGTTTCATAGACTTATAGAAATGGAAATGAATGGAAAAAATAGACCATTCGGCGATTAAAGAAGAGTGCTAACTCAAATTAATTGGTCTTAGCTGAGAGACGAGAAACTGAGAAAGGTGTGCAAGGGACGTGTACATATATTATTTGAAATAAATTTAAAGACTTCATTGTCAGTTATAGCTAAGACCAAGGATTTAATTATTTAATTCCATTCGAGTCTCGAATTGCGCCCACTTTTGGCAATTGTCGTCTCCTGTTTTATGAGTCAAAGTCAAACTAAGTCTTGCTCAAATACCAGCTGATGTAAACCGTCTAGTTAGTACTTAGTAGAGGACTGGAGGGGGCATCTGTGAGTGAGCCGAGCTTTTCAGTCGTATCGGTAGAGAAAGTGACAGGGAACACAAGAATTATTAAGGCAAATCTCGTGATTCTTTATGCAATTTTATTATCATTGTTTACAGTATATTATTTAGTGGCATCGTCCACAATTATATTTTAATTATGACTATTGTTTTATCATATTCATGGTTATTTTAATTATATGTAGTACTATATTGATGAAGAATGCAAAATTAATATTGGATTCAAATATGTTGTAAATATGTATCAAATATACTGTAAAATGTTAAAGTGAACGAGACATGTCAAATGGGTTATCAGTTCATATCCGTTTAGGTTAGAAATGTGTTTGAGTTAATTAAATTTTCAAATTGATTTTACAAACTACTTATATTTGTCTCTCAAGTCTTAAAGCTCCTTGAAACTCTATTAAAAAAAGGGAAATGGTTACTATTGTCTTGATTCTTTGTGTTTTCATTTTTGACTCCATTAAGGGGGATTTTTGAAAGAGACTAGTTCATCCATTAAATCAGCGGGAACCACAAGGGTTATTCTTTGCCCCTTGCTCGTTCGCTTTAACAAATATTTTTAGGACTGTCAATGTCGACATGTGAAAGGGTTTAACCATCATCAAAAAGGAGAAATCACTGGAACCCTTGGTTTATATGTGATGCCAAACTTGAAGACTCTATGTGCACAATGAATTTATTGTTAATGACTCTATTGTGAGTAACAATAATTTCTTAATTCTACTTAATTTGTAAGCAATTTTAGTTTTTATTATGGATTAAGGAACTTTTTAAATTTCTATACTTATAAATTTCATATTCAATAAAATAGAAGATAATTATTAACTATAATCAACTTACAAAAAATGTGACAAAAATATTGAACAACTTACATTTAAGTTAGAAACCTCTATTGCTTATAATATGTTGCCATGAATGTTGTAGATGTAAGAACTATCTAGAAACTGCTAAACACTATAGCTATAAATATGTGTAAGGGTCAGATTGATTTGGATTTAAATGTTGTAGATGTAAGAACTATCTAGAAACAGCTAAACACTTTAGCTATGAATATGTGTAAGGGTCAAATTGATTTGGATTTACAACAAAATTTGGTGAGTATTGCATCACATTTGAACTATCTCTTCCCATCAAATCGCCTACAAGCACATTTAGGTACTAGCTCATTCCTATTATCTAAACTTTTCAAATTGCGGTTTTGGATGAAAATCATTCATTATGAAACTCTAGAAATATGCCATATGGAATCAAAGTATGTTAACAATGTGTCGGTTTCAAGCTGGGTGAGGATACACCACTGTAACACTCCAAATTTCACCTCTTTAGAAAGTACGAATCGACACGATTACAACGCCGCAAACGGGGACTAAAACTGATGTCAAACGAGTCTTAAAACTAAGGATTAAGATTTGTCCGACCTTACGTCCGAGAGATCAAAGCATTTGTCCAAACTTGTGTCCGGACTTTGAAGTTCGGACACAAGTCGAGAGTTGAAAAATCAAGAAGTCTGAAATGTTCGAACTTGTGTCCGGACGTTGAAGTTCAGACACAAGTCGAGAGTTGAAATCCATGAAGTCTGAACATGTGTCCGAACGTCTAAGTTCGGACACAAGTTCCTATAAAATCAGTCGTACGTGGTCCGAACATTGGTCCAGACATGTAAGTTCAGACCAATGCCGAGACTTACAAGCTAGACCCATCCTCGCATGCTGTCCAAACATGTAAGTTCGGACAGATGTTCGGACATCACTAAACAGCGAAAATCAGAAAGCTCTCGGGGCCTGTCCGAACATGTACGTTCGGACGTATGTTCGGACAGAGACAAAACCTTAAAAACTCAATTAATTCATCTCTCATTGCAAAACCATGAGCTAAAGTTCCCGAAAACATAACTTATCAGTACTCATAAATCCATAACCTTCGACATAATCAAGAATGTTGTAATTTATATAACAGCGGAATATAAACTAAATCCGAGGCATTACCGCCACACTCAACCACTTGAGTGCTAAGGCTAATCCTCCTCCACCAACACAAAACATTCTGAAATGACTATCACTATCAGCTATGTGGCGACGCGACCCCAACCCCCAAGTCATAGTCATCAATACCTGCGGTCAGAAAACATATATACACACAGAAGGGACCACACAAATCAATTAAACTGAGTAAACTCTACCTCATGGTGTAAAATACATTTTGAAAACCTTTGAATATTTATACAGACAACATAATATAACGCAATCCAACGATCCAAAATCCTTTTCCAACAACCAAACATCCATCAATAAATCATGGGAGCTTTCACAAGGAACCAATCACTTTGTTCTTTGCACTAGATGCTTTACTCAAGAATTTGTATGCCTTTGAAATCTGTATTCTACTACCCTTCATTTGACTCATAACTCTAACTGATATTCCCTTACTTTTTATGTGATCTAAAAAATGGACTTGATCTTGAGCAACAAATGGATGGTTGTGCTCCATTATATTATTTGTAACTAACCATTTTCCAACATTGCCAATTGCAAATCTTGCCAATGCTGGAAAATTCGTTTTGACATCAAGCTTATATATTTCATTCCTTCGGCTTTCTTCGTATTTTTCATACCATACATGTAGCAGCGGAATTATTTAAAGCGTAGAATTTTGGTACCTTGTTTATATGTGGTTGAATATTTTTTTGCTCCAAATCTACACCGACACGCGTAATTGTTTTACAAATCTTAAGTTTTTTTCTTCAAAACTAACAACCTTGTCAATCAATTATGATGGTGCAGCTTCAGTGAACATAACTTGTATATGCTCATCCACTATGGCCAATTAAGTATAATCTAATACAGTTTTCCCTGCAATATCAAATGACTCATTATTATACATAAACGATTTATGAAGTTTTTCAATGTGATAAAACAAATATTATTCAATATATGTAAGGTGACACAAGTATACGAAACGAACTTTCAGTACGGCTTTATTCTTTTATATTATTTTAAGTAAATTATTCATAAATTTATTGGTGGTGATATGTTAATAAAAATTTTGAGTATAGGGAGCCCGTAAGAATTCCTCAGGGCCTACGAAATTGAACAACAAGTCTAACAAATGATGTTTTTAACACAAATCGATTATTATATGATTTACCAAAGTAAATAAATGGTTCATTATTATACTAATTGCGATACATCATATACTTATAATAATTTTTGATGTATCACTCTAAAAAATATTCAAATTCTTTAAGGTGAAAAAAGATCGACGATAATCTGCATGATCTATGACGATCTCTGTATGTCTTTCTTCCACACCTTTTTGCATTAGGTAGATTTGATCTTCCATTGCAATACAAGAATCAACATATTTAAGTTGAACAATCTATCTCCAAAAGAATGAATTGCAGCTTAGAAAAACTGGTTTTTGATTGAATTTGTTCAACTACGAGGCTTTTATACTATTCAATCTACTGATTTTAGTTGAGCTAATTATTTAGCCAAATCGATCCTCTCGATCTGTTTAGAGCAATTGTTCTTCCATTTTGTTCTTCATTTGGGGAACACAAATCTGAGGCGGTTTTAGAATCATAAGTCGCGTATATATATGTCGATCTGTAGTCTTCACTATCACTTACTATCATTTGGTTCTTTGTTTGCAACTTTGCATCCACCTCCCTCTTTTAAAAGATGTAAATGCTGATGTGTCATTTTTTTTCCACATTGACCTGTGACCGTTCTTAAAAATTCGGAACAGAGAGGGTGGCGAAGACGCCACACAGTACCGTGGCGACAACTCCACTTGTCAAGCTATGGTTGGTGGAATTAATAAGGAAAAATAAATGAAAGAAAAAAAAATTGAGAAACGCGTGTAACTACGGGAGTTTGGGGGTTTAAATATTAGGAGAGAGAAAATAATTTCTTTTCTTTCAAATGATATAACTTACAAATTAAAAGTGCAAAAATAAAAAAAATTATATCATTGTTCATCATTTTCCGTGCTCTTTAAAACAAGATGCATCATGGATATGTTTTGGTCAACTTAAAATTTTATGTTTTTAGAATCAGTGTATATTAGGTATTTTTAAAGTGAATCTTACTCATTAGTAAAATGAATCTTCTTTAATAATAAAATGAACCCATTTTATTAGTAAAATGAATCTTACCACAAACACCCTAAAACCACCCTAGGATAGCTAAAAACGTCGAAGGCATTTTTAGGGTTTGTAGTACAGGGTTTAGGGTCTAACGCACACCCTAAACCCTAAACCACAAACCCTAAAAAACTGTCGAGGTCAGTGACGACAAATAAAGCGTAGAGACTAATGCCAAAAAGATTACCCTACCCCCCAAACACCCAAAAACCACCCTAGGATAGCTAAAAAGTCGAAGGCATTTTTAGGGTTTGTAGTACAGGGTTTAGGGTCTAACGACCCTAAACCCTAAACCACAAACCCTAAAAAACTGTCGAGTCAGTGACGACAATAATAAAGCGTAGAACTAATGCCAAAAGATTACCTACCCCCCCCCCCCCCAAACAACCCTAAAAACCACCCTCGCATAAGTTGTGGATTATTCACTTTTACTAGTTTAAACAAAATATTCATTTTTCTTCAACCTTTGATTACACCTTTTTAAACATTGGATTCACTTTTCTTAAACCTCCGGTTCACTTTTCTTAAACCTCTAATTCACTTTAGTTAAAACAATCTTTATTTACGAGAATCACTTTTTCTTAAACCTTTGATTCGCTTTTTCTTAAATGCATGATTCACTTTATAAAAACCTCTGATTCACATTTCTTAAACCTCTTAATCTATGCTTACGAGATTCACTCTTATTACTCTGATTCACTTTGTAACAACTTGTGATTCACTTTTTAACAACGTTTGATTCACTTTTCTAAAACATCTGATTCACATTAGTCAAACAATCAGAATCACTTTAGTTAAACAATCTCTGTTTATGAGATTCATTTTTTAAACCTCTTATTCACTTTTAAGCAACTGTCTGATTCTCTTTTTAACAACCTTTGATTCACTTTGTAACACCCTATGATTCACTTTTCTTAAACTTAAGATTCACAACGAATCTTAAAAAATATGTACATACAAAAAATGAAAAATAAAAAAATTATCAAAACATACTCATGTTTGGTCTTATTTTGAAGAGCACGAAAAATGATGAACAATGGTATAATTTATTTTACTTTTACACTTATATTTTGTAAGTTATGGCATTTTAAAAAAAATAAAAATTTCTCTCTCTTCCCTCTCTCCCCTGCGTGTGTACCCGTAGAATGTTAACAAATTTCTCTTTTTTTTCTTTTATCTTTATTTTCCTCCAATAGAGTGTTGACATGTGGCACTCTCCATATTACAACATGGCACCTTCTCCATGTTCGAAATCACGTAAAAATTAGTGACCAGCCCTAACCATCTCCGAACACGTTGGATTCAGTCCTGGCCATATACCATATCCCTGAATGTCCCGGATGAGTTTTACTTATTTATTTGTAGTTTTTAAATAAACCATTATAGTAATTAGTCCTTATTTTGTAACTCCCCGTAAACTACTTTTCAAAATATATTCATATTAATTAGGAGATAACTTCTATAAAATGTATTTTAAAAATATAACTATTAATTTTAGATACTTTTTACTTCTCTTCCACATTTTTTAAACTACCCTCTATAATTATGGTGTACTTTTTGTTTAAATATTATTCATACTAAATTCATGGGATTATATATTTTGTTGAATAATATTTCCTTAGTTAAATTAAGTTAACAAATGTATCTTAATTATAAAATCATCAAACTTGATTTTATAGCACTGTGTATTTTATTATAATACGGTCTTTATTTAACTTAATGTTGGTATGTCTACAAATGTACACTGTATGTTGTGAGACAGTTTTATTATCGTGTACATTTAATAACAATTAATTACTATAAGTATGCAAGTAATATATCTTCTAGTATTTACTTATATTCTTTTTACTTTTTACTACAATTTTTAAACTATCATCATCGGTAAATGATGGTATTTGTATAGTGTATATATTAATTATTGAATTCAAGCTGATTTACGAGTACTTATTTCACTATAGGAAAGTTGTAATTTAACCAAATGATGGTATTTTTATAGTGTATATATTGAATAGGTATATATTGAGCAGGTGCTAGGTGTTTCATTAGCAAATTTGTGGTGTTTGGTTATACCGATGTTGGTGTATTATATCATGTGTGCTAAAAAAGATTACCAATGTTTATATGAATTGAATTGTTAGCAACACCATGCCTACTTTATACACGGGTACATACTGAACATGTGTTAGGTGTTTTGTTTAGGGATTTGTGGTCATTGGCAATGTTCATAATGGTGTTCATACATAGGTACAAATTGAACAGGCGTTAGGTGTTTCATTAGTGGATTCGTGGTGTTTGGTTATATTATTGTTGGTGTATTATATCTTGTGAGCTATAAAAGAATACCGATGTCTTTAAGAATGCAATATTTACCAACATGGTGTAAGTTTATACAGAGGTGCAAATTTAACATGTATTAAGTGTTTCATGAAGAAAATTATGATGTTTGACACTAACTTGACACCCTAGGAACATAATGTTGACACTAACTCGGTATATTTGTAGGGTTTATGGTTTAAACATTGAACCTCAAACTCTAAATTAAACTTTCGACAGTTTAACTTTCATATGGTGGTTTTTTTGTGTGGTGTATGATAATCTTTTTTAATTCGTTCTACATTTTATGATGTCACCATTGTCTCGACAAATTTTTAGGGTTTGTGGTTTAGGGTTCAGACCCTAAACCCTAAACTTCAAACCTTAAAATAAACATACGGTGTTCTAACTTTCCTAGGTCGGTTTTTAGAGTGCGTGGTGTATGATATTATTTTTTTATTCAATACACACTCTATAATGTCACCACCAGTACTTTATGGTACTTTATTAATTTTACACAGATATTCTATTGACAGTAACCTAGTACTTTGTGCATACGCATTTGGTATGACATCAACTTATGTTGCTAATAATGATCATGTGTCAATGCTTTTAAAAAAATATTGGTTAAGGTATTTTAAGTGCAATATGTAGGTACTTTGCTTTGGGGTAAGAGGTATTACATTCTGATTGTTAGTGAAATTGACTTTTTTTTTGTTAATGGATAGTGTTGCCAGTATCATTTATAATTTGTGGTATATTGATGAATTTGTACTGGTATTATACTGACGGTAATCTGGTACTTTTTTCAAATACATTTGGTATGTTTTCTACTTATGTTGCAAATAATTATCATTTGTCAATGGTGTAAGGTATTTAAAGTGCAATGTACTATATTAACCGTAACCTGATACTTTGTCATACACATTTGGTATATCATCAACTTATATTGCTAATAATTATCAATTGTAATGGTATTTTAAAATATTGGTTAAGGTATTACATTATGGTTAGTGCAATTGTTTTTTTTTCATAATTCACCGTGTATCCAGTATCACTTTGTGTGGTACTTTGTAGATTTCACACTGGTATTATATTGACCGTAACGTGGTACTTTGTTCAACCACATATGTATCTCAATAACTTAAGTAGTTAAAACCTATAAAGGTATTTAAAATGCGATGTGTAAGTATTATGCTTTGGGGTAAGAGGTATTACACTCACATGGTCATTGGAATGAAATAATTTTTGTTCTAAATTAATAATGTAACCAGCTTACTATACAGCAAACTATCTTTCCTTCTATCCCAATTAACATCAATCACAAAACCTCCCTAATTACAAGGTTTGCACATGTTCGCGCTGTACAGAAAGGGCACTCCACTCATGGTAATCGATTGTTGTGAACAGAATAGAGTTCCATCTATCCGACTGGTGTTTCTTTTTTCCCTTTAGACTAGCCCAATGGTAATCGATTGTGGATTCAGCCTCGTCTTACGTCTGGTGTGTGAGATGCAGCAGTTCCAGTCATAAATCTCTACAAAGGTGGAGACACAATGAAAATGAGGAGAGGCGCAGAGCATGGTGATTACATGTTCACCAATTAGGGTTGCAAATTTACCCTGAGTGAAGAAAACGAAGACAACCGTGAACTTTTGTACTGAATTCAGCCTCGTCTTCCATCTGGTGCTCAAAATATAGCAGTTCCAGCAATTAATCTCCACAAAGACCGAAATACATAAGGAAAATGAAGAGAGGGGTGGAAGAACGGAGAGGAGAGGAAGAACGCGAGGCAGTGCGTCATGCGAGAAAGAATAAAATAGAACGGATGTTTTCTGTTTAATTGTGAGGATAGAAACTGCATCCCATATTTTGTGGTACCAAATTAGTCTAAATTTGATAATTGGTATAACATGAAATCTGGACCTTGTATTTTTATTTATTCTAATCTAAAGGCTATAATTGAATTCAGAACCTTCAGGGACATTTTAACTCCTTAATCATATCTATATTCATCTCTGAAGGCACGGAGCCCGCCAAAGTAATACATATGCTACAAATACGGGTAGAAATAATAATAATAGTAATAATAATAGTAATAATAATAATAATAATAATAATAATACCAAGTTGATATCGATAAATTAAGGTAGTGCTGGAGATTTTACTGGGTCCATTATACTCACTAGGCCGGACCCAAACACTAAGATTGTTGGAGCTTCGAAGTTGTGGTGATGATGATTCAACCAACACATATATATAGAGTCTATGTATGTGAGTGGTTAATCAAGACAATCACATGATTATGAGGTAGAGGTCTGCAACAGTTAGTTTAGCTGGTTTAAGTACTATCTCATGTTTAGAAACATTATGAGTTAATCAACTAGACACAGTCATTGTACTCACGACAGTATGGAGAACCTGGAGATGGTGCCATATTACAAGGTGGAGATTATCCACTTGTCAATAAATAATTGGAAGAAAAATATTGAGAGAAGGAAAAGCTAAACAAAATAAAAAAATAAAACACCTCTACGCGCTCAGGAGGAAAGAATTGGGGGGTTGAATATGATTGTTGTTATTAGGAGAAAGAAAAGATATTTTTTTCAAAATGTTATAACTTATAAAATATAAGTGCAAAAATAAAAAAAAATACCATTGTTCATCATTTTTCGTGCTCTTCAAAACAAGACGCATCATGGATATGTTTTGGTCAACTTAAAATTTTATGTTTTTAGAATGAGTATATATCAGGTAGTTTTTTAGTGAATCTTACTCATTAGTAAAATGAATCTTCTTTATAATAAAATGAATCATATTCATTAGCAAAATGAATCTTACCACAAACACCCCAAAAACCACCATAGGATAGCTAAAAACGTCAAAGGCATTTTTAGGGTTTGTAGTACAGGGTTTAGGGTCTAACGACCCTAAACCCTAAACCACAAACCCTAAAAAACTGTCGAGTCAGTGACGACAATATAAAGCGTAGAACTAATGCCAAAAAGATTTTACCTTACCCCCCAAACACCCAAAAAACCACCCTAGAATAGCTAAAAACGTCGAAGGCATTTTTAGGGTTTGTAGTACAGGGTTTAGGGTCTAACGACCCTAAACCCTAAACCACAAACCCTAAAAAACTGTCGAGTCAGTGACAACAATATAAAGTGTAGAACTAATGCCAAAAAGATTACCCTATCCCCCAAACACCCAAAAAACCACCCTAGGATAGCTAAAAACGTCGAAGGTATTTTAATAGCATTTTAATGACCTTTGATTCACTTTTTAACAACCTTTGGTTCATCTTTTAACAACCTTTGATTTACTTTTCCTAAACTTAAGATTCACAATGAATCTTAAAATATATTTTGTACATATAAAAAATAAAAAAAATTAAATTTATCAAAACATATTTATGTTTGGTCTTATTTTAAAGAGCTCAAATTATGATGAATAATGATATAAAATTTATGTTATTTGGACTTATATAAAATAAGATACAACATTTTAAAAATTTTGTAAAATGATAAAGTAAAAAAAAAATTGAAACAGTCGCCACCTTCTAAGGTGGCGTAGGCGCCATGTTCGAACTTGCCACTCATGACGTATAACTGAAGTTGATATGGAAAAAGTTGTTACAACGGTCATGAGAACAGGGGAGCACATTGCCAGGAAGTCCATAAGGGTTGTTGGGACAAAAGTGTGGAACCAGGCCAGGCCCTGACCTGGCTAAGTCCAGTTCACTTTACATTCCAGTAACTTTAACCAAAAATTTCAGAAACATACTTGATCAACCATTTAGAAATGGTCACTATATAAGGTTGGATCTTAGCGAAGCTCATTCACGCTTCTGGAGAGAATTTTCGTAGCTAATTGAATAGAGAAAATAAACTTGTCCAATGCACAGAAATGCTTATAAGATATGTTGTCTTTTCCCTATTAGAATCATGTATTAGGTTTTCATTCATAGTCACCCTTGTATTGAATTTATCTACCGTGAGACAGCACCAATCAAATAAATAGAGTATATTTGCTTAATTGAGGCATGAATTACATATATTTATTGAGACAATTAATAAAAAGAGTTTTACATCACAATCAGTGTTTTTCCTTCTACTGTTTCGGCTACGTTCTAGTGATTGTTTTTTTTATCAGAAACTTAGAATATTATATATAGAAGCAGCTAACTGAGCTTACTCATCAAAAACCATATTACAAATTCTAACAATACTAGAAGGTATATCAATATCTTTCCACAACTTGAAGTTCCCAGCACTATTAAACAGGTTGGAAATGTAAACAGCGGAAAAATAAAATGGACTGTTGTCCTTACAAGAGGATAGCTCAGTAAATAAAGACTAAAGGCTTAAAATCTGATTCAAAATCTGACTACCGTGAATAAAGATTTGCTGTTGCAACTGATCATACATCTGTTGGTCCCTTATATCAATTTTGAAGTAGTTCAAATCTTCCTTCTTTTGTGGCTGGTTTACTATAAAAGGTTGATACTTTTTGATAACTAACATGTTTCTAATAAATGGAGCATGCACAATCATATTACTATAATGTTTAATGGGTATATGCTTTACAGGGGCCCACATCCCCTCTTAAAAGTATTTAATATTAGGGAAAATTCATGATAAGTCAATGGTAATGCGGTCACCAAGGAGCCTTCCATCGCTGACACGACAACTATGGAACAAAATTAGTTCATGTTATACATAGCTTCAAAGGAGGGTTTCAAGGTAGACGTAAAGATGCGAAATTGTTTTTTTTTTTAAAGAGGAAGGTAAATAAGAGAAATCAAGCAAAGGAAAAAGAATATTATTCTCTTAGGTGATTTAGAAAGCTTGTATTTCATCAAGTTCCAAATGAAGCTTTTGGTGAGTACAAAGCTTTCTACAGTTCATTTCATACTACTTTTGTGAGTCTACGATAGAAAAAAATTGTTCTAACAAAAAGTTGTTATCCCAAAACAAACTTTATCAGGTAGATAACAATGAAAAACACTTAGAACTCCGGATGGACTTCAAAAGATGAGATTAGTTGTCTACTGTTTTTGTGCCTATGAAAAGTAGGGGTGTTCATGAAAAACCGGAATCGTCAAACCGGAACCGGTGAAACCGAAACCGAAAATCCGGTTAACCGAAGTCGTTTGTCGGTTCGGTTAACTGAACCGTTTAATTTCCCGGTTCCGGTTACGGTTATTGACTTTGACGAATCCGGTTAACCGAAAAAACCGTTTAAGCATTTAATTTATTAATTTTTATAATTTTTTTTAATATAAGTATAAAACTTTACGGTTAATTATTAGATTTACCAAATATAAATATACAATTATATAGTTAATGGTTAGAATTATACCAAAACCAATAAAATCTTATTAAAAACGACAGTTAACCGGTTTAATATCGCACTAAAACCGGAAAACCCACACATTGTTTACTAATTATAAGAAAAAAATATATAAATCTACATCATTTTAGTTAACCGTTAAACCGGTAAAACCGCATCGAAACCGACGGCTAACTGGTCCCGGTTAACCGCTTCTAAATGAACCGGTTACGGTTATCAAATTTGACTAACCGATAATCCAGTTAACCGATTTCCGGTTAACCGAAAAGCCGGTTAACCGGTTATGAACACCCCTAGTGAAAAGTGCATAAATCATGAATATTCATTTTCAAAACAGGTCGTCTGAAACGTTAGGATATGCAGTTGACTCTTTGTTTTGAGAACAGTATGAAGACATTGTTTTAATGAAGATTAAATGAAAGTTAGTGTATTACATATGAAGAGCTAGGAATTCTAAGCACTAGCATAGAAAAAGAAAGAAAACATAGAGGAAGGGAAAGAGGTAAGGAGAGGACGAAAAAGAATCTAGCAACTTGGGAATTGCTACCTGCTGTCTATGACTTGTAATAATGTAAAACCAAGCTTTTCTCCCGCCAGTTCACAGGGGAATGTAATTGTAAAACTTGTAATGGATCTCCAAAACCTACGAGACCCAGTGGGTCCAATTCTGAACGACGTAAAGGAAGGAACCCAAACCTTGAGATGCCGTTGTTGAGAGTCGATACTAAATTTACTTCCTCCAATACATACACCTTCACATAAACGAAAGAAAAAAAAATGTTGAGAACTGATTTACGAATTCTCAATGCAAGACATGTAAGATTGGGCTCGTCACCAGTCCACACATACTCTTACTGAAATTTGTGACCCTTCCTTGGAAAAGACCCAAATACTTACTTTTGTCCCCCATCATTTTTTAACCAGGTCGGAAAAATAAGCCCATCCGGTTGCGCACGAAAAGGTTGGATTAACTTGCTTTTAACCAGTGTCTATGTATCCTAACTATCTACGGTATAGGTTCTCCACAAAACTTACATACGCCTCCTGTGTCGTTAAACCATAGAACGGTATGAAATGTTTGTAGATTACAAACTAACCAGAAAGGAAAGGAGATAGAAAGGGTGCAATGGCTCTACCAACTACTAGACAAGCACAAACCACTAACCAAGAGATCTGCGACAAGCATACGGATAGGCCAACGAAGATACAGGAATATCTCTATGAAATCAGAAACAAAGACGGTTTCCCCAAAAATCCAAACCACATAACAACCGCAACATTGATTGCTAACACATGGTGCACTTTTCAGGCGTGCTTCTCTCTTTCGACTGCATTTTGGGGTTATACTTTTTTGCTTCAATACAACAACAATGCAGAAGCAGCAAGCAAGTAGATTTTTTGCCCGGTCTATATTTGCCTGATCACCCAGTGTTGTTCTTTACACAGAAACATTGGGATCCTTTCAATGTCTCATATTTTCATATGGCACATAGAAACATAAGATTAGACAAATTACACAAATCAACTAAAAAAACTACTCCTACTAATAGTAGCACCACGCAGAATGATTTGTACATCAAGCCAGGTTTTGCTGGTGTCTCACAGTCAGTACCCAGATGGATGCATGGAGATGTGATCAACTCTTAACCAACTTGGAGCCACATCTTTGGTACATGTACATTCACCTTCTCAAGCTCGTGTTTAGGTCATCATCCTAACTTTTGAAAGTCAGGAAATGATGATTGTAATGACACGACGACTCCAGTAGCTGGTTAAAAAGTCTAGTTAACTGAGCTCACCGCATTCTTAGAGCTCCAGGGTCCAAGCCAAGAAGGAACGTGTACACTCCTCCACACAAGGTATAGTATGAATATAACATAGGCAGATGTAAATAAGGCTACTGAAGTAGTGAATATAAGTCCAGTCCCTTCAGAGGAGAAGAACTCAACTAATAGATAACCATTAATCACAATAACCAGAAGAGCCACAAGCCAAGCAGCAGTCTGCAAGTTCAACAGGATAACAAAACCAATATCAGTTGATGAAAATGACATGTTAACTTAAAGACACTTGAATCCAATGTGGGTATAATTCTCCCTCAAAGAGAAAGAAAAGTAGCATAGAAGCGTAAGCCATTGAAGGAAACAACTTGTTTCCAAGAACTAACAGGCAAAGTATTTAGATGACCAACAACATGAGTTCCCATAATTCACAAGACATTGGACAAGTGCACGAGATAAAGATGATATACTAAGATGCGGCAATGACCAAATTGTAATATTACCCGACATGGTCAACTAATAGAAAATGAAGAAACTACATTTACTTGCCAATTAATCAAGATTAGTCCATTGAACACAGGAAGCTCTTACCTTAAGAACTCGTCCGATCTTGAAAGTACCCATGACTTCCTCCCTTGAAACCAAATAAAGAAGAGGGATCAAAGCAAAAGGGATTTGAACAGATTGCAGAATATTGAGCCATTCATTCATAACATCCAGTGTATCCTCCGATGTGTCAAAGATGAGAGCTACAATGATTGTCGGTATAATCGCACAGCTCCGAGTGATCAAAGCTCTCATCCACTTCTTCAGCCTCATGTTGAGAAACCCACCCATGATAAACTGGCCAGCATATGTTCCTGTGATTGTGCTGCTCTGTCCAGCAGCAAGCAAACCAATGGCCCAGATGTAGAGAATTGGGAACACCCCACCTCCATACTTTTCCTGCAAGTAGTTACCAGCATTTACAAGGCCGATCGTGTCAGCCTCTGATGTGCCATAGAATGCCTTGGCAAACACCGCAGTGACAAAGAGGTTGATGATGAATGACACGAATAGGGCTATAGAGGATTCAATGGAATAGTAGTTGAGAGCCTCTTGAACTCGCCCTCTCTTTGTGCGGTCAATCTCCCTTGATTGTACCAAGGCGGAGTGTAAGAACACATTGTGTGGCATTATGATGCATCCCACAACTCCAACAGCTTGTTGTATTGTTTTGGAGCTCAGTTTTGGGACCAAAAGGCCTGGTGTAGTCAGTGTCCAACAACAACAACAACAGACGTATCAGATATAATCCATCAATTGGGTTAAACCATGCAGTATCAAGGATGAAAAAGGCAGAAACAAAGAGGTGGTGATTATTACCAATGAGGAGCTCGGTGCCGTTTGGCTTTGTTTCCCCAAACATCCAGGCAAATGACATAGCCATCACGGCAATAAGAATACCAAAAACAGCTTCTAGTTTCCTCACACCATAGTTTTCAAGGAAAAGGAATATGAAACTGCACAAAGAGAAGTACATGTGAATACAACATCAATTTAGCTTCATTGATTACACTGTAATCTAGTACCGCATGGATTCATTGTAGAGGAGACTCCTCTCCTATAGTAAATTCTTTTATCCCAAGTTGCATGATTGGACGAACAAATCAAAGTGTCAGAACCGACATTTCTAACTCTATCGACTTTTCTAATGAAAACAAGAGAGTTAATTTTGAGAAGGAAGAAAAACATCTTCACAAAATCATAGTCATCAACTAAATGCGCAGACATAATAGAGCAGAGACAAAAAAAAAAAGAAATTCTCAGTTCACCCAGAGCACAGAATATGAGTGGCATTAGGAATAATGGGGATGGAGAACTGAATTCAGCCATACAGAGGGGAGAGTCATATCGCTATATTCAAAATCCTGCAATTCTGTCAAAACGGGGAAAAAATCACAGCCACCAAAAGACCCAAGCATAGACTTTAGAGCACAGAAAAAAGGAGAGGTCCCATAAAATTACAAGCAGAATTAGCATATATTCTGTCAAGCGGACAAAAGAAAAAGGGATAGGACAAAAATTAGCAGCCAAAAACCTAAATTGACAAAACTCGAAACCCAAAAAAAGAAGAGGAATAGAGAGAGGTCCAGCAGAAATTTTACCAATCAGCAGCGGTGATCAAGACACCCGACCAAAGGGGAAGAACACCATTACTCAAAATCTTAATCGCAATTGCACTCCCAATAACCTCTTGAATATCAGCACCAATTAAAGCAACCTCCGCCATAATCCAGAGCACGTATCTTGCCCAATTCGGGTATTCATCTCTACAAAGCTCCGCTAAGTGTCTACCAGTGGCAACACCAAGCCTCGCGGCGAGAAGCTGGATGAGAAGACCCATTGCAGTGGCCCACATGAGAAGCCATAGTAAAGAGTACCCGGCTATAGCACCAGATTGGAGATCACCCTCCAAGTTTCCAGGGTCTAAGAACGCGATACTCATGAGAAAACCTGGACCCGTGAAGAGCCATAGCTTCTTCCATGAGAAGGGAGGTGTTTTGGTACCGTCGAGGTCGTCGTCGCTGTTGATCCCGACAACGTGGACTTTCTCGCTTGGTTCGTATGCGTCCTCTTCTTCTTCGGGTTTGGAACGGAGTAAAGGGTGTGTTTGGTCGGAATCCGTGGCGGATTGTCGATAGTTTTGGGTCATGATTGGAAGGGGTGGGGGGAATGGGAAGAGGAAAATCGACGATTTTTTGTGGTTTGATGATAAGGGTGTTTGAGTGAGTTCAATTAGTGAGGAGGAATGGATTGTGGGGGGAGTTTGGCTTGGGATTCAAGCGTGCTGTGGGAGGGACTGGTGGTTGCGAGGTGGGGAGGACTGCTGTTTGTTCTCTCGTCTTAATATGGCGACAGAGGAGAGGGAAAGAGTGGGGAAGAGGGGTTTATATTGGGAATAGAATCTGGAGGCTGGACTGGTAGTCACGCAATTTGTAGCATGGACTTTTATTTTATTTTCTGAGCATGTGGAGAGTTTGTTTTTTAACCCCTCCATACATCCGTATTTCATCACAATGTTGCCACAATTTCTAATTACTTTCGAGAAAAAGAGTAAAAAATTGTATCGCCGCTAAACTCAAGTCGTATTACTGGTTAATACTAAGAGTTTAACCACATGAGACTAACATTTCAGTTGTGAAAGGAATACTTCAATATGTAACCCGAAAATCGGCATGGTCCTGACCGTATTATTATTCATTGGTCCTCCTCAGTTACAATAAGAAAAGTAATCTTCATTTCTAAAATAGAAAAAAAAAAGAAAAAGAAAAAGAAAAGTAGACTTGTATGCGATGTGTTGATAATGGACCTTTGGCCTGTCTTTGTTACATAATTCTTTGTTCAATTTTGTATTACAGGTTTATCCCTACAGTTGGAAAGCGTCTTTAAAAAGAAAAATAAAAATGGTGATAAGAGGAATTTGCTGAGCGGGAGAGCAACTACTATCTGACGTGGCAGTCACAGAAGGAGACGATAACACGTAAGCTGCTCTTTGGTTTCTGTATGGATCTCACTTAGAACCGCTTTGGTTGCATTTATTTATTGCCCTTCGTGCATTTCATTTTCAGTGGATGGTCCCATCGGTCATCACTTTCTTCTTCTTCTGCCTGCTTTAAAAAACAATATATCCTCTAAAACTTTTTAGCAAGATATTCAGATCCATAAAATACAGAGAACAAATCAACAATATGAAGAGGAAAGCAATAAGCATTTATGGAAGATTTGGCACCATCTTCTTGATGATCTTCCTTGGATTCAAATTTCACAGTCTCGTATTTAATGTTACTGTAGCATACATTTGCACCTTTATGTCATATATATAAAAAAGAAGTTCAATTGGTAAATTTTAGTTTTTAAACATGTTTTTTGTCAAATAAAGTATATATTACATAACTCGTATTTGTAAATTAATTTATGCCACATATTAAATATTAGAGTGAAAATATGATAAATTCAGTCATGACACTTACAAATTGAACTTGCAAATGAACATCATATCAATAAAAGTTATCCTTTTACCCCTTCTCCGCATCGCCACTGTTGAAAACACAATATTGAGATTAAATAATGAAAGAATGTTCAAAATAAAAATACGATAAAGTGCATTTTTTTTACCTTTCACTTTTTCATATATAAAAGGAATAAAGTTTGGCTAAATATAAATATTATGAAAATGATTCTTTTTTCATACCTAATTTGTCTATACAACAAATTTTGTTTTCTTTTTTTATTTAAGATAAATATATAATATTTATTTGTTTTAATAAAATAATTACCCATTAGTATAAGAAACTTAAATAGCTTTTATTCACACCTTATTTTCTTTGTTAGATCGCACAGTCTACCAAAGTCACCATCACATCTCCTTATCTTATAATGAGGGGCGGTTTAATGGTGGTTCAAAGTTTATTAATTATAAGAAATTTTGTTAAAAAACACAAGACCGTCTAAATTTTAGACATACTTTTTTCACATTTAATTCTATTATTTAGCACAAAAAGAATTATTGTTTATATAGAAGTGGTAGCATCTATGTGGACGGTCATTTCAAGCAACTTATATTTTTGAGTGAAGGGAGTAATGTTTTAATAAAAAAATATTAGTAAAATACAATCCTTTTTTCAATTAAAAAAGAATTTGTCAATATGAATTAATTATTTTAGGTTTTACTTTATGAAAAATATCTTATTTATATGGGACCTCATATATGTATTATATTTCACACAATGCTTCAAAAAAAAAAAAAATTAGTGACGTCCCTGCTTATAACCATGCCCATCTCAATAAACAAGTGATATAATTATTGTTGAAATTAATGGAAACGTAAAGAAAATAGTATTCCATCAATCGCTTACCAGCCGTAAGCTTGATTGTTACGTGGTTTTCCGGTCTTTTATTTATCTACAGATCTCACTTCGGTTCGATGAAAGCGACTAGGGAATTTATGGTAATCACCCACGGTTAATTGTATCTTATTTCTTTTGGTAGGTGTAATGGTTTGTCATCTTATCTCTAGTCGGTTACTTAGTAGAAAGAAATAGCAAAATAAAATAATAACATACTATGCCTAAGGTCAATGACTGACCAACCTAACCATTTTTTTTTTAAAAAAAAAGGAAGTGTTTGATAGAGAATTAAGAGAGATGTGCTTAATTAGGGCTTACCCAGACCTACATAATCATGAAATTATCATACAGTTTCATGATGTGAACGGAATTGGCGTGTTAGAATATTCGGGATCTTGTGTCATTTTCGTCCTTTTTTTTAATTAGTTTTTGTATTTAGCCGCAGCGGAGAGAAAGGGAAAGGAAAGGTGATCGAGATGGAGTGGCGCGATGGGCATGGACTGGGAATCAGTACTTAACGATCATCGCTGAATCGTTCCTGATCAATAAACTCCAATTATTGATAATGGTGGATAAACTTCAGTCAATGATAACTAAAGATGAAGAATCAAGTTTGAATTTTTTTTTAAAATAAAAATAAGAAAAAAATGGTTAAATAAATAGTTCGTGATTCCCAAAAACAAACAACCCCTACATTTATACAAATATTAATAAAAGCTGGTTGATTGTTACAAGAAATGGAAAGGTGATAATCAAATGAGCATTTGTTAAAATCAATGAGAGGTTCTCAAACATTTGAAGGTTACTAAACACATAGTTTGATAATTTTTGTAATTGACTTCGCTCATTCCAAAAAAGCATAGTAGTATTTCGTCTACATGTCATGTGTGTTACTATTAACAATATACTTAGCTTATACATTTTCGTCCGCAGCATCGCGGTCGTGACGTGGACGTAAGGCATCCCTATCGGAAGGGAAATGCAATGGGCAAGAGGACGGTTGCTGCGTGGATACCCCACGTGACCCCGAGGTGGCCCGTGCACTGCGTGGGGAAACTTGAGCTCTTCTGTTGCCATCTCCATTATTGCTTTTACGCATATATTGTAATCCACTCTCGAAAAAGGGCGCGTTACTTCACGTCTTCTGACCTCATTTTTACCGCTCTTAACACAGCCTCTTGTTTGATGTAGTGACATTTTATGATACTCCCTCCGTCCAGAATTGACTTTCTTGTTTGCTTTATGGCACGTTTTTCCACTTCAATATTAAGCATATAAGATAAAATAATTTTATAAATCTAAAATTTATAATGCATAGTTTATCATGTAAGGAATCATATGCAAAACTTAAATTTTAAAAATTATTTTATCTTATATGTTAAATATTGAAGTCAAACGACATGTCCAAACAGTAAACCAGAAAGTCAATTGTGGACAGAGGGAGTACGTTATTTACTACTAGTAATTGTTTTATTTTGTCTATACTATTATATTATAGTGTAGCTAATGTATGAATTGTTCACAAGCTTGATGTCAAATGAGAAATTATTTCCGGAAGCTACCTGGAGTAACATTTTCTATTGATGTGAGATGAATCCAAATAAATTAAAGAGTCCATAATCTTTATCTGTAAAAAAACTTTCATGAGAACTGGATCTTAAAATAATTTTCATCAAATAAGCTTATTATATAGGTGATATTTTTTTATAAATTTTTAATATAGAAGATATTGTTCAGGAACTAAACATAGCTATGTAGATATAGTTTAAATAATCTAAACTTATCAAAATCGTAGAATTTTTGGTAATTTTGATAAGTATATATAAATAAATAATAATAGATTAATTAGGACAAATTAAGATAATTTATAACAACTTTCTAACTATTAACCTTAGTTTGGACAACTCTTAAAAATAACTTCATATTCAAAAAAAAAAATTCTTTAAAAGAAGTAATATTAATCATCATCTATCCGTTACAGTCTAGATTGAAAAAGAGGTCTTAAATGACTCGGTGTAAATGAATGAATGTTTGTCAATTTGACCGTGCCATATTGTGACTTGTATAGGTACGTTTTATTGGAGGTAAATTCTTGCCTACACCTGATTGTATGCAAGATGGTTACAGTTAGAATATTTTAGTTAAATTAAACAAAAAAGATAGAGGGAAGAGTGTCAGCGCGCGCCAGCAACAAGAAGCAACAACTGATCCTTGCATTTTTTTTCTTTTTTGTTAAAGAATTTTATCATTTTTTTTTCTATATAATAATAATTATAATTTTAAATTGTTGTAACTTTTGATATATAAGTCCAAAATGAAAAAAAATTATATCATTGTTCACCTAAATTCAAGCTCTTTAAAACAAGACCAGTCATGGATATATTTTGTCAACTTTAAAAAAAATTATTTTTACATGTATAATGCACAGAATGTAAAAGAAAACTTGTACAGATGGTCATATAAACATGTACAAATATTCACTAAAACATGTACATCCTCACGTAAAAACATGTACATTAAAAACATACAGAAGGTCACATAAACCTGTACGAATCACTAAATATGTATATTCTTAGATTAAAACATGTACATATAAGGAAGAACACTTGTACAGACGGCCATACAAACATGTACATATGGCCATACAAACATGTACAGATGTTCATTAGAGAACACGTACATTCTCACATTTGAACATGTACATCGTCACATTAAAACATGTACATTCTCACATTAAAACATGTACATACATCCTCTCATTAAAATATCATGGTATGTAAAAATATTATTTTTTTAAGTTGTCAAAATATATCCATGACTGGTCTTGTTTTGAAGAGCTTGAATTTAGGTGAACACTGATATAATTTTTTTTTTATTTTGGACTTATATATCAAAAGTTACAACAATTTAAAGTTTTTGTGATTGAAAAAGAAAAAAATATTTTAAAAAAATTTTGTATAGCGCCGTGCAACGCCGTGCGCCTTTCATTTTTAAAAAAAATCAAAAAATCGGAGATATGTAGCCAGTTGGCTACAGTGACCTGTAGCCAAGACGTTCTGTTTATTGGAATGGATTGGGATAATTAATGAAATGTAAGTAAGAGAGACAGGACAATAGTACCATTTACCAATAAAACACAGAATAATAATATACTAAAGTAAACTCGTGTGTTTTCTTGTGTATGACAGATGTCAGAGCATAGCAGGAGAGATAGAGAGCATATGGGTCCTCGGGAAATAGTACAATAGTTCACTTCCCGCCATCAGTAGCATCAGTTCATACTCAAATAATACTCTCTCCGTCCGGAATTAACCATCTTGTTTACTTTATGGCACGTTTTTCAATTTCAATATTAAGCATATTAGATAAAATAATTTTATAAAACTAAATTTTGTAACATATAGTTTATTATGTAAAGATTCATATCCAAAACTTAAATTTTCAAAATTAATTTCTTATATGTTAAAAATTGAAGTCAAACAACATGTCCAAATACTAAACAGGACGGTCAATTCAGGACAGAGGGAGTACTACTCTAGTCTCATGTTTCAGTCCGTTCGTTTGGTGCATTAAGGAGATTAATGTGCTTTAAAAAAAAGTAGAACAAGTGTCACATTTTAATTGGCCTGTATGTATAACCATGCCCCACAATAATGTTACTATAGTACACATGGCAAACTATTATTAGCTAACTGCACCTAGCTTTAACAAAAAGCTTATATTTCCACCTTTATGATAAAGTTGCAGCTGCCTACCGAACACCCCCAAATCATGACATTGTCGTCTACTGTATATGTATGTACTGCACATTTTTGTCCAATCGCAGGATTTCCTGCGTTTGGAATAATCTACCCATGGTTAACAACTCAACCATTGACAGCTGTATCAATATCCACACAAATTTAGACGCGTGTGTTCAAACTTTTAAATAAAAGGGATTAATCCAGCAAACGTGATTGTCGAACGGAACCTAAGTTTTGAACTTGGCTTCTTTCCCTCTCACCCAGTCTCTCTGATTTATTTGTTGTTCTCTTTTTAGAGTATGAATTGAAAACAAACCAGAATTTGTTATGTAAACAGTCCTGGTAATGTAGTACTACTAATTTGGATCAATTCTTAAACCGTCAAGTCCCAAACCGGGTTTTATTGAAATAAATTCGCTTGTCTACATTACTCCATTCCTTTTGTTTCCCTTTCAGAAGTGTTTACTGTGTCTAGAACCAATTTGCGGTTAGTTCTTTTAAACGGCACAGGTGCAAAATTATATTAAGAAAAAACATACTACCTCCGTCCCGTCATAAGTGTTCTGTTTGCTTTTTGGCACGTTTTTCCACCTCAATATTAAACATATAAGATAAAATAATTTTATAAAACTAAATTATGTATTATATAGTTTATCATGTAAGGAATCATATGCAAAACTTAAATTTTCAAAATTAATTTATCTTATATGTTAAAAATTGAAGTCAAACGACATATCCAAATAGTAAATAGGACAGTCAAGGTGGGACGGAGGGAGTACGAAACTAACATACTTTTTTATTAAGAACAATTATTATAATTACTGATTTGATTAATAAGTCCATTCTTGCGTGTTCGCCTAGTCTGTACAACACCTTCAGCCTCAGGTAGTTGGTTTTCGGGCTGGAACGACAAAAAAAGCTAAAGAGTTTACCTAGCTTTGATATTGCCATATAGAAAAAGTAAATGGCACAATGTGACTCAGATTCACATGCAGCTCTGCCCTACTTGCAATTGCAACCTTAATGTACAAGAAGACACGCACGCGCAAGCATATTCAGTTGGGGAGAGGGGACCGCAGCTGAATCGCTCAGAAGTAAATAATGAGTTATCAATTATGATGGTGGTTGTTTCAAAAAAAAAAAACTTATGATGGTGGTTTTTACTTTTACTCAAAAAACACTGTTAATATAGTTACAAATAAATGTTCAAAAAAAAAAATAGTTACAAATAAGGTACTAACTTTCAGTGTTATCTGTAGTTGGATCGAATGTTTATTGAGCCGGTAGTCAATCTCAGTCCACAAAGCCTATTAATGGATTCAATTAGCCGAAGGGCAGAAGACAGCCAAGGTCCAGTCAGGAGATTTTTTTTGTTATATGTTAACAGTGAGATTTGGTTGTAATTAGCAGAGCCGTCTCAATTAATTAGGGGGCCTTCCGGCCTCGTGCCGGTTGAAATATATTGTATATTAAAAAAAATTATATATAAATAAATTATAAGAATAATTATTTGTTTGTGGCCAGTTGTTAGAATAAAGTGGGGAAGAGAATACTGAAATTGATGTCAGCTGTTAAATTAGTCTTGGATGCAGCATTTGAATAAAGTACAGGAGGAATGGTGGGACCGACAATGAAATAGATGCAGAACGTCATTTTAAAAGCCAAGTCCACAAACGGATCCAATAGTAGTTTAAGTAATGCCCATTTCTTATCAATTTATCAATTGATTAATAAAGAATTACTTTTTAAGATACTATAATTTTAAATCATTTTATCTAAATGAATAAATATTAATTAAGTTAGAAAAATAAAATTATTTATTCATTTGTATACTTGCTTTTGATAAAAAAAACTTTGTTGAATAGTATTTTTTATCAATACTATATTCTAATGGTAATATTTCATTTTATAAAAATATAGTACAAAGTTTGAATATTTAATTTATGTATATATACTAATATTATGGCTTTTTTACTATTGATTAGTTTATTGTTTCATACATAATATATAGCAATAAGATTCACTAACAACTATCATATTTTTCCTCGTATATTCATAAAACTCAAAACTTAGGGTGTGGTTACGCTAAAGGACACCAAATTGTCTTTACATAAAAGCATTAATGTCAGTCATACAGAGGAAAAAATGTAAGTCATTTTTATAGGACAATATTAGCCATATATATGAAAACTGATAGCCACCAGATAACTAATAATAATATTTTAAAGAAGTTATTATTTGCAGTTACAAAATTACTAAATGCACTCATAGGTTGTTGGTGACAGAATACAAGCTACATGCTCAGTAGCCAGCCTCAAAAACAATTTTTTTAAGATTACTCTACACCAACATTACCCTATACCACAAACCATAAAAACCACTATATGATCAATTAAAAAAATACCGAAAACATTTTTAGGGTTTGTAATACAAGCATTGTAAGACCCTAAACCATAAACCCTTTATACAAGCAATGGAATATTAACGATATACAACCGTGGCCAATATTTTATTTAACTATGGCATACATATTTATGTATACATGGCTTACATATCTTAATGTCTATGGCAACGATTTTTTGTATATAAAAGCTTACACTAATAAATAAAAGATTATTAGTTGTACATTATATGAACATGGTTAGTCAGCATAAATCTTAATACCACCATAGGAAAGCTAAAACAATGAAAACCTATTTTAGGGTATGTAGTGAAGGGATTAAGGTCGTTACCATAAACCTTTAAAATGTGTCGAGTCAATGACGACATTATAAAATATAAAACAAGTTAAAAAAGGATTACCGTACACCACACATCCTAAAAACCACCATAAGAAAGTTTTTGTTCATAAACGTTAAGATTCACTTAAATTTATTACTAACAATTATTTATATATTAAGATAGTTTTTTATATGATAATTGTTATTTATATATAATCATGGTTAATATTATGTATACCCATGGCATATATAATTTTATATTGATGGCATATATTGTTGTCTTTATGATAAAGGCAAATCAAGTGCCTTTATCTAATCCCCTTTCCACTTGTTACCAACTCCCAATATAGACCACGAAAAAATATATTTATTACTTATAATTTACTTATTTAAACTATTTACTAATTGATTCTAGAAAAAAATAAAAAAAGACCCTAAAAAATGGGGCCCCCAATAAGTGGGGGCCCTATGACAAGTCTCCACTTGGACTCCCAAAGAGCAGGCACTAATTACTAATTAGTGATATATTACGATTTAGATTAGATAGATCTGTTTAGATGTATTTACCGAGTATCTCTTATTTTTCTATTGTTGTTCTCCTTCATCTTCTAGCTTATAAAAACAGGCTTAGGTTGTAACCGGAAGACACTTCTTTTGAATGAGAAACATCATATACATCAAACACAATCTTTCTTCCGATCATTTTTATTATACTTGGCTATGTTTCTCTGGGTTTCTATAACGGTATCAAAGCATGAAGTAGCTTGAAGAAATCCAGGTAGCAATAACAAGCTCGTTATGGATAGTAATGGACTTAGTAATATTGTTTGGGTGTGGAGCAATTTTTTTTATACTATCATTCTTTAAAACATCATGTTGTTTTGTGTTTTTTCAAAAATTTATAAAAGTATTGAACTAATTATCAAAATTTTCGGGGGCCGGTGTAACCCCCCTGACCCGCCACTGGTAATGGAGTTCTCTCACGCCCGGGAGGAGCTCGTTGGCAATGAAAGAAGTTTCAACAATGAGAAGGCTTTTGCCTTGATAGTTAAGAAGGAAAAGCAATGAGGAGTTGAAACTAGTAAACACGATAGTAACTCATTAGAAGCAACAATGCAAATGAGTTAGGGAGCTCTAATGAGGGAAAGAGGTTTTTCACTCATGAAGGAATTGTACATCAAACCACATATGCCCACACACCTCAACAAAATGTTGTGGTTGAAAGGGAGCATACATATCTTCTGGAGATGGCAAGAGCCGTATTTTTAAAATCATGGGTTCCTATTATTTACCAAGGCCTTAGAGAGGAAAACACCTTTTGAGTGTATGTATAAGAGTAAACCCACTTATGATGATATAAAATCTTTCGGGTGCTTATGTTACAAGACAATTGTTGGTCCCAAAGGGGGGAAGTTTAATCCTAGAGATGAATCATGTGTCTAGTTAGGAGAGCATCCTCGAAGGAAAGGACATAAAGTACTGAGTATTAACAACATCAAGATCAAGGTGTGCAGAGATGTAAAATTCCATACCAAGATCTTTCTGTTTGGAGAAGGTGTAACTAAGTTTCAAAACCAAGAAGCCAGCGAAGATATTTACAATGACAAAGACATTTACTATGAAGATCCATCCTAAACCTCGAGGCCCAATGCTTCTCATGATAGTACAAACACAAACGTGTCATAGGGACAAGTAGTTGAACCCAGGGAAGCCCAAGAACATGACTCACACAAGAACTCCACTCCTAGCGAATCACATGATGAAGCTGAGCCCAGACGTTCAAATCGAGAGAGTCACCGACCCACTTACCTTGAAGACTACGTTTGCAACACTCGATTTCAGGAAATCCGACGACAAATTATACTAAGGGAAAGATCGTGGTAATCAAACTCAAGTCAGATCGGAGTTTGATGCGATACAAGGCAAGACTAGTAGCCAAGGGCTTCACGCAGCGCCAAGGTCTAGATTACCATGAGAATTTTTCCCCGGTGGTAAAATTAATTACAATACGTGCCCTCATAATGGTAACTTCCGACAAGGGTTAGGTTATTAATCAGCTTGACGTCAACAATGCATTCTTGCATGGGGACCCAAACAAGAAAGTTTACATGAAAATTCCACAAGGACTAAATGTTACCATTAAAGCTTGTCTGCTTAAGAAGTCTTTATACGGACTTGAGCAAGGTTCTCGGCAGTGTTCTCCAAATTGACCAGTTTCCTTAAGACCTTGGGATTCACTTAATCCAAGAATGATTATTCGTTGTTTCACAAGAAGACAGGAGCTCATCTTACCTACATAGTTGTCTACGCTGACGACACATGCTACTGATTGTAACAAATCAGCAAGACATCAACAACATTAAGCAAGCCTTGGATGACAACTTTCAAATCAAAGATCTTGAGATTACACTATTTCATTTTAATATAGGTTATTCATACTAAGTAAGGGGCCTATCTCAGTGCAAGTTTTGCACATTACTTATTAAGGAATATGGCAGCGAAGAGAGAAGAGCGGTTGCGGGACCCATGATCATAGGAAAAAAATGTTTGCCACAAATGAAGAACCTTTAAGTGATCCTGCCATTTATATAAGATTGGTAGCTAAGCTTAACTATTTATCTAATACTAGACCATACAGTAGCTTGAAGGTCTAAGTGTTGAGTCAGTTCATGCAGCAACCTCAAGACACCCATCATGCAAGCAACCATTCATGCATTGTGCTATGTAAAAGGCGCCATAAAAATATGGAAGGATTCTTAATAATATCACACATTCACATTCTTACGTGAGCTTAAAGTGACTCTTATTAGAATGTATGCCCTAACACCAGTAAGTCAGTTTATGGATATTAATATAAAAAGATAATTAATCACGCCTAGTTAATGACGGTTAACTGTCAAACTATAATTAATTAGAGGGCCAGAGACTATATATTATGGTTCTAGTGACAACCGTAGTTTAAAAGAGGGACAAAAACACAGGCTGGATATACAGGACTTTAGGTTACAGTTATTCCCAAAACCGTAATTTAAAGTCACAGTCGATGTTTACATTACGGATCTATAAAAAACCTTTATTCAAAGCTTCCGTGAAAAACGAGCGCGAGACATTGGCGGGATGGGTTTACGGATCTTTAACTCACGGTTGTACTTGAAACAGTATTTAAAGACGCTCATAGTGTTTAAATTGCAGTTCTAGTAAATACCGTGATTTAAAATAGACTAATAGAGTCAAGTAAATAATAATTAAATTAGTACATGTAACACCCCTACTATTAATACAATGCTTACCGTCCAATCTCCTTACAAATCAGATACACGCAGCGGACATACTTTACTTACAATGGGTGATACAATGCCGTTAGTCACCCACGTGACTAACAAGGCTGCTACTTCTACATTCAGCATCGGTCTGATGGACCGGAATATCCGAGTACTACACACTTATCATACCTACTCCAATTACCGAATCAAGTACTGCAACATCCCATTCATTACAATACTCCACGTTCAATACCATACAATCTACATACCGAGTTACTAAGATCCTTATACAAGTGTAATACCTCTTCCAAATTCATACATACTCTCTAAGAGTCTACTCACTACCCATTTCTCACAACTACTTACTTCTAATTACAAGGGTGTGCCGCCGGTCTCTCACCTTGGCCACATCCGCTTCGAGTACCTGCACACTAAAAAATGTCCCCCGAAGGGGTCAGCTTTCGCCGAGCATGATAACCGCATACCCCGCGTACTAGTGAGGGTACGCCGACTACTTGGTCGAATACATGCGGTTCATTTTATTCATACATACATGCATACATGCTCTTATACACAATACAATAATACTTACACAAGCATTCATACATACACTTCATTTCGTACAAGGAATACAATGCAACCATCCAATACATACTTACCTTCTTCCGAATACACATACTCATTACATACACAAGGTACAGTTCTTGTTAGCTTCGTTGGTCCACCCGGGTTAATCGGGTGGAGATTACTCTTGTACTCGTTACTCCATACATACGCATACATACTCTTACTCATACTCGTACTCATACTCATACATACTTGTTTACTTTCTCTTACTCATGTTAAGTCGTCGGGACCTCCGGCCCGGGGAACTACTCGGTCCCACCACCGGGATTTACTTGGTTCACTAATCCAGGATGCTACCCATTTAAGGGATTTGGGCCATGGACCAGCTTAAGAACCAGGAATCGGATCCAACCTCTTGTGTCACCTCATCCTCACGCGTGGCCGAAGCTATATCGGACTTGTACTCATTCCAATTTACTCACTTAAGTTAGGAGTTAGCTAGTTAGGAATTAGCACAAGTCAACATTCAAGCCACATTTACAAATACAAGGCCCAATATACATTCATACGAAATATAATACAATACAGAAATGCAATACAAGATTCATTTACACCATATCATCCTCCATACATTTCATGTATTATACAAACTATTGTTCAAGAGAAATATACCAAGAACAATATAAACAAGCACAGGTAAGTGCAATATAATCCGGTTCGTGCATTTATCTTATTAGGTGGTCAAATAAGCACACAAATCGGGGTAACCAGATTAGGATACAGGGCATGAAGAAATCATACCTTTCACCGTTGTACTTGTATCCCAACGTTCCTCCGGTGTTCACAAATCAAATCCTATGATATACATACAATCGAATAATTAATCTAACTATCATTAATTTAATTCGATTATCCTTACGCTCCCTAACTCATACTTACTAAGTCTTTACATTCCTATACCTACATTTTATTTACTTACTTTTATCTACTTACAATGGTTTACTTGCTTACATATACATGTACATATGTATAGGTGGGTATACATACATATACATATATATATATATATATATATATACTAGTTACATTCATTTAGTTTTAGTTTAGTTTTTTTTTTTTGTAAGTTATGGGTCGACCGACCCACCGACCGACCCAACCCTGGGTCGGTCCATTCCAGTAAGTTTCGTTCTCTGAAATTTCTCCCGACCGACCCAGAACTATTCCGACCGACCCATACACCTCTGGGTCGGTCCATTGCCGAGAGTTTCGGGTCTGTTGTCCAAGCTCCGACCGACCCACCGACCGACCCACCTCTGGGTCGGTCGAAGTGCGAAACTTCGACAACAGAAAATTCGAGTCCGACCGACCCACGTCCGACCCACGGCTCCTGGGTCGGTCCATTCCCGAAAGGTTTATACTCGTTTCTTAAGCTCCGACCGACCCACGGTCCGACCCAGACTCTGGGTCGGTCGGTAGCAGAACTCTGCTACAGACTTTGTTTTTCAATTCTTTTCTTACCCATTCCTTCCCCAATCTTTCTACATGTAATCCCACATGATATAATGCCATTTAGGCTTCCTAAAATACCTTATTTCATCCACCAAATCCATTACTAAATCCATGAGACAATTTACACAATTTCCTCACTTCCTTTCAACACCTACAACAGTTTTTCATTCTCTAATGCTACAGATTTTTCTACAACTCCTACCATTCAATATTTCCTCCATCAATGTACTCCTAGCATCCCAAATACATTTCCAAGTCATTACATTACCTACACCCGAGTCCAACACTCTTCTTACTAATTCTTGCACACTAATCTTTCCTATCTTCTCCAATGCATGTTGATACATTTTGCTACAGATTTTGCACTTATTACTTCTCATACTACTACTACCATACCATGGTCATTAAACATCTCTACTATCCTCAATACATACCTTGGTTCTCCCATTCACCAAGTCATCCACAAGTGCACATATTCTTACCAAAATTTTGCCATAGTTCATCTACTTTTCTTACTTGGCCACACATACCAATTCTCACCAATTTCATTCCTAATCTAGCCACACCCTTACAAGGGTCCTACCGGCAATCAATACAAATATAAATCCATCCCAATGCACCAATACTCCATCAAACATCAATACCAATACTCATACACGACCATTTGGCTCCAAGGCCTACAATTCACATACCAATGCACAAATACTCAAACTTACTCTCTAATACTCAAAACTTCATAAACTTCAATACTAATACATTAGTTTGGTTCTTTTTTATTCGTTTACCCATTCCATTACTCTAATGCACTATAATTTAACATGAGTGAGGAGCTCTTACCTTGAGCTTTTATTTCCTTCAATCTTCTCCATTTCTTCTCTTGTTTTCTCTCTTGTCCCATTCGGTTTTGTGGGGAATGGAGTTGCCAAACTCCATTCCCATCACCCATAGCATACAAAACAAGTATAATTAATATACTAACCCTTAGATTTATACTAATTCATTAAGATGTTTTAAACAAATTTCTAGGGTTTACCTCTTGAAGCTTTTAGGAGGGGTTTTAGCCCTTGGTTCAAGAAGGTGTTCTCACCACCATTGGAGGGTTGATATTATGCTCAAAAGAGAGAGAAAACAAGGCATTACAACAAGCCAAAATCGGCTACCAAAGAAAAATGGAGAAAACTTGAATCTTTTGTGGAGATTTATACCTTGTTGGAAAGAGGAGACTCCAAGCTCCATAATGGTGTGCTTTTCTCTTCAAATGGGGAAAACCCATGGAGATGAAACTCTTCCTTTTCGAATTTTGAAAAGAGGGAAATGTAGAGGAGAATGAGGGGAGTTCAAATATGTAATTTATTTTCGATTTGGAGCTTACATGAGGATGGAGCAAGGAGGAGAAGATGGAGCTTCCATGGTTGTAGAGGGGGAGCTCAAAATCGCAGCCCAAGGGAGGAGGAAGAGGGAGAGTACGATGGAGAGGGGAAGAGGAAAGAGAGAGATGAGTGAATGTGAGAGTGAGGTGAGAGGGAGGGAAATAAAGTAATGTTTACTTTATTGCTTTTTGCTTTTAGCTCTCTTATTTAATTAGCTAGTTACATGTGTGTGTGCGGGGTTATTTAGCTAGTAAAAACCGGCCCCCATATAGTATACTAGCTGGAGCGTTTTTCGTCTTTTACAAAAAACGCTCGTTATTTTACCCGGTTTGGGTACTATTCACTAACCGGGCCCGTTTTCCGGAATTTCCTCGTTAATTATTTTTATTGACTATCAAGCTTCCATAAATGCTTAATAATTATTATTTAATGATTTATAACTTTTACGGGTCCGTTTGACCACTTAAAGTCACGTTTTCGGGTTTTCTCGAAAAACGTGCTCTAAAGCTCTATTAGCGTTTTAATTCATTATTTGAATCCGTTTTCTTCGGGAGTTGTTCCCACATATTATTTAGGTCTTATTAAACCTTTAAAATCCATATAATACGCTAACCGAGGTCTCATACCTCCTATGGTTATTTAACGCTTATTTAGCGTTTTTCGCCTTTTAAGCGTTACTTTATTTCTTTTGGATTTATTTTTCCTTACAATATTAATTAGGTACCATTAGGCCCTTAAATACGTATTAGATTTATTTTAATCCCTATATTTAAGTTCGGGGTATTTCAATCTACCCCCCTTAAGAACTTTGTCCTCAAAGTTGTTCGAGGTTATGGGTTTACACTGCTTACTCATTCTTACGTGTCTAATACCGCGGTCATACATGCTTCTTCCTTACTAATTCCTAAATCCATTACTCAAGGTTTCTCCTTTCCCTGTCATACCTATGTACAATACTTACTCCCATCCATATTACTATCAACCGTCCGGTTCCTCATTACAACCCTTATACATACATACAATGCAAAGCTATTCCCAAAGCAATGCAATACACAATACAATCCCGTAGGCGCTCAGATCTTTTCGACACAGGACTCATCTATGTCCTGTTGCCCTTGGAATAATATAATATGCTACACTACCATCCTTTCCGGTGTAACTTCCCACAATTACTTACTCTCCAGTCTAAGAAAATTCTTTTTCAACTACTAACTAGAAATCTTTCTAAAGCATACAACTCCAAGTTCCAACTTATATTCATTACTTCTATCCTAAGTGTGATTCTTGTGACCACTTGAGGGGAGCTTCGAGAATCATTCGACCCTGATGTGATCAGCACCAGTGTCGAACTATCTCTCCACCCCAATTTGTGTTCGGTTTCCCTTGATCTGATCAGGATCAAGTTCGACTTCCCACGTCAGTTTCAAACAAGCAATTAATTCAATTATTTTCATGTTTTATCTTTTTACTCTTCCTAGTCATTCATACATCTCCAAAGGATGGAATTCGATCCATCAATCATTCTGAATCTATTTCCCAAATGCTTTACTTCCCGGCTCAATACCTAAGTGTTCATCTCATCGACCTTCACTACTTCCATCCATCACTCTTCATTGTTTCAAATGTTCTAACTAGGAATTGCCATACTCGTAGAATTTAGTTGTTCTCAATTTTCTTCCAATAACTTACTTACAAATACACTACTCCTAGAATTCACTCCTCAATTACTCTCATTCCTTTCGTACTACTTCTTCAAGGGTTACAATACTTGTGGAGTTCCGTCCACTACTCATTACTCTTCTTTACTACTACCCTTACACTGGGTTACACGATGGGTATATTCGCCCTATGGTATTTGCATATCTAATGCTTATTTACCATAGTCTCATTATGAGTGAATACGTATGTTTGTTTAACATTAGTACCAATCGTTAATTCGATTCTCATTTGCGCTATGCACATTATAGTTTATGTGTTTTATTTATAAAACTTTCATTAAGCGGTTTTCGCTCTACCCCCCTTAAAAGGGATTACGCCCACGTAATCTACCATATGTTATTATTATTAAACATTGGTTTAATCAATTTGGGCAATCTGAAGCGTTTAGCTTCACTATGGTACACTATACAATATGTTCTGGTCAAAGGGTCTTAACCATACCAATGGTTTAGTCCTCGCATCAAGAATTCCTCTATGAGTTTATTTAACTCACAAACAATTTGGTTCTAGCCTATTAGGCTTCAAGGCATTAATAGCCCTTCTACTATACTTACTAGGTATATTATCTCCTAGCTAGGGCCCACTAGCTTCTGCTGCGCGACCCTGATAACTTGGGTTATCACTCTTCTTGTTATCCTTAATGTGTTATACATAACCTTTTATCCGTCTATTATGGGAATAAGGTGACAAATTCGGTATTCTTTTACCGTGTTCGAACTCGATGAGTTTTAGGTTGTAACCAGCTCTCTGGTAATCTACTGCACCTGCTATTCGTGCTCCCACGATTATTTACTAAGTTCCTCCGACTTATTGTCGGGCGAGGTTAAGCCACTATTTAGTTATAGTGCTTCCTCTGTTGTCAATAGCTTCTGAATTATACCAGTTCTTCTGGTTCAGTACAAGTGTCTTTACTTGTATGACCTTGCATTTTTATGCGTCGGTCCTAGTGACTTTGTTACGTCTCCTTTCACCTTTTATTCCCATGGAATTCACATCTTGTGATTGTTAGTGGGTTTACACTCTTCGTGCTTCTTTGGCCCTAGGCCGCACGGTTTGCTGCTAAGCTTCCTTAGCTGGTTCATGCCATAATTGTTGGTGGAAAGGAGGGTCTACTACGGTTTACATTTGCCATATCCCTAACCATGCCATTAGATCATTAACTGAACACGTGCAATACCAAAACACTCAGTCATACAGAGTGCAGAGGCGTAAACGCTTGACAGTAGGTCACTTATGGTATAGGAAGGAATATTTCTGCCTGTCTTCCATACTTATACTCCGTGTCGTTATCTAACTACTTCCTCATAGCGGCCGCTTGTTGCGCACCGTATTCTTACTCATTGTACAACATCGTTTTTACTGTTTCTGTTACTGTGATAGTTTCTCTTTACTCATTGCCATTGTCATTGGCACCATTTCCTTATGGTGTGTACACTGAGGGTTTCCCCTGTTCGTGTATGACGGTTGTCGAAGCATACCGCAATGTGATTATTTCCCAATGTGGAGATGTTTATTCGACTTACGTTTTATGTGAAGGTTAGCTTACCTCACATTTTATCATCATTTATGATATAATTTACCAAGTATCTTGGTTGCTAACGGATGAAGTAATTTATCGGGTTACAAACTCTCTTGAGCGCTGGTCATTCATGGTGTGCAATGTGCATTCCCGTTGATTGTTTTGACAATTATTGTCTTCCAGTGCTGAGCATTGGTTATAGGCTCTAGCTGTGTAGTTCTACTTGTATGTACATTGCCGGGACATCCCATGAAACTTCAGGGGTTTTTTTTTTTTTCTGTCCCGTTCTATCATTGGTAAATGAAGTTCTGGTTGAGAGGTTGTTGCCACTCATAGGTCTCATGACAAGGTTTACCGTGTGGGTATTTATGTAATGGTTCACCACATGCTTGGGTGCATGAGGATATACTTACTCCTTTAAGTCGTAATGGTTTGGAAATCTCCTTTCCTTATTCCATCGCCCCTTGGCAATATCTATTGCGTGGTTTTATTGTTATAATAGATGGAAACCTTTCTAGGGATTCACATCTTCACCACCTTGGTGGTCTTCGGTTAACGAGGGGTACTTTCCCTTGGGTTCTCTTAGTGTCCAAGTGTGGACTAGGCCATTGTTGGCATTATCATGATTCTTATGCCTCTGTGTACAATTGCTACAGAAGGCATGAGGGGTATTTAACTCCGTCAGCTGTATACTAGACTGGTGCTCTAGTGACAGTGACACTGAGGTGGCCATTACTACAAGCCACTCAGGGTGTTGGGTTGGATTTATGGTCCAGTTGTTGATTTCTTGTCGTATGAGACTATATCTCTCGCAAGTCTTGTTACCGAATGGTGTGGGTTATGCAACCGTTAAGGTTTATATAACATAGTTGATTGATGGCTTTTAAGCCTTATTGCTGCGAGCTATGCTCTTGCAAGCTGCTTATCCTGTTTCCACTCCTTGTATACCATCACAGGTTGGAGATATTGCTGGGCTCCATGGTAAGTCGTGACATCACGCTTCCGTTCATAGGAGGCCCTTTCTAGCATTCTGATGTTAATCAGTGCCTTTTGGTAATTTAGGGTATTTCTTGTTAAGCGAAATCCCTTCGGTGTCTTAACCGAGTGTTCGTTGTAGCTTTCGTGGTCTGATTATGACGCTTCGTTTGATTGTTGTTAATTCCGACAACCTTCAAGGTTTGCTCCTTGGGTGTTGTTAGGTTACGCCATTACATCCGGCTGATAACTATACCGCCTTGTGGTATTGCATTTTGAGTTATCCCCTTGTGGGTTATAGCGTCTCCCGTTCTTGGGTAGACTGTTTATACTCCTCCTAGTGTTTAGACTAGGCTTAAGATCCTGTCCAACGATGGATTATACTTTATGGTAATCTTGTGACTGCTCTCGGGAACTCTGTCCCGTTTGTTGAGCATCGTGGTGTTCACGTTAGGCTTTTGCCTTACTGTGTTCAGGCTGGGTATCCCTTCCAGCTGTCATGGGTTGGTTTGACATCTTGAGACATATCCAATGTCTATTCTTACTAGTCTGCGCTCCTCGCGCTTCCTAATTCTTATTCCTTACCTTCAGATGGATTCTCTGAGTTCCTTTGTACTTAATCGTCTGAGGTGTCCAGCTGTTCTGGTTTGAACTCACTGATGGTCCGTAGAACGGAGCTGACTACTTCCCGTGTGTCGTACACTACATGTATACATACGTGGGGTACCATGCTGATACGTTACCACTTACCCGACTACGTGTCAGGCCCGCAAGCTCCTTCGGAGTGCGGTTGTCCCACATCCCGTAATTGGGTATACTTGTAGTGTTCGTCACACGCCTAGGTGAAGTATTCTGTTGTCAACTCCTCTTGTATCAATCTATGATACTCACCGAAATTTTGTTGGTTTGGTTTTAAAATCCAAGGTTTTAAAGAAAGTTATGGTTTGAAAGAAGGGTTTGGTTTTGAAACAATGGTTCGGTGCTAAAAGAAATATCTCATGGCATAGCCATGCTTGAGGTCTTGACCAAGTCTAGCGTCCCGCTGACTGGTATGTACTGAGTACCGTGGTCGGGTCGTTAAGCCTCCCCAAGGTTTCATACGTCTGGTTGTTAGGATGTGTGATCCTGTGGTTGTTTCATTACGGTCACCGTACATTACCATGTACTTGTGACATATTATTGTTCCTTTACATATTCGTGTTGTTACTGCACTTGCCGTGGCAAGTGCGTGGTACTGGTGGTTTTTGGGTAATCCTATGTCGATCACGGTACTGTTCCCACTCGTATGTGTTAGTCGTATTGACTGTTTCCTTGATTCTTATTGATCTATAATTGGTATACTCGATCCCTTAGGTAGTTTCTCGGCGGTCTAGACATGGCTGTCGTAGATCTGGGTACTTCTCCAATCCTTGGAGATTCCCTTTACTTGGTTTAAAGTTGTTCCTTGTGGCTCGTTCCCACACACTTGTGGTGGTTACGGAACCTACCTTGTTTAGGCACTACCCTCGTAGTCCTATTGTGATTGTATCTCATGGTTATGCTTATAGTTGCCTGAGCTATATTGGCCAGATATTGCAATCTTTTGGCGTTGTAGTTGGGAGTTAATTGTTCCTGATTATGTTCTTAGCCAGCTAGCATGCCGTTGGTGGTGCTGCTTGACTATTACTGTTGTCCCGCAGACTTGTGTCTCGGGTTATGTTATTACTCCTTTTTCCATTTCGTTGTACCGTTAGTGCTTCTTTCCTGCTGCTGGTTGACTAGCCAGGTCTCGCGACTGCTAGCACGTCGCCCCATGCTGTTGTAAGTTGCAGCCTCCTCGTGGTTGGAGTGCTCGTTCCACCGCTATGGAGTGCGGGTATTGTGGTTTAACCGGGATCCCTTTCCGGGCTTCCAATCCCTGGAATTTACTATATGTCGGTTCTTGTTTACAGTGTGATTGCTTCACAACTGCCAGATCGGGTTTCCCCGAGTATGAGAGGACTTTCCTTCTCTCTGGCGTCCTTTCCCAAGTTATACAATGGGGTTCGCGGCGGGCGGGACTGGTATTGTAGGTATCCGGTACTCACCGGGGATTCCTAACTAGCACATCTCTAATGCTAACACTCAGCCCTTAGCCCTAAGCTTCTAATTCCTAACTCGGTATTCCTAAGCTCGGTATTTCCAGTCATCAGAGCGATACTTCGCTCTGATACCACTTTTTGTAACACCCCTACTATTAATACAATGCTTACCGTCCAATCTCCTTACAAATCAGATACACGCAGCGGACATACTTTACTTACAATGGGTGATACAATGCCGTTAGTCACCCACGTGACTAACAAGGCTGCTACTTCTACATTCAGCATCGGTCTGATGGACCGGAATATCCGAGTACTACACACTTATCATACCTACTCCAATTACCGAATCAAGTACTGCAACATCCCATTCATTACAATACTCCACGTTCAATACCATACAATCTACATACCGAGTTACTAAGATCCTTATACAAGTGTAATACCTCTTCCAAATTCATACATACTCTCTAAGAGTCTACTCACTACCCATTTCTCACAACTACTTACTTCTAATTACAAGGGTGTGCCGCCGGTCTCTCACCTTGGCCACATCCGCTTCGAGTACCTGCACACTAAAAAATGTCCCCCGAAGGGGTCAGCTTTCGCCGAGCATGATAACCGCATACCCCGCGTACTAGTGAGGGTACGCCGACTACTTGGTCGAATACATGCGGTTCATTTTATTCATACATACATGCATACATGCTCTTATACACAATACAATAATACTTACACAAGCATTCATACATACACTTCATTTCGTACAAGGAATACAATGCAACCATCCAATACATACTTACCTTCTTCCGAATACACATACTCATTACATACACAAGGTACAGTTCTTGTTAGCTTCGTTGGTCCACCCGGGTTAATCGGGTGGAGATTACTCTTGTACTCGTTACTCCATACATACGCATACATACTCTTACTCATACTCGTACTCATACTCATACATACTTGTTTACTTTCTCTTACTCATGTTAAGTCGTCGGGACCTCCGGCCCGGGGAACTACTCGGTCCCACCACCGGGATTTACTTGGTTCACTAATCCAGGATGCTACCCATTTAAGGATTTGGGCCATGGACCAGCTTAAGAACCAGGAATCGGATCCAACCTCTTGTGTCACCTCATCCTCACGCGTGGCCGAAGCTATATCGGACTTGTACTCATTCCAATTTACTCACTTAAGTTAGGAGTTAGCTAGTTAGGAATTAGCACAAGTCCATTCAAGCCACATTTACAAATACAAGGCCCAATATACATTCATACGAAATATAATACAATACAGAAGCAATACAAGATTCATTTACACCATATCATCCTCCATACATTTCATGTATTATACAAACTATTGTTCAAGAGAAATATACCAAGAACAATATAACAAGCACAGGTAAGTGCAATATAATCCGGTTCGTGCATTTATCTTATAGGTGGTCAAATAAGCACACAAATCGGGGTAACCAGATTAGGATACAGGGCATGAAGAAATCATACCTTTCACCGTTGTACTTGTATCCCAACGTTCCTCCGGTGTTCACAAATCAAATCCTATGATATACATACAATCGAATAATTAATCTAACTATCATTAATTTAATTCGATTATCCTTACGCTCCCTAACTCATACTTACTAAGTCTTTACATTCCTATACCTACATTTTATTTACTTACTTTTATCTACTTACAATGGTTTACTTGCTTACATATACATGTACATATGTATAGGTGGGTATACATACATATACATATATATATATATATATATCTAGTTACATTCATTTAGTTTTAGTTTAGTTTTTTTTTTTTAAGTTATGGGTCGACCGACCCACCGACCGACCCAACCCTGGGTCGGTCCATTCCAGTAAGTTTCGTTCTCTGAAATTTCTCCCGACCGACCCAGAACTATTCCGACCGACCCATACACCTCTGGGTCGGTCCATTGCCGAGAGTTTCGGGTCTGTTGTCCAAGCTCCGACCGACCCACCGACCGACCCACCTCTGGGTCGGTCGAAGTGCGAAACTTCGACAACAGAAAATTCGAGTCCGACCGACCCACGTCCGACCCACGGCTCCTGGGTCGGTCCATTCCCGAAAGGTTTATACTCGTTTCTTAAGCTCCGACCGACCCACGGTCCGACCCAGACTCTGGGTCGGTCGGTAGCAGAACTCTGCTACAGACTTTGTTTTTCAATTCTTTTCTTACCCATTCCTTCCCCAATCTTTCTACATGTAATCCCACATGATATAATGCCATTTAGGCTTCCTAAAATACCTTATTTCATCCACCAAATCCATTACTAAATCCATGAGACAATTTACACAATTTCCTCACTTCCTTTCAACACCTACAACAGTTTTTCATTCTCTAATGCTACAGATTTTTCTACAACTCCTACCATTCAATATTTCCTCCATCAATGTTACTCCTAGCATCCCAAATACATTTCCAAGTCATTACATTACCTACACCCGAGTCCAACACTCTTCTTACTAATTCTTGCACACTAATCTTTCCTATCTTCTCCAATGCATGTTGATACATTTTGCTACAGATTTTGCACTTATTACTTCTCATACTACTACTACCATACCATGGTCATTAAACATCTCTACTATCCTCAATACATACCTTGGTTCTCCCATTCACCAAGTCATCCACAAGTGCACATATTCTTACCAAAATTTTGCCATAGTTCATCTACTTTTCTTACTTGGCCACACATACCAATTCTCACCAATTTCATTCCTAATCTAGCCACACCCTTACAAGGGTCCTACCAGCAATCAATACAAATATAAATCCATCCCAATGCACCAATACTCCATCAAACATCAATACCAATACTCATACACAACCATTTGGCTCCAAGGCCTACAATTCACATACCAATGCACAAATACTCAAACTTACTCTCTAATACTCAAAACTTCATAAACTTCAATACTAATACATTAGTTTGGTTCTTTTATTCGTTTACCCATTCCATTACTCTAATGCACTATAATTTAACATGAGTGAGGAGCTCTTACCTTGAGCTTTTATTTCCTTCAATCTTCTCCATTTCTTCTCTTGTTTTCTCTCTTGTCCCATTCGGTTTTGTGGGGAATGGAGTTGCCAAACTCCATTCCCATCACCCATAGCATACAAAACAAGTATAATTAATATACTAACCCTTAGATTTATACTAATTCATTAAGATGTTTTAAACAAATTTCTAGGGTTTACCTCTTGAAGCTTTTAGGAGGGGTTTTAGCCCTTGGTTCAAGAAGGTGTTCTCACCACCATTGGAGGGTTGATATTATGCTCAAAAGAGAGAGAAAAACAAGGCATTACAACAAGCCAAAATCGGCTACCAAAGAAAAATGGAGAAAACTTGAATCTTTTGTGGAGATTTATACCTTGTTGGAAAGAGGAGACTCCAAGCTCCATAATGGTGTGCTTTTCTCTTCAAATGGGGAAAACCCATGGAGATGAAACTCTTCCTTTTCGAATTTTGAAAAGAGGGAAATGTAGAGGAGAATGAGGGGAGTTCAAATATGTAATTTATTTTCGATTTGGAGCTTACATGAGGATGGAGCAAGGAGGAGAAGATGGAGCTTCCATGGTTGTAGAGGGGGAGCTCAAAATCGCAGCCCAAGGGAGGGAAGAGGGAGAGTACGATGGAGAGGGGAAGAGGAAAGAGAGAGATGAGTGAATGTGAGAGTGAGGTGAGAGGGAGGGAAATAAAGTAATGTTTACTTTATTGCTTTTTGCTTTTAGCTCTCTTATTTAATTAGCTAGTTACATGTGTGTGTGTGCGGGGTTATTTAGCTAGTAAAAACCGGCCCCCATATAGTATACTAGCTGGAGCGTTTTTCGTCTTTTACAAAAAACGCTCGTTATTTTACCCGGTTTGGGTACTATTCACTAACCGGGCCCGTTTTCCGGAATTTCCTCGTTAATTATTTTTATTGACTATCAAGCTTCCATAAATGCTTAATAATTATTATTTAATGATTTATAACTTTTACGGGTCCGTTTGACCACTTAAAGTCACGTTTTCGGGTTTTCTCGAAAAACGTGCTCTAAAGCTCTATTAGCGTTTTAATTCATTATTTGAATCCGTTTTCTTCGGGAGTTGTTCCCACATATTATTTAGGTCTTATTAAACCTTTAAAATCCATATAATACGCTAACCGAGGTCTCATACCTCCTATGGTTATTTAACGCTTATTTAGCGTTTTTCGCCTTTTAAGCGTTACTTTATTTCTTTTGGATTTATTTTTCCTTACAATATTAATTAGGTACCATTAGGCCCTTAAATACGTATTAGATTTATTTTAATCCCTATATTTAAGTTCGGGGTATTTCAGTACATATAAAATTTATACATTAATATAAATTAGTAGTAATAATAGTTTAAATTAGTAAATGATTTTTTTTAAATTTTATTCGGTTTTTATACATTTTACTATATAATGCTTTTAATTTACAATAAAACCACATAAATCAATAAAATATTAAACACTAAAAATAATAAAAAGATAAATTATTATAAATTAGTAGTAATAATAATTTAAAAGAGTAAATGATATATATATTTTATTTTATAAGGTTTTTATGCATTTTACTATATAATTCTTTAATCTACAAAAACACCATAAATTAATAAAATATAACAATACTAAAAGTAATTACAATTTAAATTAGTTGAAGTATTGGTTAAAATTTACAAATATGTTAAGCTATACAAAATTATAATAAACATAATTTATAATATATATAGTAGCATAATAAAATTAAAAAATACTAAAAGTAATAAAATTTTAAATTAGTTGTATGTTGGTTAAAATTTACAAAATAAATAGAAAATATATATTTACAAAAATGTTAAGCTATGCAAAATTGTTGTAAACATAATATATAATATATGTAGTTACATAATAAGATTTAAAAAGTAGAAAAAGTAATAACAATTTAAATTTGTTGATGTTATTTAGAAGTTTCAATTTTCATAAAATTGTACTCCCACCTATTCTTTATATTAGTCGTTTTGCTATGCTGTACAGTATTTAAGAAAAAAAATCATCCCCAATTGCCCTTTTACTTTCTCGATATGCATAAAAATATACTAGTAAAGAGTAATGGTGGCCATCGGGTCCGGTTCTACCCGGAACCGATTGGAACCAGAACAGGCCGGGAACCGGTGGGAATCAGAACCGGAACCGAACCGCCTCAGCCGGTTCCGAATACGAATACATGTTTTGAGATTCGGGCCCGGAACCGGAACTGCCTGGAGCCGTCATCGGATTCGGAATCGGAAACCGGAACCGCCCCGGAACCGGTTGAAGTTACCGTTGGAATCGGGCCAAAACGACGTCGTTTTGGGTCTCTGGCGTGCGCTCCTCTGAAGAAAATAGTCGTTAGATCCCAAGCACGTGCATTGCAATATGAAGGCCAACATGATGATTGGTATGAGATGAATGGGGATAACACCACTTAGGACTTTTATCCTGTAATATTTTAGAATGTATTAGTAGTTTATTATTACTTTCTTTCCATGTAATCTTTTTTTTAAGACTTGCAAATTGAAATCATGTAATCTCTTAGTAGTTGTACTCTTTTTCCTTATTAGGGTTTTCCTAATGGGTTTTTACCTAATAAGGTTTTAATGAGGCAGTGAATCATATAATAAAATTCTCTTTGTTCCTTATTTTTTGTAAATTCAATAAAAATTCCTAAGTCTTTGTTTCTTACACATTTAAGATTATAAACTTGAAGAATAACCTATCTAGGAGTAAAGTGAATGAAAAGAGCAACGTGTGCGCTCAAACGGATCTCAAATCGAAGCTAAAACGAAGCAACTGGAGCCGATCGAATCTTTCCGGAACCGCTCTGGAACCGGTCAGAACCGGAATCGGAACCGGAACCGGCCGGAACCGGTTTTTGACCGAATATGAAGTGAATCCATATTTCAGAACCGGAACCGGAACCGCCCAGACCGGTTCCGAATACGAATACACATTTTCTGGAACCGGAACCGGTGGAACCGGACCCGTGACCACCATTAGTAAAGAGGCATAACATGTATAGGTGTAATTATGAGTTTCTCGAATAAACTATTGGTTCATTCTTACGTGTGCGGAACTTTTTTCTCTTTTAATTGAGAAGATGGAGAGTCGTACAGAGAGAAGGGATAGTTAACGTGATACTCATCTCAGTTATTTTGTCATTTATGCATTAATATAATAAGGATAAGATAGGAAGACATGACACTCAACCATCAAAACGACTAATAATATGAAAAAAGTACAAACAGTCAAATTGATTTATAAAGAATCAATCCTTCTTGGATACAAGCATATGTAACTATCTTTGGCTACATTTGTAATTGTACAGTTTGTATACTGTAAAGGTACAAGTTTTGAAAGTTTATTGTATACTTTAAGAAATTAGTATGTACAACTTGTAAAATTTCAATAATATTAATTCAATATATAACTTTACATATACATCCGCATAACTTTTGTTTACTAATTGTACAATTTTTATATAATAAATGTACATGTATGTAACCATCTATAACTACAGTTTGATGTAGCCAAGAAATTAGCAAAAAGAATATGACGGAGTATATTATAGACTAAATTACTCTAAACCCCCTTGAGATTTAGTGATATTACAAGTTAGCATTTTCAGGTTATCAATATATCTGTTAACCCTCGGGGGATAGAAATTGCTGACAGTGGACCCCCAAAACCATAAATATGTTTGCTTAGACACTAATTACATCTTATACCTTAACATGTTAGATTTTCACTCATTGCCTCATATTGTTGCACTAGGCAATACTAAAGTATAATCCGAGCTGCAACAAGAGTGGATTCCACTCTCAAAATAATACTATTTTATTCTTCTCCTCACAATCTCTCTTCTTTTGCTAAAACACCTACGTTTTGAGTTCTCAACTAAGAAACTCTCACACAACCTCTCTCCTGCATGTCATATTTTATCTTTCTGTTTTACAAATTTAGAGTGGAATCCACTCCGGTGGGTGCTCTAAAGATCGCCACCACACCCAACTCCTCTTTAGGCAGAAACCGTCACTTTGTTGTTTTTTTTTGGTCATCAACAATTCGTATACCCTGGTTGTTGCTGTTTAAACGTCGACCCCAAATCATTGGTGAACCATTGCAAGAAGAAGAACAACAACGAATCGTAACGATCCCATATCATATGTATGTACAACCTGCATTTTAACTGAATACTCCACATCTAGCTAAACTAATTCAATTGGCAAAAACACGAATGATTTCTTGTATCACTCATTATTCCCACATGAGGTGGATGGATCATGGGGTAATTAACTCACAAATTAACAATACCAGAACAAATATATCTGTGTGGTTGGTAGATTGACTGATCACGCATGGTGCAACTTGTCCATATCAACTGAAACTTCTTATGACAGTTTTCTGATCTTGCCAATGTACCTTCGGCACACAGGACACATCCTTCCATCCTCTTGAAAAATTCTTATAGCACAGTCGTAGCAAGTGGCGCAATGTCCGCAAGGCACGAAGAAACAACCCCGCTCCTCATCGTAGCAGATCACACAAATCTTCCCGTCATACAACCCACTCTCGTCTGTTGGAGAACTACAATCTCCTGCCTCGATATCATTATTATCTTCTCCATGTTGTTTGTTTTCTTGGCTACTGCCGGTTCCGTATGGATACGTCACCGTTTTTACAGGCAGCAAATGAGCAGTCTCATCGTCATCTTCGGCAGCAGCCTCTCCTATGGTCCTATCTTCGACATCATGGTCTCCGCATTCTGATATCCACTTGAAGACAAGTGATATGACGATCACCACCACAGCTATACATCACGAAGAGATTTATGCATACAAGTTGTGTGAGTTCTAATTCAAGTTTACTAAACGGACATTTGCTAATTAAGTAATTAACTTGAGAAATTCTCACCCAAGAGGGCAATGTAACCAACCAAACGGCCCATCATTGAGAAAGCAAAGCACCACAAACTGTCATCGTCCTGTTCCCAACACGGTACCACACAAAGTATGCATTTAATTAACTAATTGTAAATTGTATTTGGAATTAAAAACAAACAAACAAAATAGTAGTAGGTTAATAAAAACAATTAACATACTATAAACGGCAGCAGCAGACTCTACGATTTATTTTTGAATTCAGGCAGACTCTATAAAACTGGTATAATAGGCCTGGAGCGCCAATGAGCCCAATTCAGATTGGTTAGGAGAAGATGGACTTACAATGCCGCTGGACCCATCCAAGCCCACTGAGCCTTTTTTATTGGAAGTAGCAGCATGGACTATATTTCTTAGAAAAGACGAGCCGTCCCAGCACATGGTTTGTAACGGAATGAATGTAGTAGTCCGCAATCGAACTCTGAAATGTCAGAATCAGAGAGTATCCGCACCTCTTAATTAGTATTCAAGCCAAGAACGACATCAGCACAGTAAACGATTTTAGAGAATGAAACCGGATGTGTAGAAAACTTTGGATAAACTTCCTACAGCAAATTGACAAGATAACATATGAACACGGCACTACATGTTTTCACATCGCGACTCAAAATGTAGGATATAAACGGAGTTTATAACTGCAATAACACCCCCCCGGTTGCCTTTTGATTTTGGGTTACTAGTACCAGAATTCAACATTTACTATCCATTTGTCCAGTCAATTTTAGCACATAGAAATCGATCTTAAGACCCAATTTACAAGCCAATATGAATGATGTCCAGCGCAGCAGCAAGAGTTGACTTGCAAATTGCAATGTTCCTCGTCCATTTTTGTCCAGCAGTTATGTGAAAAACCCAGATTCAACTATATATCAAGTCACTTGACAATGCACAATAACATATCCAAAGCTAATCTACGCCAAACTTAATTATTCTTGACCAAGGCAGAAGAAATTGATTACAATGTGTTACAATAACATCTGCAATGTGCATCTCCGGCGACTAAATATGTCAACACCGGACGGCAAAAAGAAAATTTGAAGAAATTGTGTGAAATTAAACATCGAAGAATTCGTGAGAGTAGTAGTGTATGATAGTTTTACCCCAGAATCTTACCGCGAACCTTGAGCTTCAGCAGCTTTAACCCGACCAGAATTTCTATTCCAGACCCGTCTGATTTAGATCTGATCTCTCCGGAGCCATCCTCAGGTTGACTGTGGAACACCAGAACCAGAGAGAGAGAGAGAAAGAAGAAGAATGTTGTCGATGATGAAAAAATGTAAACGGGGAACAAAACCAGCGGACCAGTGAATTCTTCGTTGCTGATGAAATTATTATGACTAGAATAATAATGGCGCTGGCAATTGGACGCGAGGCGAATGATTTTTCAATTAGTTGCCTCTCCATTTTCGAATAGATTTATACTACTTCCTATTCTATCTCAGAAAAACCTCAAGAGTTTCTTCCAGCCACCTAACGGTAGCGGTGCGTCAAGCCCAGGTGCCACGAGCACACAAGACAAATGCAACTGAAAAAAGAAAGAAAGTCAAAATGGAGCAAGCATGTTTTCGTGATCGTGAGAGACTGCGATCCGACTTCTCAGTCACACAAGGACTGGTAGCGTGAGTGTAGACGAGAAAGAGGAGAGAATGAAGGAGACTGGTAGGTGCTTGCGGTTTGCCCCATCTTCGGTTCGGAGCGAGCAGATAAAGAAAAAAAAAAACCGAAAACGCCCTGTTTTGTGGTTGTGCTGAGAACGTATGAACGGTAGTTGCTTATTTTTATTCCCCACCAACAAAACAAAATTACGAAACGAATGGACAGATTATTGATAGGAACGGAACGGATATCAGTTAGAGCGTATGGTGCTAGGCTTCCGACGGCTGAATGTGTCCTTCGAGTATTTATGCTATGCTTTTGATTGTATTATCTTCTTACAAAATCAAGTTAATTAAGTATCTACAAATGGTCTCAAAAAAATATATTAAATATCTACAAAAAATGCTCTCATCATAAGATGATTGGGTACGTTTGTGGTCAGCTGTAAAAAAATAACTGTCAGAATAAAGTTGAAGAGACGACACTGAAATTGATGACACCTGTTAGATTAGCGTTTGGATAAAACGTTTGAATAAATAAGAAGAGAAATGGTGGAATCGGCACTGAAATAGATGTTGCCTCGTTAAAACCTTCATAGAGAAAACCCAATGGACAAAAAACATTATATAGGAAAAAGAGTACAAGGGCTTGGCAAATACCCAAACCTACTTACACAAATTGTAATTCCTCCCTAAGTTCTACCAAACTTATATACCTTTCGCACGGTATGGGGAAATCGGGCCACCAACATTTGGTCCACCTTCATATTCCAAGCTTGGTTCAGTGCACCAATATCTCTATAGTAGCATCTTCTCCACGAAAAATCAGACCATTCCTGCTCTACTACATGTTCCACACTCCGTAATAAAAAGTTGACCTCTTTGCTGCCCCCACCTTCTTCCCCAAACTTATGACGAACCAGTCACGAACAATATCTAATGCAATGTCTTTGAAGACAAAGCTGATCTTCCACCATCCAACTAATTCACTGCATACCTTCGAGGCATCTTCATAGAAGAAGATTATATGATCAGCTTTGGTTCGACGCACACCAATAGAATTCCACACTGCTGGTGCTAATAAACGGTGAGTTTTATTTTTCGGCCAAAATGGGTTAGGTTTGGTTTGTTCAAGACTTTGTTGGCGTCCATTCTAGTTTTTTTTATATGTAGCTATTACACTTTAAATATAATTATACTGATATTAAATATAATTTAAATAAAAATAATAAATATTATTAACACTAGGCTGAGTTGAGCTTATACGTGAGATTAAATGTGTAATGTAACCTCACCTAGATTCTTTTTGGGCTAGATTTTTTGTCGAGGTCCATCTGGTAATCCTTTTTGGCCCAGGTCGTCAGGCTTTTTCTAACCTAGATTTGACTGGGTTGTCTAGTAAACCAACATAGAGTATATTCTCATCAAGGGAAAACTCTTTAAATATGAAGAAGGTGAAACAATCGAAGAAATTCATACCATACTCATTAGGGTTACAAAGAGTTGCATACTGTAGCAATAAATGAAGGAATGAATTCAGTCGTCACCTCTTTCACTCAGATTGCTTAGAACATAATATGGTCGGAACCTTGATCTTTCAATATCAAACAGAAACCCTTGAATAGAATGAGAGAGCGGAGAGCACAAGAGTGCAGGAGAAAGCGTGTAGGTGTTAATGAGTTCATAAGAGGAAGATCGAGATCAAGGCTGCCACCCTACGGTAGCTGATGATCTGCTCAAAGGAAAAGTTTTTCCAGATTCAGATGCTTTAGAGGTAGACGGCGGCCAAGCAGGAGAGTTTGGAGTGACTAAAGAAGGTACTCTTCTGGGAGATCGAGAGAGGGGCTCGCATAGATGATGAAGGACGAGGTCCAAACGCCACAAGTCCCTGTCTCTTATGCCTAGGCCCAGGGATTCCAAACACAGTCCATCTGTGGTTAAAGAGGTGGGGAAATGCTCTGATTCTATTCCTACCTTTCCAGTTCGCTTGCCGAGTTGCAGCAACGGTGCGAAACTGCTCATTGACAACATCAGAAGATGGACTTCTAAAAAGGAAGTTGCAAGATTGTTTAAGGGTCTTGGTACAATCAAGGATATCTTCGTGTCCCAAAAGAGGCGGCCTAATAACTCGCTATCGTTCACTCTGGTGGAACTAGGTGATGTGGCCCAGGTTGATGCAGCTGCGGATGCGATCCATGGCATATGGTTTTCGTGGCACCAACTATTCGTCATAAGAGCGAAATAGCCTGAGGAGGTCGAGAGTGGGCGTGTGGGAAGATCTTGCGCCGATTCAGAGCAAGGCAAGAGAGTGGGAGAAGCATAGTATTCCACTGTTGTTTATGGCAACGCTGGTTCTACAGATGTTTCACTCTAGACGAATCAAAGATTTCGGCTCAGGATCCTGGTTCTATCTACAGATCAGGTGATGTGGGGTGAGAGGCTCAATTCTGGTTAAAGTTTCTTGCTGATTTGCATAGGCAATCTCGAGGTGGCGGTTAATGCTAGTGAGTCAAATCTACAGATTGAATTTTCCGATGGTAGTAGGGTGGAATCGATACGGCGGCTGGCCATTCGAATTATAAGTAGAGCACTACGCGAATCCCCTGGTGGTTTGTGCGAGGAGTCATGTGAGTATGGGAAAAATGGCAAGACAGTATCGGGTCCCAATGTGAATGCTTCAAGAAACCGTCTGGGTATGTGTGCCTCCGATCAGCAGGGAGGTATTAATGATGGGTGTAGGGTGCAATACTATTGTTGGAATAATAATTCCCAATCGACGCCTTGGCGGATTAACCCAATTGGTGCGCGCAACTATGGTTATTACTGGGTTGGTTTTCCAATATCGAGTGTGGATCAATATGGGCTACCGTATTGGGGGCAAGGCTTTGAGTTGGGAGGTGATTCCTCTAAGTCGGCTAATCCTGGCATGAACGGTGCATGGTGTGGATGGAATAGGGAATCCGGTGCTGCCCCAATTTACCGGAGTGTGCTCAACGCTCCTACCCGTAATACCTCGGCTGGTGATTGTATTCTAGTTTCTATCCGTGAATAGGGATGTCAACGGGCCGGGTTCGGGTCGGGTGATGCTCCACTCGACCCGTAACCCGTTTTTCTCCCACATCACCTGACCCGTCACCCAAAAAATCACCACCCGTCACCTGTTTCATCTGTCACCTAAAAAATCACCACCCATCACCCGTTTCACCCGTCACCCGTTTTTTTTCCAGCATGTATTTCTCACCCGTTTCACCCGCATTTCACCCGCTTTTCACCCGTGGGTGAACTGTCACCCGTTTTTTTTTCTGCATATATTTTTATTTTGTAACAACTATATAAGCTTAGTTTAGTTTTTTTGCTAAAAAACATCCATATTTATTTAATAAGACGTACCATATTAATTAATGTCAACAACATACTCAAAACATAGAGAATTAACCATGAAATATGTATTTGGGTGAACGGGTGAAATATTTTCACCCGACCTGAACCGTCATCAGAACCTGTTTCACCCTTCACCCATTTTTTGCGGGGTTTTCACCCGTTTTAGCAGGTCGGGTGATCGGGTGAAACGGGCACCCGTCACCCATTACCATCCTTATCCGTGAACTTGTGGCTAGTGTGGAGGGTGATTTTTCAGTATGAGGGGGTCTATCTAAATATGGTTTGACTAAAAAGTCAAGATCCTAGAAAATGTCATTCTGTGGAGGGTGAAAACCCGTTATTCTGGCATCCCTCAAATACCTACTACATCGTCCGTCTTTCCCAGAAAGCATAAGGGGGAGTGCAAGTGTGCACTACACCCACTCTCGATGGGCTCCACGCGGACTTATGCCTCTATAAGGCGGAGTTCACTAGAGTCTCCACCTAGTTTGACCTAGAGAACTAGGAAGGGAGGGGAAGAAGGGTTCTAAGAACCGTTAATTGACTCTGATGATTTATTGCCTATGGATAGGACTTATCTGATCATACCAGAGATTCTATGTGGGTTCGCACGGGGTTACACTTCAGAAGTGGCAACGACCACGACTTCGGATTGGTGCCCAAGGAAACCTCGGTCTCCAATTGTTGGGATTGCCTTCTTTCAAAACCTTATTAAAGAGATTCATTTAAAAGCCAAGGATAGGATTATGACGAAAAGAGAGAGAGTGGATGAGGCGAGCTTTTCTGCCAAGCTAGCGCCAAGAAGAAGAATCGGTAAATTCAGATGAGTATAGAATGAAGATTTGGGAAAAGTTTGAGGTTGAGTGAATAGACAAAACTTGGAGTTTAATGGTTTGAAGTTTGTGGGAGCCGAAGAAGGTTTGCGTGTTGGAGAGAGATGAGGAACACCTTAGAGTGGGAAAAGGGTTCTTTTATTGGAATGGGGTCGCACCCTAGATGGGCTACCTATGTACTCAACTCCCTGTTGAGATCAAACCTTACATAGTTCACGACTTTTGGAGGTTTTGGAGTTTTGTGGTTTCGAAGGAATTGAGGTTTTGACCTTTTGGGTCTTTGAGGGGTCAAAGAGGTTTTGTGGTCGTTTTATGAGGTTTGACAAATTGTCGGGTTCATTTTGAAGTTTGAGGTGCAAGAAGTTTGTGAGACACTCGGGTCTGTGAGACATTTAAAATCTTGAGATGACAGAGTCTGTGAGACGCTCGGGTCTGTAGGATGATCAAGGCTTGAAAGGGTTACAGTTTTTGAAGGTGTTCGGGTGTGAAAAGCTGAGGGTTCTTGAGGTTTTTGAGTTTGCTGAGTCTATGGAGATATTCAAGTTCGTTGAGCTGCTGAGACAGTCGAGTCTGTTGAGCTACTGAGACGGTTGAGTCTGTTGAGCTGCGGAGACGGTCTAGTCTATTAAGCTGTTGAGACGTTCAAGTCTACTGAGCTGTTGAGACGTTTGAGTCTGTTGAGCTGCTGAGACGTTCGAATCTGTTGAGCTGCTGAGACGTTCGAGTCTGTTGAGCTGTTGAGACGTTCGAGTCTATTAAGCCGTTGAGACGTTCGTGTCTACTGAGCTGTTGAGACGTTCGAGTCTGTTGAGCTACTGAGACGTTCGAGTCTGATGAGCTGCTGAGACGTTCGAGTCTGTTGAGACGTTCGAGTCTGTTGAGCTGTTGAGACGTTTAGAGATTCAAGATGCTTGAGTTCTAAGGAGTTTGAAGTTTCAAGGAGTTTGAGATTTATGATGTTTGGAATTATTTGGGATTGAAATGAAGTTGAATTGAATTGGGAATGAAAAGAATTTTGAATTGAATTGGATTGAAATTGAGATTGAATCTAATTGAATTAAGAATTGAATTGATTTTGAATTGGGCTTGAACTGAAATGAATCGGGTTTGGAATTGAATTTGGTTTGAGTGGAATTTGGTTGGGGTTGGAAAACAAGGCGGGTCAAAGTTAGACCAAGTCAAAATGGATTGAGTCACAGTTGGGTCAAGGTCAACTTGGGCTGGTCAAAGTTCGGATTGGTCAAAGTTTGGGTCTTGGTCAAAGCTTGGGTCATGGTCAAAGTTTAGTCAAAGGTCACAATTCAAGTCAAGGTTTGGTCAAAGGTCAACATTCGGGTCAAGGTTTGGTCAAAGGTCAACATTCAGGTCAAGGATTGGTCAAAGTTTGACATTCGGGTCAAGGTTTGGTCAAAGTTTGGGTCTTGGTCAAAGCTTGGGTCATGGTCAAAGTTTAGCCAAAGGTCAGGGTTTGGTCAAAGGTCAACATTCGGGTCAAGGTTTGGTCAAAGTTTGACATTCGGGTCAAGGTTTGATTCTTGTGGACTTGCTTGGTTTTGTGGACTTTGGTCAAAGTCAAAGGTTCGGTCAACTCGAGTTTGGTCAAAGGTTCGGGTCAAGGTCAAATCGGTTTGACTTTTGTGGGCTTGGGCTGGTCTGGGCTTAATGGGCCGAATTGAATTTGAACCCGGAATGGGTTTGGGTCAAACTAGGCTTGAATCGGGCTTGATGAGCCAATTGTGTTTTGAAATGGGCTTTGATTTTATTTACAGGGTTGGGCCACACATGGATTGGGCCCGATGGGCTTATTGGGCTGAATGGGTCAAGCTAGAAGTGGGTTAAGTTGAGTGATTTGGGCCTGATTTGTTATTTGGGCTTGTTGGAGAGAAATTTTGAATGAGAATGTCGGTCTATATACATATTTTAGGTGTGTGTTTTAGGGTTTAGGAGTGTCACCACCACGAGATTGGTCAATGACCTATCAGTCCAGGGGGACCCCCTCTATCCTAATGGCTAGGTCCTAAGGGATAATAACTAGGGTTACTTATTCCAGGCCCGAATTAGCTAGCAAATGAATTGGGCATGACAATGTTAATTTTGGGCCAAAATTTTACAGCAACTCAAACAAGCCCAATCCAATACATAAGTAGTCAAGGTACAAATATTGAAAATCATATGTACAAAGGAAAAGTAAGTCAAGAGAGTAACAGATCGAACGCGACAATAATAAGTAAACGAAATCAAGATACAACAAGCTCAATTAAAATTCCATTTCCTCTTTTCCTGTTTTTATTTAACACGTGTATACATAAAAAAGCTAAACATGGAGTATAGTATATGTATGAAGTTCTGCTCGGGCAAACATCAATTCAACATTCAAGGCCAGAAATGAACGAAGCAAACTGCATATTAGGAAGTGGATTTGTGTAAAGATAGTGGCGTCAAGCAGAAAATCAGGAATGCAAAATCATCTGAAAATCTAAGAAATATATATTAGGCATGCGTATTGGGCAAGTCAGGATGCCACATCAACATTCAAGAGATTTAGAAACAAAAATGAACGGGAAACAAATACCAAAATGGCGTGATGTATCAACACAAGAGAGTGGACAGAAAGCTCGACGCAGTAAATGTCTTCTTCCTGGTGAAAGTTTCGCCAACTAATCCTGGGATGAGCTAGTTCCAGCCTCACCTTCGGTCATGTGATTCAGACACAGCAGTTTCAACCGTACAAGCCAGACGAGAAAATGAATGAAGAGATGCGAAGAGCAGATTTGCTCCTTGCTCGCTCTTGCTCGCCAACTGAAGTGAGGAAGATGGAGGTGGAGTATGTACGGTTCTTGTCGCCAGTTGGGTTGCAGAAATAACGTCATGAAGAAGTGAAGAGAGTTGAATCTGAGTAAGCATTTTTATTCACCAAATGAGTTTGCAAACCACCATGAGTATGCACTTTGTCTGTCGGCTGAGGTTGTAAATTGCCGTGAGTAGGCAGAAACAGATTAAAGATGCATGTTCTTGCTTGTGAGTTGGGTTGCAAGGAACCGTGAATGAAAAGGAGAAGTGAGACTCAGTGGCAGTTTGGGTTGAATACTACCGCAAGTGAGAGAATGAAAAAGGCAGAGAGTTGTGTATGCTTTGTTGCCAGTTTTGGTTGTAAACTTGTCGTGAGTAGACAGAAAGAAAGGGATGCAGTGCTATAAGGTCTTTGTTCACCAGTTAGTTACAAAATTACCGTTGTGTAGGGAATGAAGCAGAGAGATGTAGTTTCCTGTTGGCTAGCGTGAAGAAGAGAATGGGAGAGATGCAGGGAGTAGTTCACCAGCTAGGTTGCAAATTACCGTTAGACTTCAAGGAGCTGCAGGGTGTGTTCCTTGTACTCCAGTTTGGGTTGCAAGAACGCCGGAGGTGAGTTTGCCAGATGGGTTGTTCATTACCGTGAGGAAGAAAATGAAGAGAGGTCCGAGCCTATTGTTCCGGGAATGAAGAAGATGAAGGGAAGTATGTTTTCCTGAATGGAGAATATTGAAGTAGGCATGGAGGAGTATGTTTTCTTGTTGGCCATTTTTGATTTCAAGTTACCGTGATGAAGAGAAGTGAACAGAGGAGCACCAGGCAGGTAGGTTGCAAAGCTTTGCTGACGTGAACAGGTGGGCCGACAAGCATGGTTTTCTTGGATCCCAATGTTGATTTCTGTTGTTTTTTGAAGATGACAATGAAGATAATGAAATACTGATGGAGCGTCTCGGACACTCTGCTGTCTGTTTGTTGTTCTTTTTATAAGCAGAGGCTGGGGTTTAGGGTTTCCACTGAGAGTATGAATGAACAGTCAAGATGAACCAAGCTACAATCAACAGTCAAGATAAGCCTAGGTTGATGGATTTTTCTATTCATTTGAATGGAACAGGACAATGTGAGACATAGAAATACGGTATAGCTTGAATTGGATAAAATGTTCAAAAACACAATGTTTCATCAGTAAAACTGAATGTTTGTTTTTATTTTTATTTTTAAAAAAGCATGAAATAATAAAAATGGAGACAAGATCATATAAATAATAATAAAGGTGGTAGAATAATAAAATGTACATAAAATGATGAAAATAATTCTTAAAACAATAATGATAAATAGAAATGAGTAAAATACAAGTAAAATATCAATGAAATGATATACAATAAACAAGTAATAAGATAGCATGAACCAAAATAAAATGTACAGGTAAATAAATAAGCGAAGAAAACAGGACAGACTAACATGCAATAAATAAAATGGTTAATAAAGGGACGAGTTTGAAAACGGATGCTTTGAAAATTGATTTGAATTTTTTTTTCATGAAATGACAGTTTCATTTTGGTATGCACATGAATAAGTTTCATAAAGAAAGACGACAACCTTCTTATTTTATTTATTTTTACTGAATTTTGTTTTAATGGGGTGAGAATTTTTGGTGTCTACAGATGGCTCCCCTTGATTCAATTCTGCAAAGGAATACTTGCAGAATTGGATCAAGGATGAAAGGGCGTCAAAAATTCTCACCATCGGCTTGTGGGATGCAACTATGATCGCAAGAGGACAAGGGTGCATGATTGACCCATGACGTAGAGATTGAATGCAAAAATATTAACAATTACACTAAAATACAAAAGTTTTGATGGGTGAGGGACAAGCCCTAAACACAGTGGTTAGATTTGTTAAATGAATTTTGAACATGAAAAATTGTTTGGTTTGGTGCATGAGGGCTTTGGAGTGCCTCAACTGGACCTCTTGATATCCAGTCCTAGGGCTTATGACGGGCCTAGAATGCGATTGAAAGTACGAGGACTTAGGAGTGCCTCAACTAGACCTCTTGATATCTAGCTATAGGACTTATGACGAGCCTATAATACTAACAACCCGATTTGGCTTAAGGTGCACGAGGGCTTAGGAGTGCCTCAACTGGACCTCTTGATATCCAGCCCTAGGGCTTATGACGAGTCTAGAATGCAAGTTCGGTACCATACTAGTAGCGCAATAGCAGTCTAGCGGGTGTAAAATGAAAGGCGACCGTACTAGTAGCGCAATAGCTGTCTAGCAGGTGTAAAATGAAAAATTCGACCGCACTAGTAGCGCAATAGCTGTCTAGCGGGTGTAAAACGAAAGGCGACCGTACTAGTAGCGCAATAGCTGTCTAGCAGGTGTAAAATGGAAGACGACCGTACTAGTAGCGCAATAGCTGTCTAGCAGGTGTAAAACAAAAAATTCGACCGCACTAGTAGCGCAATAGCTGTCTAGCGGGTGTAAAACGAAAGGCGACCGTACTAGTAGCGCAATAGCTGTCTAGCATGTGTAAAATGAAAGACGACCGTACTAGTAGCACAATAGCTGTCTAGCAGGTGTAAAACTAAAGGCGACCGTACTAGTAGCGCAATAGCTGTCTAGCAGGTGTAAAACAAAAAATTCGACCACACTAGTAGCGCAATAGTTGTCTAGCGGGTGCAAAATGAAAGGCGACCGTACTAGTAGCGCAATAGCTGTCTAGCAGGTGTAAAACGAAAAATTCGACCGCACTAGTAGCGCAATAGCTGTCTAGCGGGTGTAAAACGAAAGGCGACCGCACTAGTAGCGCAATAGCTGTCTAGCAGGTGTAAAATGAAAGGCGACCGTACTAGTAGCGCAATAGCTGTCTAGCAGGTGTAAAACGAAAAATTCGACCACACTAGTAGCATAATAGCTGTCTAGCGGGTGCAAAATGAAAGGCGACCGTACTAGTAGCACAATAGCTGTCTAGCAGGCGTAAAACAAAAGACAACCGTACTAGTAGCGCAATAGCTGTCTAGTAGGTGTAAAACGAAAAATTCGACCACACTAGTAGCGCAATAGTTGTCTAGCGGGTGCAAAATGAAAGGCGACCGTACTAGTAGCGCAATAGCTGTCTAGCAGGTATAAAACGAAAAATTTGACCGCACTAGTAGCGCAATAGCTGTCTAGCGGGTGTAAAATGAAAGGCGACCGCACTAGTAGCGCAATAGCTGTCTAGCAGGTGTAAAATGAAATACGACCGCACTAGTAGCGCAATAGCTGCCTAGCTGGTGTGAAGATACGTTAGATAGTGAGCAAATTTTGTGGGTATATGTAGATGATATGTGATGTGAGGTGATTAACCAATGTATTAATTGAATTAAACTCCCTGTTTGTGGATGTAGGTTTTTGTGTGAGCAGATGGCTCTCTAGTAACATCAAAACCTCGGGATGGCTCCGGTATGGCTCTAGCGTGGCTTCAAGGATCTAAGATGGCTCCAGCATGTGTTGATGGCTCCAGTATGCCTTGATGGCTCTGGTAGGCATTGATGGCTCCGGTGTGACCGATGGTCTCGGGGTGGTTAGTGGGTTTGACATGGTTGGTGATTTTGTGGCAATTTGTGGGCTTTGATTTGCCTTGAGACTTTTTTTTTTCAAGGTGGTTTGATGGCTCCGATGATGGATTTATTGTTGTTTGACGGGATTTGTTGTGGAATTTGTAGTGGGTGAATGGTTTTACATGAGGGTGAATGGTGAAACACAGTTGCATGACTTGTTGAGGAGTTCCCATCATGGCTCCAGGATTTCCATGGATGGCTCCGGGATGACCTTGTGCTAATTGAGCATGACGATGCTTTGGTTGGTTCACTTTGATGACACCGAGGGGAAAAGGGAAGTTTTTTGCCTTTTGATGTGGTCGCACCCTGAACGGGCTGCCTACATACTCAATTCCGTATTGAGATCAGACCATACGTAGTTCGATACTTTGTAGGCAAGGCCCTGGTAATGAAATGGATTTGAGGTGGCTCCCGTATTGTTCTCAAACTGTCGCGATGGCTCTTGTGTAGCTCTAGGAATGGTCTCAATGTTTGAGGTTGGCTCTCGCATGGCTCCAGTTTGGCTTTGGGAGTGGTGTCGATAAGACTCGAGTATGACACTGGATGGCTCCGGGATGGCCTGTGCATGGCTCCGGACAACTCTAGAATGGTTCGATGTAGCTCGGTGATAGCCTGTGACAGCTCCGAAAAGGCTTAGATATATCTCGATGACAGCCTGGGATGGCTCTAGTTGACATCTTTTGATCAAAAGTTATGCTTCAACAACTGCAACTGAAGTCAACTTTCAACGAGACTAGGTGAAGTTCTTACCAGTCGGATGTTGAATGATGAAATGATTATGATGCATGCAAATATTAAATGCTAGATATGATGCAAAATGTGTATGCAATTTTTTGGAGAGAATGTACGGCCCTATCCCTATTAGTATGAGGTTTACGAATATAAGACGTCTTCGGTTCGATCTTGAGTGATTGTTGAACTGGAATGTGTGAATCACTTTCCTCTCATGGAGGGGTGTGGGTCAATCTCTCGTGAGTCTGGCTGTGTGTGCTAATGGTGTAATGATACTCTCGATGCTCGGAGCAGTATTTTCCCTAGAATTTCTTTTCGAGGTTTCGGACTTTCCGATCCTTACAAATTTCTCACCTGCAATGGGGTAGGCTGTTTACGTCTTGGTGTTTGGAATGGAGATTCACTCGCACTTATAAAACCTTGTGGTGTAAGGTCACACTCATTCGCTCATGGTCCCTTTGGTATGATGGGATATGTTGATAACAAGTACGAAACTTATAATTCATGTTTCAGATCCGATACTTTCAGTACGCTCATCAACTAACGAGTCAAAGGTCTTTTATTGGGTTATAACGGGGCTGAGGTGATGTATGTCACATGGGACTGGAGGATTTATTTGGGAATTGTGGAGCTTTTGTGCAATAGAGACATGTTTCGCCTTTGCCATGGGTGGAGATTAGACGGGTTTTGATAACCCCTTGTCGGTTTCTCGCGGGACATCATTGGTCCTTTTGGTTTGGATTTCTCTTTCTTGCCTCTTCTGGCGTACGATTTGAACTTTCTCTCATTTTTTGTTTTGAAATTGCATTTGGCTCATCAACTTTTCAAGCATTCCTGCTTTGTATTTTGGCTTTCAGCTTTGGAGTTGCATTGACTCATCATCTTCTTGAACATTTTCGATGTTTGTTTTTGGTGTTTGGCTTTGGAGTTGCATTGACTCACAGATTTCTTCAAACATTTCATTTGTTGTTTTTGTGAAAGATGGTGGGGAGAGGCCATGGCTCCGGCTCCTTTGAGATCCTCTATTGCAAGGGCAAGTAAATATGTACGTGGGTTGGCATGTTGTGGAGTTCACAGAAAAGGTTTATCGAAAGGCTCAGCGGGGCTCACTAAGGGATTATGTACAGGGCAGTCAAAGTTTTTTGGTTTTGTGGAGATTTTGTTCCTAAGTGCCTCGTCATCCTCATTAGTCAATGATTGTTTTCTTACTACTTCTCGGATCTTTGCATGAATCACAGTTCGTGTTTTGCTATCGACATTGATCTCACTCTAAATTATGCCTATCCATATGCTGAAGGAAAGCACAAGTCACTCATGGTTTTACCTCGATTGGCTCTCTCTACCTTCCCTCGTCGCTCAGTGGATTGTCCAAAAACGCTCACTTGAAATTCAAGAGAAAATACCGCTCTTTGCACACTACTCACTTGATTGTGGTGCTGATTTTGATTAAACCCTTATGTTCATCGACGGGTCGAGAGTTTAGTGGTTCACGCACTCTGTTCAATCAATCTCTCAAGATTTTTCCCAAAAATGTCATTTCGATACGGAAGTATGCCAATGCAACTATCTACCATGCAATATGTTGTGGTAATATAGGATGCATGAAATATTGACAATGAAAATGTACTGAATCTTGGATTTTGGTTGAATGTTTTTGTTTTGGATGTCGTGCATGAATGGTAAGATTACACCTAGTCTCGCTTGCATCGGTTTTAGTTGAGGATCCTTGAAGCTCATATTGCCACTAATGACCCTTTAAGCGGTCAGCTACTGAGTGGGTCCCGGAAGAAACGTGATCCCACATGTTTTAGCTGTTATTCGAACCTTGACCGCTTAAGGAGTGGTAATTCCTACATTGCATCAGTCAACATGATAAAATTGTCTTGTTCTTCTCACGATTCTTGGATAGGTCAAATAGAAAGAGGAGCGGGATGGGATGCAACCCTTCATACGCTTTCTTGACAGTTGTAAATAAAAACATGACTCAACAACTTTCTGCCACTATCGCCATGGATTAGCACCTGACCATGCTTAGCTCGTTGATGCCTTAGGAAAATGCGCCTTTGTGGCTTAGGATGGACGTCTTATCTCTATAGAAGAGACGTCTCCTCTGTCTATTAGCTCTTGGATTGCGTTTCTCAGTGTGGTGCACTCGTCGGTGGCGTGCCCGCGAATCCGATGATAGTCACAATACTCATGTAAATGTGGCCCAAGCTTCTTCACCCTTGAACTGGTGTTGTAAGGTGCTAGGTAGCCTCCTTCGGTTAAAATTCTCCAGGCTTCACCGAGTGACATTCCTAGACCCGAATTCTGTCTTTGAGAGTCCTGCCCGGGTTGGTGGTATTCTCTTTGCATGATTGTTGGCTTTGGATCTTTGGTTTCAGCATCTTCCAAAGCAGTCACAACCGCCATCAGTCGTCTGAAGTCGCATATCCCTAGATATTTCAGCCGATGTCGATACACACCTTTCAGCCCAGAAATGACCATTCGCTTGCTCTTCCTCAGTAGGTCGATTATTCATTTGTCCGGCCTTCACCCTCCATCGTTTTATGAACTCCCTCACGGGTTCGTCAGAATTTTGGCATGTGACCTCTAAATCTCTACGTGTAACTTCATGATGAAAGTTGTCGCCGTATTGAGAGAGGAAATCTAAATACAGGTCCTGGCTTGACTTTCCGTTTAGATCTATGCTCATAATCCATGAGTAAGCAGGTCCTTGTAGATAGAATCTAAAGCATGCGGCTTTCAGCTCGTCAGAGAGGCCATGGAGATTCATGAGTTTATTATATTTGTCGACATGATGTCTCGGGTCTCCAATTCCCTCATACTTCTCTATCTCAGGCAGACTCATGCCCTTTTGTAGACGAGCATCCGGATACGGGTTAGTTGGCACCCAACCTGCAGACTTAAAGCGTTGGGCTAGCTCTAGTTCCGCCTTCAGTTCTTTCACTAATTCTTTCATTGGACTCGCTTTAAGATCAAGGTTTTGGATTGAAATATACGCTGTCTCAGGGTAGCCGGTGTCAAGAGATTGAGAGGGCAGTGTTGTTCCTGGGTGAAGATGTTGGCTAGAATTCGACAGGTGAGGAGGCACTTGCCAAGGAAGGGCATATTCTTATGTGGGCAAGGAGAGGTTTAAGCCAGAATGCACCATGGGGGAAGGTGGGGCTTGTGCCTTTCCCTTATTACAGACCATCTATGGTTCCCAATTCCCTCTGGTGGCGGGTGGGGTTCTCAGAGTTGAACTGTACATAGGTGAAGAAGGCATGTTGTGGTGTTGTTCGAACTTGGACAGAGAGCGTGAGGGTCCATTGCTTGAAACTCATAGGCATCGTATGCAGAGTAAGTTGGAGACTCCTTGTAACTGCTATCCGACCCCGCGTGACCCTTGTTATTCTTCTTTGGACAAATTCTTCTATCTTCAGGTTTTTCTCCAAGTCATCAGCAAGGTCATGGATCAATCTTTCATGAACAAATCGGCCTTCGACTGCTTGATCATGCCGAGGGGCTCGCTCCATCTTTTCTGCCGTTGCTATAGGCAGTCTGGTCTTCTTTCTTTCCAGTTGCCAACACTCACGAACACCTGCACGCACAAAGATTAGAATGAAAGAGAAGAGGTAATATCAGTATGTTTTGTTAAACAAAATTTGTTGTGTGATGAATGTGAATGATTGTTGGTGCAAAAATGATTTTTATTTATCTTGAAAAAGTTGTGAGATTCATGAAGTATTCATATGATAAGCGTCACTTTATCTCATCAATTTTTTTTAAAAGGGGAAGTATCCGTAGACACCGCAAATTTCACCCCATAAAGCAAAGTTTTAAGAGTGATAGATAAAACGTGAAGGGTCGTCTCGTATGTCCTTTCTTTTAAACGAGACGTGCATGCCAAAAGAAACCGAGTTTTTTAAAGACGGTTTTGAAAACACGTGTTTTCGAAGTGGTGGATTTGAACAATATGAATATTGACGCTCGGTCATTCACAAATAACATAGGGATTGGGGAACCCTATACACATTGATCTAAATAAATTCAGAGGGAATGTATAAACCTATACATGTAATCTATTCAGAAATGGACAAGAAGAAAGAATCATAGGGGAAAACCTATACATCATCAATCCTAAAAAGTCATTAAAGGGGGAATTTTGAGTCAAACTTCTCTTGAACTCTTCTAGTCCGTCTTCGGGCTTCTAACTGACTGCTCACTCACACTCGGGCTCCTGATTGGCTGCTCAGCTCGCCTTCGGGCTCCCGGTTGGCAGCTTACTCGTCTTTGGGCGCTTGCGGTGAAGCAGTACCATGACCCAACAAAACGGGTCTGGTGTTCCTCTGATTTTCAACAGTTCGAACTCAAATAGGTGTTGCTAATCTTCATGTCGCTCGGCTAGCTGCACGGTTGGTGTGCTTCTGGCTTTTGGCTCACATCGCGTACTCGATCTTCATGCTGCTTCACTTGCTTCGACGAGGGGAATGAAGGATATTTTTGAGAAAGGAAAAGTGAATGATCGAGCACAAAATCATATGTGAAAATCCACCACTGTTGTGAAAACACGAAATGATTAGTACGCTCCACAGTAATGACCGCTGCTCTTGAAGGTGGGATGAACTTCAAAAATAGCGGGTCACAACATGGGGACTAAATCATTTATTTTGGAATACGTTTGTGAAAATCAACTTTGAAAACTGTTTTCGAAAACTATTAAGAAATAATGTTGGTGAAGGACGTTGTCTGAAATTCGTTTGTAGAAAGTAGGTTTTTTGAAATCTATTTTTTGAAAATTGCTTTGGAAATAACATTTTTGTGAAATGAAGTAAGTGACAGGTTTTAAAACCCAAATGTTTTTGAGTAAAATATAAGTGGGATTCTAAATTAGACGAGCTCGTAAAACAGCATTAAGAGACATGCAAAAGAGAATTCCAAACATTTTGCAAAATTTAAAACAAAGTGGTTTGAAGAAAGTGGTTTGCACACATGTACATCAAGAAGTAAAATAGTGGCTAGTTTTTATGTGGAGCTGAGTGCGAATGATTGGGATAATCACCTTCCAGGTCAATCAATGTTTCCATACCACCGGGGGAACCGTCGTCCCTTCACTGTTCATCTCTCGGGATTTATCTCTGTTATGCCTTGTGGGGCACGTCATTAAGAAAGTCCGGAGTGCTTAAGTTCGAAAGGTCAGGATACCCGAAGTGGACAGTCACACGAGCCACGGCCGGGGATTATCACAACATACTCACTTTTGGGAAACTTGGGGAAGCACTGCATGGGTCCGATCTCCCCTCGTCTGCACGATAAGGTGTGTCTAAAGTCCAAATTATTCACTGACTACGTTGTGCCATGTATGGGTATCCGGTAAATACGGGATCCTCTATGGACGTGTAGCGTGACATTGGGCTTTAAAGACACCCGTGGTGCAGAGGAATCATAGAGAACTGAGCCCATGCAATCTTCGGGGTAAGGCAGAAGGGTGGTCAAACAGGCGACATACAAGGGGGTGACTACCCATAAAACCCGTCCTAGACACCATATTAGGCAGCTGGACACTGAAGGCCCATGGTTCACTATATGCTGGCTCTGACCCGGATTTGGAGGATAATTTTGGATCATGAGTCTTCAGGGCGTAGGTCGGTGACCGTCTCGCCTCGCGGGCTTAACCACTCAATGAGTGACCCGACTCATGGGAAATCAATCGTGGACCGATTGGGATGCCGTGACTCGTGGAAATAGGGGCGACACAGAGGAATGCATGTCCTAAGCTACCCATGCACTCACAACTTGTAAATGTAAAAGCGGTAATGGTGTAGGTCAGTGACCGTCTCACCCCGCAACAAGCAACAATAAAATGAATGCGGTAAATAAAGCATAGAAGAACAAACAATCCTATTTACTAACTGTTTTGTCTTGAGGGCGAAAATTCCAATTGGTTGTTTATTAACCTAAAGGGAAGTTAGCTTCATTCAATCCTAAGTGTCTCTTTCTAATCGTGAGCTAATCATTAACCCAATTGTTGCAATGTTTGTTGAGGATCTATCAAGTCCTAACTGTCCTCATCAGGTACACACTCTAAGTGTGGAGTAGAATAATCCTAAAGGCTTTGAAAAGAATCTCATGAAGGTTTTGAAAGAAGTGGGGAAAGCCCGACAATTTTGAATGGAGTTCAGTCTTCCTTGAGTTTGAGAAAAACTTACTCAAGTTTTCCCCAGCGGAGTCGCCATTCTGTGGAGGGTGATTTTTCAGTATGAGGGGGTCTATCTAAATATGGTTGACTAAAAGTCAGATCCTAGAAATGCCATTCTGTGGAGGGTGAAAACCCGTTATTCTGGCATCCCTCAAATACCTACTACATCGTCCGTCTTTCCCAGAAAGCATAAGGGGGAGTGCAAGTGTGCACTACACCCGCTCTCGATGGGCTCCACGCGGACTTATGCCTCTATAAGGCGGAGTTCACAAGAGTCGTCACCTAGTTTGACCTAGAGAACTAGGAAGGGAAGAGAAGAAGGGTTCTAAGAACCGTTAATTGACTCTGATGATTTGTTGCCTATGGATAGGACTTATCTGATCATACCAGAGATTCTATTGTGGGTTCGCACTGGGTTACACCCCTTAGAAGTGGCAACGACCACGACTTCGGATTGGTGCCCGAGGAAACCTCGGTCTCCAATTGTCGGGATTGCCTTCTTTCAAAACCTTATTAAAGAGATTCATTTAAAAGCCAAGGATAGGATTAGGACGAAAAGAGAGAGAGTGGATGAGGCGAGCTTTTCTGCCAAGCTAGCGCCAAGAAGAAGAATCAGTAAATTCAGAAGAGTATAGAATGAAGATTTGGGAAAAGTTTGAGGTTGAGTGAATAGACAAAACTCGGAGTCTAATGGTTTGAAGTTTGTGGGAGCCGAAGAAGGTTTGCGTGTTGAAGAGAGATGAGGAACACCTTAGAGTGGGAAAAGGGTTCTTTTATTGGAATGGGGTCGCACCCTAGATGGGCTGCCTACGTACTCAACTCCCTGTTGAGATCAAACCTTACGTAGTTCACGACTTTTGGAGGATTTGGAGTTTTGTGGTTTCGAAGGAATTAAGGTTTTGACCTTTTGGGTCTTTGAGGGGTCAAAGAGGTTTTGTGGTCGTTTTGTGAGGTTTGACAAATTGTCGGGTTCATTTTGAAGTTTGAGGTGCAAGAAGTCTGTGAGACACTCGGGTCTGTGAGACATTTAAAATCTTGAGATGACGGAGTCTGTGAGACGCTCGGGTCTGTAGGATGATCAAGGCTTGAAAGGGTTACAATTTCTGAAGGTGTTCGGGTGTGAAAAGCTGAGGGTTCTTGAGGTTTTTGAGTTTGCTGAGTCTATGGAGATATTCAAGTTCGTTGAGCTGCTGAGACAGTCGAGTCTGTTGAGCTACTGAGACGGTTGAGTCTGTTGAGCAGCTGAGACGATCAAGTCTATTAAGCTGTTGAGATGTTCGAGTCTACTGAGCTGTTGAGACGTTCGAGTCTGTTGAACTGCTGAGACGTTCGAGTCTGTTGAGCTGTTGAGACGTTCGAGTCTGTTGAGTTGTTGAGACGTTTGAATCTATTAAGCCGTTGAGACGTTCGTGTCTACTGAGCTGTTGAGACGTTCGAGTCTATTGAGCTATTGAGACGTTCGAGTCTGATGAGCTGCTGAGATGTTCGAGTCTGTTGAGACGTTCGAGTCTGTTGAGCTGTTGAGACGTTTAGAGATTCAAGATGCTTGAGTTCTAAGGAGTTTGGAGTTTCAAGGAGTTTGAGATTTATGATGTTTGGAATTATTTAGGATTGAAATGAAGTTGAATTGAATTGGGAATGAAAAGAATTTTGAATTGAATTGGATTGAAATTGAGATTGAATCTAATTGAATTAAAAATTGAATTGATTTTGAATTGGGCTTGAACTGAAATGAATCGGGTTTGGAATTGAATTTGGTTTGAGTGGAATTTGGTTGGGGTAGGAAAACAAGGCGGGTCAAAGTTAGACCAAGTCAAAATGGATTGAGTCACAGTTGGGTCAAGGTCAACTTGGGCTGGTCAAAGTTCGGATTGGTCAAAGTTTGGGTCATGGTCAAAGTTTAGTCAAAGGTCACAGTTCAAGTCAAGGTTTGGTCAAAGGTCAACATTCGGGTCAAGGTTTGGTCAAAGGTCAACATTCGGGTCAAGGATTGGTCAAATTTTGACATTCGGGTCAAGGTTTGGTCAAAGTTTGGGTCTTGGTCAAAACTTGGGTCATGGTCAAAGTTTAGCCAAAGGTCAGGGTTTGGTCAAAGGTCAACATTCGGGTCAAGGTTTGGTCAAAGTGTGACATTCGGGTCAAGGTTTGATTCTTGTGGACTTGCTTTGTTTTGTGGACTTTGGTCAAAGTCAAAGGTTCGGTCAACTCGAGTTTGGTCAAAGGTTCGGGTCAAGGTCAAATCGGTTTAACTTTTGTGGGCTTGGGCTGGTCTGGGCTTAATGGGCCGAATTGAATTTGAACCCGGAATGGGTTTGGGTCAAACTGGGCTTGAATCGGGCTTGATGAGCCAATTGTGTTTTGAAATGGGCTTTGATTTTATTTACAGGGTTGGGCCACACATGGATTGGGCCCGATGGGCTTATTGGGTCAAGCTAGAAGTGGGTCAAGTTGAGTGATTTGGGCCTGATTTGTTATTTGGGCTTGTTGGAGAGAAATTTTGAATGAGAATGTTGGTCTATATACATATATATACATATTTTAGGTGTTTGTTTTAGGGTTTAGGAGTGTCACCACCACGAGATTGGTCAATGACCTATCAGTCCAGGGGGACCCCCTCTATCCTAATGGCTAGGTCCTAAGGGATAATAACTAGGGTTACTTATTCCAGGCCCGAATTAGCTAGCAAATGAATTGGGCCTGACAATGTTAATTTTGGGCCAAAATTTTACAGCAACTCAAACAAGCCCAATCCAATACATAAGTAGTCAAGGTACAAATATTGAAAATCATATGTACAAAGGAAAAGTGAGTCAAGAGAGTAACAGATCGAACGCGACAATAATAAGTAAACGAAATCAAGATACAACAAGCTCAATTAAAATTCCATTTCCTCTTTTCCTGTTTTTATTTAACACGTGTATACATAAAAAAGCTAAACATGGAGTATAGTATATGTATGAAGTTCTGCTCGGGCAAACATCAATTCAACATTCAAGGCCAGAAATGAACGAAGCAAACTGCATATTAGGAAGTGGATTTGTGCAAAGATAGTGGCGTCAAGCAGAAAATCAGGAATGCGAAATCATCTGAAAATCTAAGAAATATATATTAGGCATGTGTATTGGGCAAGTCAGGATGCCACATCAACATTCAAGAGATTTAGAAACAAAAATGAACGGGAAACAAATACCAAAATGGTGTGATGTATCAACACAAGAGAGTGGACAGAAAGCTCGACGCAGTAAATGTCTTCTTCCTGGTGAAAGTTTCGCCAACTAATCCTGGGATGAGCTAGTTCCAGCCTCACCTTCGGTCATGTGATTCAGACACAACAGTTTCAACCGTACAAGCCAGACGAGAAAATGAATGAAGAGATGCGAAGATCAGGTTTGCTCCTTGCTCGCTCTTGCTCGCCAATTGAAGTGAGGAAGATGGAGGTGGAGTATGTACGGTTCTTGTCGCCAGTTGGGTTGCAGAAATAACGTCATGAAGAAGTGAAGAGAGTTGAATCTGAGTAAGCATTTTTATTCATCAAATGAGTTTGCAAACCACCATGAGTATGCACTTTGTCTGTCGGCTGAGGTTGTAAATTGCCGTGAGTAGGCAGAAACAGATTAAAGATGCATGTTCTTGCTTGTGAGTTGGGTTGCAAGGAACCGTGAATGAAAAGGAGAAGCGAGACTCAGTGGCAGTTTGGGTTGAATACTACCGCAAGTGAGAGAATGAAAAAGGCAGAGAGTTGTGTATGCTTTGTTGCCAGTTTTGGTTGTAAACTTGCCGTGGGTAGACAGAAAGAAAGGGATGCAGTGCTATAAGGTCTTTGTTCACCAGTTAGTTACAAAATTACCGTTGTGCAGGGAATGAAGCAGAGAGATGTAGTTTCCTGTTGGCTAGCGTGAAGAAGAGAATGGGAGAGATGCAGGGAGTAGTTCACCAGCTAGGTTGCAAATTACCGTTAGACTTCAAGGAGCTGCAGGGTGTGTTCCTTGTACTCCAGTTTGGGTTGCAAGAACGCCGGAGGTGAGTTTGCCAGATGGGTTGTTCATTACCGTGAGGAAGAAAATGAAGAGAGGTCTGAGCCTATTGTTCCGGGAATGAAGAAGATGAAGGGAAGTATGTTTTCCTGAATGGAGAATATTGAAGGAGGCATGGAGGAGTATGTTTTCTTGTTGGCCATTTTTGATTTCAAGTTACCGTGATGAAGAGAAGTGAATAGAGGAGCACCAGGCAGGTAGGTTGCAAAGCTTTGCCGACGTGAATAGGTGGGCCGACAAGCATGGTTTTCTTGGATCCCAATGTTTATTTCTGTTGTTTTTTGAAGATGACAATGAAGATAATGAAATACTGATGGAGCGTCTCGGCCACTCTGCTGTCTGTTTGTTGTTCTTTTTATAAGCAGAGGCTGGGGTTTAGGGTTTCCACTGAGAGTATGAATGAACAGTCAAGATGAACCAAGCTACAATCAACATTCAAGATAAGCCTAGGTTGATGGATTTTTCTATTCATTTGAATGGAACAGGACAATGTGAGACATAGAAATACGGAATAGCTTGAATTGGATAAAATGTTCAAAAACACAATGTTTCATCAGTAAAAATGAATGTTTGTTTTTATTTTTATTTTTAAAAAAGCATGAAATAATAAAAATGGAGACAAGATCATATAAATAATAATAAAGGTGGTAGAATAATAAAATGTACATAAAATGATGAAAATAATTGTTAAAACAATGATGATAAATAGAAATGAGTAAAATACAAGTAAAATATCAATGAAATTATATACAATAAACAAGTAATAAGATAGCATGAACCAAAATAAAATGTACAGGTAAATAAATAAGCGAAGAAAACAGGACTGACTAACATGCAATAAATAAAATGGTTAATAAAGGGACGGGTTTGAAAACGGATGCTTTGAAAATTGATTTGAATTTTTTTTTCATGAAATGACAGTTTCATTTTGGTATGCACATGAATAAGTTTCATAAAGAAAGACGACAACCTTCTTATTTTATTTATTTTTACTGAATTTTGTTTTAATGGGGTGAGAATTTTTGGTGTCTACAACTAGTAATCTGGTTGTGGAGGAGATTATTTGGAATGATCAGATAGGAGCAGAATATGAAAGGATGTGGTGCAGTAAGATTAATAACCTTGAGGTGCGTGGAGCGGAGATTGGAACCATTGTTCCTGTTACCGATGAAGGGCACAAATACCTGGGTGCTGCACGTGATCTCTATCATGTTGATCCAGAGGAGGGAGAGGCAACGGTGATGACCTTAAAAGTCTATTTAAGGAACCAGATTCCCCCCAGGTTTGGAGCCAAAAGGGGGATTACTTGAAGTGGAGCTTGATCCTGAGGAAGCCTATGTCAAGGAAGAAGCGAGGTAAACTCTTAGGTTAGCGAAGGAGCTTGGGTGCTCCATGTATGATAAAGGGTATGCTCTTGGAAACCTGGAAGGAATCATCCGATAATCGAGGCAAAGCTACCTTTGTAATCGGCAAGATGTTGCGGAAGGATCAGAAGAAATAATTGCAAGACGACCAGGGATCATAACCGCAACTATGTCTAGAAAGGAGCAGGGTCGAAGGAAGTCTGTGTTGGATTTTAGTAAATTCTCGTATGTGAGTAAAGGTTGTTAGTAAAGGCAATAATATAGGAAGGTCAATTGCTAAAATGTAGTGTCTAGTCTTATTTGTGTTAGAAGTGAAGGGAAAGGAAAGAGAAAGGTGGGTATATGCGCAACTCTCGCTGTTGCGCCACTTAATGTGGTTCATTTGGCCTCGCGCCTATATTTATCATAAAGGAAAAAGACCAGGTTCTAACGTTCCAAAGATCATTGTCTGCCTCTTCTGACATTTTTCAATATATATATATGGCTAAGGGCAGGAATCTTGTGAAGTTATCTTTCCCGGGTATGCTTAGCACTCTCATAGGTTTTTAGTTGAAGCGTGACAAAGATATATTGAGACTTCCAAGAAGAAAAATCTGAGGGAATAACACTTAAGGTAATAAAAAACATGATGCTTTTGATGAGGAACATAAAAAAAGAAGAATTAGTAAGCTTCACAAAAAGTAGGTTCAAGAATTTGTTCCGAAATTATTCGAACAGTTTAAATGCTAACAACTTTAGGCGAGACAGAGATAAGTGCTTCAAATGTAAAAAGCTAGTACATCATATGAATGATTTTAGACATGCTTAAGACTGCTAAGATCAACTATGATGCTTTGAAGTTTGAATGAAGTTGTTAGTAAGTCTAGCTATTGTCAAAACTGTTTAACGAAAGAAATTTGATAGCTATTGTGAGACAAAAATGTGAGATATTAAAATGAGGATTGTGAATCTGTTGAATTTAAGATTAACAAGTTCGATAATTAAAATAGTGTCGACAACTTGAAATCTAATTTAAATTTTGGCGAAGATGTAGTTATTAGATAAAAATCATGTAAAATAAAAACAACTTGAAGTACACAATGGCAAGGTAACTGCTCATGAATATTACAAGGTTATCATACCTTAGACGAAACCTTGCTATGAAGACCAATGCCGATGTTCTTGCACATATATAGCATGAGTCACAAGAAGAAGAGCGGGTGTGTGTTCTTTCATTTTGATAAATTTGATGAGATATGGTGGGGTTTAAGCGAATTTTATGAGATATTCATTTTTTATAAGATAATTATGAGATTCATTTTTATTATAGGATGCTCTGAGGTTTCAATTTTATTATTAGATATTTTTCCGCTCAAATTTAAATAGTCAATTTTAAAATTTTAAATTATACTAAAAATACACAAAAAATAATTTAAAAACATATAAATTTGATTTCAATTTTAAAAATGAAAAAATAAAACAAATAACGGTGACTTAATCATTAAATATAAGAAATTATTAAATTATTATATAAATTATCAAAATTTATTAACTAATATATATGATATCAATAATCACAAAGAAAAAATCATCATAATTTATAGTTTCTATACTTTATTTTTCTAATTTTAAATAATATATTTTCTATGTATTATATGAAATTATTATTTTTAATATTCTTCATTTATAATTTTTGTACGCTTTTAAGTAACTCATACATAACATTTTAAGTTTTAGAATTTAATATCAGAATTTGAATGAATGAGCATCTGGTAATAAAAATGAAATGTCAGAGTATTTAAAAAAAAATGAATTTTTAACATAATAAAAATGAAACTCTATTTTATAAAATTCAGCAAAGGTAAAATCTACTATATCTCATTAAACTCCCTTTCATTTTCTTCTAGCATCGCTGGGTTATTAGACATGAGGATCAGATCACATCGCGTCATTCTCTTTGGGCTTCGATACAGTTTGTAATTAATGGGCCTTTAGAGCCCTGATCAATATGTGTTAATAATTTGATCGTATAGTATCAATGCGTGTTCTCGGTCTATCTACTGCATGATTTATTTTTCCACGGAACATATATGTTTTTTAATAAAGTTATATTAGCTTCATTAAAAAAAATTAATAATAAAGATATATTACCTCTATTTACTATAATAATTTTTTGACTGTTTTTATTATATAATTATGTTTTGAGTGTCGTATAGTATGGTAGTATATTATCACAATGAATTATGTGTGAAATCAGTAAAATAAAAATAATCACAATATCTTAGAAATGTACTATCAGATATGTCACAATAAACATGTCTATAATCCTGAAGATAGTTTTGACATGGAAAAACATTACATATTCAACCCTATCCGGATGGATGCTAGAAAGAGTTTATGGTGGACAAAGCTTGCACCTTTTGATCTAACTTTGTTCTAAAAGCATTTTGTTGAGTGAATAGAGAAAAAAAAAAAGAAGATGCAGATAAAAAGAGTGAATAAAGAAATTAAGTATACATGGACGCATTGACCTATCACCACCATACGCCGCCTTAAAAGAGCGTTGCCTTTTTTTTATTATACTGAAAGTGACAACTATCCCTTAGCAACTATATATAAGGTTACAACAGATTTTAATAGATGGATCCCCCACTACATTCAGGTAGCTATACCAAACCGTACACATTATTATATTTTCAACCCTCTTTTGAAGACGACGTGAAAGAAATTAAACACTACTGGTAATAAACAAATTTATAAGATGCAGATGATCACTTGGTAGTAATGCATGCTGCGGTCTTTATTCCATCTCTTGTCTTTGGTATCAATCACGGGAGATATTCTCCCTCCGCTGGCCGCCACCAGGGGTCCACCTCGGCAAGCTTGGACTAACGTGTGATGAGACAACACGCGCATCAAGCAACTCCAGAATGGGTGAAAAATTGACACATCTAGGTACCTTATACTGATTAATGGACGCTCCTCTTGAAATGGCATAATCCATTAACTCCTCAAATGTACCTTCCTTGACAACCCTAATCTCAAGCGGACCGAGAGATCCATCCGCCACTCTACACTGTCTATACACAGCGTTCAACCCTTCCTCCATCTCAAGACAACACTTTCTTAAGGTCTCCTGGGTTGGATACGTGGGTTTCCCGTCGCCATGGGTAGTAGTTATTATGAGTTCCCAGTAGATGACGTAGTGTCCCGGAATCGTCTTTGTGTCAGCATAGCTAGTGTATTCAGCAACTGAGGCGTGAGATTCGGATTGAAGGATTTGAGAGGCGCGTTGAACAGCTTGTTGGAGTTCCGATTCATCTGTCTTGTCGGAGTCGATGCTGAGTAGGACATTCTTGCGTCGGATGAAACGGAATTGTGGAGCGGAGTTGTGGAAACTTGTTACGAGAAGGACGTCACCGACTCGGTAACGGTAGAGTCCGGCGTAGGTCGTGATTACTAGCTCGTATTGTTTTCCCACTTCCACGTCAGCCAACTCAACGAGATTAGGTTGTGGGCCTTGGGGCTTGGCAGCATCGGACGACGATGATGAAAGTGAATGATTATCATCATCATCATGGAGAGGGAGAGGGATGAACTCAAAGTAAGCCATATTAGGCATGATGGTATAGGTAACCTCAGACGGATCACACATGGGTCTTAAATTAAGACCAAAATAACATTCTGATGAAGCATACATAGTAGACGCCTTGGGTAACCCACCACTATAATAATCAAGAGTCGGGATATATTGTGCCATAGCACCAGTCACAATCACATCAAGATACTTGGTATTTGGCCATATTCTTTTAACAATTCCTTCCTCACCTTTCACACACTCTTCCATCACAAACCTCGCTAACTCCGGGTCAGGTTTCATCATCACCCTTGATACCGCTTCCCGTACTAACGGATCAGTGATGATGATACCTGGCTTTCCGGTTGAGATGTCACGTGAGAGGTCGGAATAATGTGTGAGGAGGAATCGGATGGCGCGGAGGAGTCCAGAAGCGAAAACAGCACCGACTCGGAGAACGGAGTGACGGTTGTAGAGACCGCAGAGCATCTGTGCGTACATGCTCTGGAAAGAGTCGTTGCAGAGGATGGTTTCGTTTGGTGAAGTGATGACTGTGTATGGATCGTGTGGGCGGTTGCGGAAATGGGAGCTCTTGTAGTAGCTTGTTAAGACGGGTCGGGCTAAGAGACCACCTGGGGTTCGGGTTTCGGCTTTTATGAAGTAGAAGTAGAGGGCTTTGCCTTTGTCTAGATCAGGGACGAATCTGTTGGATTGGATATTTTAATAAGTTAGTCAATATGGTCTCAGGTCGGGAGAGGACATCATGATTTTTAATTAATTGATAATCATAAAGATACGTAATTAAATAAAAGAGTCTCACTTATTCATGACGGGCATTAGAAGACTGTAAAGTAGCTGCCTTCTATCCGTTTCCTCTTTGATCGTTGGCATCAGTTTCCTCTCTCCCCCAGAAGTTCCCGAGCTGCAATTTATTAATGAATTTAAACATGATGACAAGAAGATGTAAAGTAAAGTGTGATTAACTTGCAATTAATATATATATATAATACCTGGTGAGGAACTCTGAGATAGGCTCACCAGAGAGAATGGAGGAGAAATCACCATTAGCAATTCTCTGAATATCAGCTTGGATATCCTCATACGACACAACAGGAACTCTCGATTTAAACCCGGCTCGGTCAGTCAACTTATCAACCCCATACCGTTTCAAGTACTCGGTTTCACCGTTTTGTCTCATAATCTCACCAATCACCTTCTTCTGTACTTGGTCGCACTTGGAAGTCATCTCCTCTATGAAACTCAACGCTTCCTCGTGACTCTTTGGACAGCGAAGGACTTCCTTAGTCGTCATCTCCGCACCAAGCTGCTGCTGCTGCTGCTGCTGCTGCTGCTGCTCCATCATCAATCGTGTGGGGTTTATTGGCATGCACGTTTAATTAATCAGATGTTCAATTACTTTACAGCTAATAACAAACACAGAGACAGAGATATCAGAGAAGAGAGGCTTTCGATCGAAAGGAAGAATTTAAAATGGCTAAATGTGGTGTAGTAAATTTTAAATCGATGGAAGCTGAATGAAGAAGGTGTTGGGTGAGGTTTATATAGAAACATTTCGTGGTCTGAACAAGGCAAAGATTATGATAGTTACGATATGATATATGCTTATTATTCCGTATTTCAATTTTGTCAGCATGTAGTAGGCGTTTATACGTCAGCCAGCCAGCTAATAATTTCTTCAACCCCACCTCACCGTAGTACGTCTGTTAGTGTAAAGTCGTGAGTCAGAGTCAGCCTCCTTTGGAATCCCTGGCGGGGTAAAAAGGGAACAGAATGGGTACTGGTCCTGGTACTTGTCCCACATCAGACACGACATGTGGACCCACTGATGGGTCATCATGCTAACAATAGAGGGGACAGAATGGGCCGGTGATGGGCCTGCCTCAAGTTAGAATGGGCTTTTTGTTTCTTGTCTGGCTCTGTTCGTCACGGATAACGATAGCAATCGCCTTGCGCTAGAGACCACAATGAGGTCTATATATTACTTTATTAAAGGAGGAGTGACGTGAGGTAGGTTGAACTTGAAGGACTATATAATATATAATTAAGGCAATACACTGATGTTAGTAATAATTTATAACTATATGCATGCCCATTTTAGTTGTAGAGTGGATTGACAAGGGAAATCGATCGATGATGACCATATTGTTATTAAATTAAGATGTTTAGCTATTTCGATCGAGTTTAAGATGAAAAATATGGATATGTATATTTGTGATTAGACAGTGGAACAAGTAACTATGCTGGTCGTAATTGGATATGTATTAGTAATTAGTTGGGATGTCAAACTTCAAACTCCCGCGGTTCTAGTCATTTACATTGTTGTAGTTGTAGATTACGTGTGTGTCTTCTAATATGTAACCGCACAATATAGTTCAACTAGGCCGGCGGCGGATACGTACGTTGTTGTAAAAACTTTTACTTGGACGTACGTACCTACCGGTAAATTAAATCAATATCGGCCTAATTAAATTTGACCCCGCGGACAAATGAAATACTTGTACATTAAGGTAGCTAAAAGATGAAACGTTTTAAACGATATATATTGAATTCTACAGTGTTTGGGTTGAATAAGTTTCCACCCTATTTTGTAGTTTTACACTTGGCCGCCTAAGGCTCCGTTTGATACCTAGCTTTACTTTTGCTAGTAGATTAATCTGTAGTATATGAGCCACATGTCACTATTTAATTTGTTGCTTTTTCTACTGTGCCCCACACTCCTTCTCACAACCCAGCTTTATCCAAGCGCGGATATTGCTACGTTTGAAATTGAGGGGAGATTAATCCCAGCATCGAACGGACTCTAAGTGCTATAATGAATGACTACTACAGATGGGGTTCAAAAAAAAAAAGAATGACTACTACAGATCAATAAGGGAAGGGATTAGACTTCGTACATCAAAGTAACTCAATTTAATTGTGTCCATCATTTTCAAACTGCACTATGGATGCATGCCAACCAAAATTGGCTTCTTTCTTTCTTTCTTCAAGAAGCAAAACAAACCGGTCGTACATAGTACGCAGTAATGTTCACGGATTTGGTGAACTAACACGCATACTTTAGTACAATTGACCGGCAATCTTATCTTATCTTATCTTGAAAAAAAAAGAAAAAAAAATGCTCACGTGTGTTTCAAAAAAAAAAAAAAGTTGTAATTGAACAGGGTTTTAGACGGCACGCAACGCAACGCAAGCAAGATGATCCTCTATTTTGCGCGCGCGGACAGATGGAATACTGTTGCATGTTACATGCCCCCATGTCCTTAATTTGCCTTCATTATGCACGTATGAAAAATTGAAAATTGAAATGCGTACGTATGTGCTGATGCTCCTCCGCCCATAACATCAAAACAGTACGCTAGCTGAACGACTTTTGTCAAGTATCTTCCCGCCCGCCCGCCGACCGACCTTGTTTTATCGTCCAGGGTCAAAATTTGTTTAATTTTTCCTTGTCTCCTTAATATTTTCTTAGTTACATAACAATTAATTTGACCTCGATCGGGTCAAACAATCATCCCCCGAAAAAGTTTCTATTTATATTGTTGACAAAATGTCAATGATAATGACGATGAGAACAACAATTAATAATGATGATTGGATTGGTAGTCGTGGTTGTTGGTATTGTTGATAATGTTTACGTCTTTTTTATTGCTGTTAATACTCTATAGTGATTATTACTATTGCTGTTTTAATTGTTGTATATTGTATTGTTTTGCAAGAATTGGATCGTTATAACTAAATGTCCAATTGAGAAACAACAATGTATCCCATGGCATGAATAGTACGAATAATCAAATTACCCCTATGGCATGCATGAATTGTTCGAATAATTAAGATGCATGATTCACCATTAATTATCATCGTGGCATGCTCTCAAATTCAACGATCTAGAAAACTCATGAGATTGACATACCGCAAAAATATTCGTTTTCTGTTTGATGTACCTTCAACAATATTTGCCCGCTGCTGGAACTAGCTAACCATGCATGATCGAATCGCGATGACTACGTAGTTAGCACCTAAATGTATCGAAATTGATCAATCATCATCATCACCGCAATGCATCATTATTAATTAATGTGGTTCGAATTTGTGTCTTCCACCTTTTTTCCCCTAATTGAGATGGGACAATCCAAATTTCGTCTCCTTTCATGCGACTTCAATAAATTACAACAACAATCACATTCAATGTGAACTTTTAGACTTGCTAAATTTGTCATGATTGTAAAATTTCCTGGCTTGATCCGAATTTTAAACTGAAAAATACCACTCCGTTCAATAAATATTTTTCTATTGAATAGTAATATTTTTAAACAATAATTAATTAATTAAGAGAGTATATAAATATACCAAATCGAAAATCATATTAACTCAAAATTTTGAAACTGCCAAAACTGAATGTTACTATAAGATAATAGTAATGCGAAACAGATTAATTTGAATCTGAATTATCTAAAATAACTGTAATTCAGAATTGAATCAATTCGGATTTTCTTTAAATTACAGTAAAAAGACAAAAAAGCTTGATATCGATATATGTCGGGCTTCAATTATCATCATATATAATCAGTGATTGTCTTGTCATCATGAATCATGATATGATATTACTTCTTTTAGCTAGGAATTTTTTAATTTGATTCATGTCAATTTAGTCACGTGTTGTTATATACTTCTATTTACGTACATTCTAAATAGCTAAAATTCAATTCAATACGTAATAAGTTTATAAAGGAATTGATTAGGATGGCTATGAGAAGTAAGTGAAGTTGATGAAAAAGGATGTAATTTAGAGTATCATCGTGTTTAGGTTTAATTAACTCTAATAATTGACGTGAATGAAAATACAAGTAAAGATATAGTAATATCTATAATGCCATTCAGTTTTTAATAGAGAAGATTTACATATGTGGGTAATGTGTCTCTTTCTAATTGTCAAGTAGCTAGGGTCAAACGTACCGTACAAATTCACATTTTCAAATTTTGTTTAATTTTTCTTGTCTCCTGTAAAGTTTCTTAGATAACAATTAGTTTGACCCCAACATGTAATCGATCGGGTCAAACAATCCCCCGAACAAGTAAGTTACTTTTTTGGGAAATTTACAGTGCCCACCCACGAGGTTTTAAGGATTAACACTGCCCACCCACGAACTCTTGAATTTAACACTACCCACCCATTAATTTTTATAACAATGTCATCTGTCATCCTTTTTGTAATCTTCCGTCCACATCTGTTAATTGTTGACCATTTGTTTTATTTTGAACATCTTCATTCCAACTCACCGGTCATCCTCATACTTTCACCACCGCCATTAACACATCACACCACATCCACATTCACGCCACACTATTATCTTCATCCCGTCGATCCATCGTCATCCTCGACTCACTACCATCCTTCTTCATCGACGCCATCCAAGCACTGCACTACCACCGTACCATATTCACGGACTCGACACGACATTATCACCCATCATCCTCACGCCATCGCCATCATCATCTTCACCTTCGTAAGCTCATCGGCAACTTCATCTTCGAACAGAGGAAAGCACACCCGCATACTCGCATCACATTCACCACCGCTTCCATCCTCTTCATCACTAATCATCGGTCTCCATCTCCATCACTAAGCCCACCATTCACCAACTTCACGACTACCTTCATCATCTTCTCCGTTTTTACGCCTTCACCACCATACATCCTCATCGAACAGAGGAGAAGGATTTCCCCATCGTCATTCTCCACTTCATTTTCATCGCGCATCACATCAACTCATACACCCATATATTCATCAACGCCACGACCGTCACCATCGCTTTCCTCCACAACATCTTCGCCTCGCCTAACATAGCACCACCGTCATCACTCACTGCTCCGACATCCATTTACGCCTGCATCGCATCATCACAACACCACCATCTTCATCGGTCACCAAGCACCATCACCGCAACCCGTAACCTCTTTCACCATACCCATTCACATCTTCAATATCATCGCCTCCGCAAACCTCGTCACCACATCCACGCCCACACCATTGATATCGCCACGAGCAGTACCACCGCCTTCATTCCATCACCGTCGTTTTTCTTCCACTCGTCGTCTTCTTCGCTACCACCTCGCACACCCGCACCGCCAGTTATCTTCGTCGGACCCGCGGCCACATTCAACGCCATCGAGAAGCGGAGTGGAGAAGCGGAGTGGAGAAGAACGAGATCGAGAAGCGGACATAATCGAACATCCAGGGCAAGGAAATCGATACAGAGAACAGAATCAAGGCAGCGACATTGAAGACGGTGGAATTTCGAACCCTAAATCGACATTGGTATTGAGAAGGAGAAGAGGGGCGTACACAGTGATGACGATTCAGCAAGGTTATGGCGATTTAGCATTCAGAAATCACGTACTGGCAGAAATTTATTTGCGATCAGACGAAGCTAGAGTCGAAGAAGAAGGGAGGAGAACGTCGAAGAAGGGAGGAGAACAACGTCGGGGATTGTCGAAGAAGGGAGTAGAAATGTATTTGCCAAAACGCTGGGTTTTGTATTGTATTATATCAGTTTGGTCAAAATAAAACAAATGGTCAACAATTAACAGATGTGGACGGAAGATTACAAAAAGGATGACAGATGACATTGTTATAAAAACTGATGGGTGGGCAGTGTTAAATTCAAGAGTTCGTGGGTGGGCAGTGTTAATCCTTAAAACCTCGTGGGTGGGCACTGTAAATTTTCCTACTTTTTTTATTTACTTTGTTGACAAAATGACAATGAGAACAACAATAATGATGTGTTGTTAGTAGTGGAGATATTAATATTGTTTGTATTGCTTTTAGTGTGGTATTGATTGTTTACGTTATTTTTTTTATTGCTGTTATGCTATAGTGAGTGACTATTAGTACTATTGTTGTTTTAATTATAATTGTTATAGTATTGTTTTGCAATTATTGGATCTAATTAAATGCCCATTTCCATGAAAAATTGGTCTCTACATTCTTTTCATGTCTCCTCTGTTTGATCGATGTATATTCTTCGTTGATCATCTTTCGTTTATTTTCACTTTCTCTGACCAATTTGTTCGCTTCCTCAGAAAAGCTCAATCTTTGCTGCTGCTGCTGCTGGAACTAACTAACCATGATCGAATCGATGACTACTACTCGTAGTACGTAGTTTTTTTTTTTTTTTGAATAAATGATGTATGTATATATTAAGAAACGAGAACTGATAGCGTTAGATACATAGAGGCTCCATATATCTGAAATACAAAAGCCCTCCGTAGAGGTGAACAAAATAGCATAGAGCTAAAAACAATGCCAGCAGGCTAAAGAAACAAAGGGCTAGAATAGTCGTTGAGCAGAGACAGCGCTACTCAGCCCACTAAAATATGAAAATTACAACCGATAGATAACCATGTCGGTCCTAGGAGCAGAGCACCCTATCAAGCCAGTCGAAGTCTGCGCTGGATCGGTTAATCTTAATCCCTATGATGGCTTTAGTTGCAGCTTTGATATCGGCAATAACAAGAGTGGAGTCTCTGGATTGGTTGGCCATAGCACGCTTGCATCTTTCGATCCATATGTGATAGACAACATTTGCAACTACCGCTCTTTTACGAGGTCGATTGGTCGATGCCGTTTGCAGTAGCGAAGGATCCATGCTGCACAGCTACGAAGACTCCTCCGTTTGGTTGGAATTCCTAGCCAGTCGCAGATAGCCCACCAGACCCTGCAAGAGTACCTGCAATGGAAGAAAAGATGGTTGCTTGTCTCTTGAGCATGCTCACAGAGCCAGCATCTATTAGCAAGACATATGCCCCATGATTGGAGCTTGTCACAAGTTTTAAGTTTACCCTTCAAAGCAACCCACAAGATAAATTTGGCTTTGGGAATAGACCAACTTTTCCAACAAATATTATACCATTGGAAGATCTGGGGAGGGACGGAGACGTCTTTGTAGAATAAGCTAACCCTAGGGCGGGAGGGGTAGGAGCTGAGGGAGATGGCATCATTAGGAGAGCCACATTGCTTTACCCACCAGTCCCTAGCGTGAAGGATAGCTTTCCAAGTCCATGGATCATTGCCTTTAGCAGTAGTCGTCCAGATGGTGCTAGGGTTGTGCAGGAAGAGCTTGTGGATCCATTGGATCCAAAGGCGCTCTGAATCCTGAGTGATGGCTGAAATGGTCTTGAGCATGAAACACATATTCCATTTGTGGATGTCCTTAAGTCCTAGACCACCATTTATCTTGGTATTTGTGATAGAGTGCCAGGCCACTGGAGGGGTAGTATTACTCTCTGCCTCCCCCGACCATAGGAACGACCTAAGGCAAGTGATGATTCTTTTGATGACGTTCTTAGGGATAGAGATGCAGGAGGCCCAGAAACCCACTACGCCAAAGAGTGTGCTCTGAATAAGGGAGAGCCTGCCTGCAAAGGAGAGGGATTTACTCCCCCAAGATGTTATCGCTTTGCGGATGCTATCAATGAGGGGGTTAAAATCAGCGGCTCTAGGCTTCCTAGCCGTGATTGGGATGCCGAGATAGCGGAAAGGGAAGGAACCCTGATTAAACCCTGTTAGTTGAATAAGCGTTTCAGCAAGGGTGGGGTTTACCCCTCCCAGGAATAAGTCAGATTTGGCTGGGTTAAGCTTAAGACCAGAGGTTTCTGAGAAGAGATGGACCTTGTTAAGCATGGATGCTATTGAGCTTTGGTCTCCTCTACAGAATAAAAGGGCATCATCGGCGAAGAAGAGGTGGGAGATACGGAGGGAATTGCATGAGGGGTGGTAGCGGAAGTCGGGGGTGGAAGGGAGTTGGTCAAGAAGCCTAGAGAGCATATCCATAACTAGCGCAAAAAGGTAGGGGGAGAGGGGGTCCCCTTGGCGCAGGCCTCGTTCCCCTTTGAATGATGTCGAGGGCGAGCCATTGATGTTAATCGCGAAGGAGGTTGAGGTGACACACTGAAGAATCCAGTTACTAAACTGGGGGGAAAGTTTAGGAAGGAGAGAGTATCCTGGAGGAATTTCCAGTCAACAGTGTCGAATGCCTTCCTAATATCCATCTTCATTGTACACCGAGGAGAAATGTTCGCTCTTTGGTAGTTTTTCATCAGGCATGAGCAGAGCTGGATGTTATCTGAGATAAGGCGCCCTTTAATAAAAGCTCCTTGGCTGGGACTCACCAGAGAGGGGAGGACGTTCCTGAGCCTATCAGCCAGGATTTTGCTTATAAGCTTGTATAGTGTATTGCAGCATGAAATAGGTCTATAGTCCCCCGGTGACGAGGCATTATCAGTTTTGGGAATAAGGGTGATAAGAGTTGCATTAAGCTCTTTAAGCAGTCTTCCACTATGGAAGAAGCTTTTGATGGCGCTACAAATGTCCTCACCAATGATGTCCCAGGCTGCTTTGAAGAATTTAGCAGTATAACCATCTGGGCCAGGGGATTTATCATCGCCAATGGAAGCGAGGGCTGATCTAATTTCACTATTCTCAACGGGATGGGTTAAGAAAGACCATGATGAGTGGTCAAGAATTCTGACATGATCCAAGTTAAGCTCAGCAAATGAACGCTGAGGGGGAGCCCTGGTGCCTAGGATTAGACAGAAGTGGCCAACCAGACAGTTTTCAATGTTTGAAGGGGTTTGGAGGGTCTCCCCTTGATCATTTATAATTGATGCGATGGAGTTCTTATTCCTTCTAGCTTTTATGGCTCTATGGAAGTAGGAAGTATTAGAGTCTGCCCACCGAAGCCAACGGGTTTTAGAGAGCTGGCGAAGGAAAAGAAGCTCATGGGAGTCCCTGACAATGAGGTTGTGCCTAAGCGATTTTTCCTGAGAAATTAGGGTTGGGTTCCATGGGTCAAGGTCCAGGTTTCTTTGAACGTCACTAAGCTTATTTCGGATACTTTGACCTTTGTCCCCCAGGGATCCAAATTCAGATTTGTGGAGATTGATGAGCCCTAGCTTGAGGTGTTTGAGCCTTTGAACGATAGTGTAAAACTGGCTCCCACTTGGGGCAAGATCCCATGCATCCCGAACAAGGGGGAGAAAGGAGGGGTCCTTGGTCCAAAGATTGAGAAACTTGAAGCTTCTTTTTCGAGGGGTTGTAGCTGGAAGGGAGATCACCATGGGGCTATGATCCGAAACCAGGGGAGGAAGGAAGGAGGCATAACTGGTGGGGAACGCCAGAATCCAATCTTCGTTAACCAAGACCCGATCAATCTTCCCTAAAATGCGGTCATGGTCGTATTGATTATTCCACCAGGTGAAGAATCGGCCATAAAAGTGAAGGTCTTGTAGCTCAGCCTTGGAGACACAGTCAGCAAAGTCACGATAGTCTCTAGGGTGAGGGTTCCGACTACTGAGCTTATCTGCGCATAGAGAATATTGTTAAAGTCCCCCGCCACCACCCAGGGGCCACTGGTACTTTGGCTAAGATTAATAATATCCTCCCATAGCTGGGATCTCAGACTTTGGTTGTTCCTCCCGTATACTATGGAAAGGGTAAGATCTATGGTGCCCAAAATAGACACTTTGCAGGAGAGAATTTGGTCAGAGCAATGGATAGGGGTGAGAGCTATAACAGAAGGATTGAATAGTAGCCAGATGCGGCCACTATGATGCGCCCCATAGTTATGGACAAAGCTCCAGGATGGAAAGAAGCGAGCAAGAATAGAGGGGTGGTTGTTAAGCGAAACATGGGTTTCAAGGAGGGCAAAGGCACAAAGATTATTGTTGGCCACAAATTTTTGGATCTCAAGAAGCTTGGGGCGATCGTTACAACCCCTAACATTCCAGACTGCAATATTCATAGAGAAGGTGGAGTAGGAGGGTGAGGGCCAACACCCTTATCTAAGATATCAAAGGAGTTAGCCAGCTGGAGAGAGAGGTCTTTAGGAACAAAGTTCACGGTTTTGTCGAGAGGGCTCCTCCCTTTAGGGGGGACCACTTGCCAGCTTTCCTCAGGAAGGGGCTCTAGGATAAGCTGGAGAGAGGGTGACATGGTCCCACTAGGGTGCATTGGGAGGGGGTAGAGAGAGAGAGACAAGAGCCTGTGGGAGGGCTTGGGTAACAGAGGAGGAACTAGGGTGCAGGTCGAGGTCAGGTTGAAGGGACGAGATAGGAGGTTGGCCGACCGTTGAGTTAAGACCGGAAGAGGGGAAGACAAGGCTGAGTCGGCTGCTGGATAATTGTCCCTCCACAAGGACGGGTAGGGGTAACAAGGGAGGAACGATGTCTCCCTCAGATTGCTTCGGAGCAATGGAAGAGCGGGAGATCGGGTGCATAGGCACCTGGGTGCGCTCAGCTTTGACAGTCCTCGGACAACGGGCAGAAGAGTGCCCAAGAAGGTTGCAAGTTGAGCAGGAAATGGGCTCCCATTCAAGATACCTGCTGAACCACGGTGTCACTAGGGGCGTGAATCTCGATATCTCTAACCAAATCAAGGTTGAATCAACTTCGACGAGGACTCTAGCATAGGATATTCTGGTCTTAGAGGCTGTAGCTTGGTTAGTGTGCAGAGGAGTGCCGAGCTTAGAGCAGATTTTCCTAAGGCTCGATTGGGACCAAAGACTAGTGTGGAGACTTGGTAGTTGGATCCAGACAGGGATACAGTTGAGGTCTTTCGGATTGAAGGAAACATCGGGAGACCATTTTTTAAGAACCAACGGTGATGAATAGAGAAGCCAAGGGCCCTTATCAAGCACCTGTTGGAAATCTTCCTCCTTATCAAATCAGAAGAGGAACCATCCCTCCTCATGTAGAAGAATTTGGGGGGTAGCTACAAAGTTCCAGGCACGCTTCACAAATTCTTTGACAATATTAAAGCTGTATTTTTTACCCCAGATACAACCAACTAGAGCATTTCTCCAATAGTCAATTTCGGGTAACAGATCATGCTCCTCAATTGAAACATAATGGCTATCCGAGTTTAGAATGTCATCATCATCAATGCGCAAGGACATGCCACAACTTGATTTTTGTTTAGCAAGAAGCATGTCAAGGAACAAGGGATTAGGTTGCATACCTGCCGTCGGTTTAGGACGAGTAGATCTCTTGGCCAAGGCAATACGCTTAGACCCTCGATCTTTATTTCCCATTTGAGGCAGCATGGATCTAGTGGTCTTGGAGAGAGCCGGGAAATCCTCCTCCTCAACCCCATTAGACGGTGGGGTGAGCTCTTTTTGGAGCATCTGCAGATTCCGGTCAGATGAAGGACCTAAGGGGTCCACAAAAATCTCCTCAGGTTGCTCCTCCTCACGCACCAAATGATCACCTGTTTGGTCCGCTCCAGCTGAGGAGGCAAGATTATGATGGTCCACTTCTTCCTGGATCGAATCATGGGAGGCATTCAGGCATCCAGAAGGGTCAATATTTTGACCGCCAATAACAGAAGCTAGCATGGCCCTGTCTTGTTCCAATTGGGTCGCTTCTGCCCATATATCAGCAGGGGAGGGGTGCGAAGAGATAGCTCCAGGCGAGCCCAGTGGCACCACCACTTGCACCGGAGTTGCAACAGTCACAGAGGACGGCGGGTCAGAGGCGGCGTCACCGCCTGGATCCACACAGCCGGCAGAGGAAGAGGGGGGAGCCACAACAGAGGTCGACGGCGTTTCCTGATGCTCTGCTGAGGGAGGGAGAAGAGACGACAGCAGCTCCATTCCTCTCTGACTGGAGGCGGATTCCAGAGCCACCGTGAACAGGGGGGAGGGCGAGGTCGCCGGAGAAGCAAACGAGGGGGTCGGAGACGCTGCAGCTTTGGGCTTCTTGCGTCCCATTAGAAGGGGGAAGGGGAGGGGAAGCACCTACGACGGGGACCTTGCCACCAGGCGGTGGCCTGGCGGCGCGGCGGGGACCGGCGGAGGCTCTCAGGTGGCGGCGGACTTGAGCAGGCTGGGGGCGGTGAAGGCCAACGACAGAGAAGAAGATGAACCAGGGAAAGAGGATGGGGGTGCGCGTGAGGCGCGTACCAGTGCGCAACGGGCAAAAAAATCTTACTGTGGCTTACTCGTAGTACGTAGTTAGCAGCACCTAGCTATATCGAAATTGATCAATGATAATCATCTGCACTGCATCATTATTATAGACCGAGGATGTGTCTCCTACTCTTTTTTACTGTAATTGGAATCGGACAATCCAGATTTGGTTGCTGGATTCTTCTTCGTCTTCTTTCCCTTTTTCCACCTCGACAACCGAGTTAACACAACAAAAAAAGGTTATATTATTGGGGAAAGAATTCAGGGATTTTGGGTTAATATTGTATCCATCACCTAATAGATCGAAGGTTTTAGAAATTTAATATATTTATGACGAAAAGTTTTTCACCCACAATCGATTAACTGGCATAATTCATGTGGAAAAATATAAATCTAATAATTTAAAATATTTATGAAAATATTTTTTCTCCAACAATTAATTAACGGCCAAAATTATTTTGGAAAAAATTAAATACAATAATAAATAACTCGTAATTATCCGGGAAAAATATTAATTTAATAATTAAAATGTTTGTAGCAAAATTTTCTTCTAAAACTAAGTGGAAAATATAAATCCAATAATTTATTATATTTAGGAAAAACGTATATAACTATGAGTATTTATTTCTATATGTAATCATAATTCTAAAAAATATTAAATATTAACAATGTGTAACAAAAATTGTAGCCGCTTTATTTTATCCTCAAATATATAACAAATCTTTACACCAATATCTATGGTAACAAAAAAATAAACTAGTTAATTACACCATAAAAACATCTAATATTATACAATCTATTCCTGTCAGCAAATAATAAAATTTTGTGATTGTATCTCCCAATTCAGCAGCACCATCATTATCTATTTACTAGTTGAATATGGAATGCCGCACTCTGTAGCTCCAATATAAGGTCTTTTAAAAAATATCTCTTGGTTTCGTCAACACTACATGAAACCAGTGAGCGTCTTTCCCTTCTGGGACATAAAACACTTAACTGTCTCAGAAGATAAGATGAACGGATTTCCTTCAAATTCCACCTGTGTATCAAACGATTGAAATTTACCAATAGCAGCAACTCTCACAGTAAAATAGGAGCAGTAATTACAGAAGCTTGAAGTTATTCTCTATTATGCTGGTACGCAATCACAACCTTCATCCAAAATCAGGAACTAGTCACAGAGAAAACAAAAATTCAAGATACAACGATAGCAGGGAGCAACCATTCTGACTGCTCTAGTCAAGCACAAACAATAATACCAACACAGCTGTCACTTGCACCTTAAACCGACAACGTTTAACGTCACCAGTTCACTAACTGAGAAAGAATAATAATTTCAGATTGACCAGAAGCAGAAGCAATTCGGATGTGCAATTTGATTCAAGTGGAGATAGGTCCATGGAAACAACAATTTCAGTGGGCTGGAGAGAATAGAGCGTAACTTCTATGTCAGTCAAGCAGGAGTGGAAACAGTGATTCCCTGGGGAATGGTTTGTTGTGTGAATTGGGCTACCCTCCATTGTAGTGAATAAAGCTCTCAGGCAGACTTGGGGGAATTACAATGGAAGCAATAACAACGGTTACCACCAGGTTTTAAATTTACTGATGGAAGCTATAAATTTGACGTGAGAGTTTTAAATTTGGTGGGAGAGAGATTTTAATGAAAAGTAAAAAAATATGGGGGAATTTCACATAGTGGAAGACATGCCAGTTACATTGTTGGTTTTTATATATAAGAAAAAAAGATAATGATGATAAAATTTGTTGGTGGAAAGTTTTGTCTTCCTACAAATGAAAAGATAACTACCATAAAGTTGTGGGAGATTTTATTCCGAATAATAACTATTTGCTGGAATATTTAGGTGAGAAATCTTGAAGGAAATTTGTTTCCCAATAATAAATATATAGTTGGAAGTTTTTTTCTTATAAATAGAATGATAATGGTGAGAAAATTCCGGGGGTTTTTCTCCTACCAGTAACTATATAGTTAGAAGATTCTTTTTCTTCTTTTAATTAGAATATAAATAAAACCATAATGGTGAGATGATGCACAGAGTGTTTTTTATTCCCAAAAGTAACCATGTTCCCATAGATTTTTTCCTGCAAATAAAAAGGTAATTAATGGTGATAACTTTGGTGAGAAAAGATTTTGTTCACCAGTAAAAATTCTGTAGGAAATTGTTTCCCAATAGTAACTGTATAGTCACAATTGTTGGGCAAAATTTTATCTGGATACATGGGAATATTTTTACCCAATAATAACTATATGCTAGAAGATTTTGCTATAAATGAAAAAGATGATGTGAAAAAAAAATTGGGAATTATATTTACCCGATAATAACTATCTTCTCTAATATTATCCTCCAAAGATATTGTGAGAAAAAAATATTAGATACTTTTTCCCATAATGATTGACAATGAGGAATGAAAAATGGGGAAACAATTTTATCACAAAAATCAATTTAAAGAAAATGAAAAGGCTCTTCTTTTTGTTCAGAATATTTAAACGGGTAATTTATGTAATCAATATTCTTTATACTTGTGAGGGAAAAGAATTCTCCCATTCTGGGGTGTCAATAATCTAACCTGTTTTTGTAGTGTAAGACGACAATGACCAAACAATCAAATTCAATTACACTTATATGTAATTAATGACAACTTTTAGACATGGTTAACGTTTCAAACGTGATTCAGTGATTCATAATCCGCGATTTTTTTTCTTGTCATCATGAGGATGTTGGTTCTTATAGGATTGTTTAATTTTTGAACCATGAATGTCAATTATATAAGTCACGTTGTTAATTATAGTTAATTATAACTTAACGTCATGAACTTATTATTCAAATCTAAGGCTGTAGCATACTTTAATTTACGTACATTCTAGTAATAGGTAAATTCAATTCAACACGTAAGTTTTTAAGGGAATGATTAGGATATATGGCTATGTAAAAAGAGCTTTGAAGGAAGTAATTTGTGTAGTGTTAGCGTATCATCGTGCTTAGGTTTATTAACTCTAATCATTGACGTGAATGAAAATACAAGTAACGATAAAGTCATATCTATAATGCGATTCAGTTTTTAATAGTGTAATCAATGAGCATTTTTTTTTGAAATAATGATTGATATATAAATGGTAAGGAATTACAAGATAGTTAGATACATAGAAACACTATGTATCTGAGTACAAGTAGGTCGTCATAGCTATGAGGAAGTTGGGTTTACCAGATCCTCCTAACCACCACATAAAACCAGTGAAACGGTGACAAGAATTATCCAAGGGCAGTTGCCAAAATACAATTACATGGGATAACCAATTGGAAATCGTACGTATAGAAAGGTCCTAAGAGCAAAGAACTCTATCAAGCCAGTCAAAGTTTGATCTAGCTGAATTCATCTTCGTCCATATGATAGCTTTCATTGCCGCCTTGATGTCAGAAATTATGAGAGAGGGGTCTCTGGCTTGGTTTGTCATTGCTCGTTTACATCTTTTAATCCAGATGTGATAGATAACATTGGCGACAACCGCTCTCTTCACCAAGTCCGTCGGGCGCCGTCTCCTGTAGTATCGATTGATCCAGTGTGAACAGCTACGGAGGCTTCTCATGTTCGTGGGGATACCCAACCAGTCACAAGTGTTCCACCAAACTCTGCTCGAGTACCTGCAATGGAAAAAAAGATGGTCGCTTGTCTCCTGAGCACGCTCACAGAGCCAGCACCTATTAGCAAGACAAATGCCCCACGATTGGAGCTTATCACAGGTTTTAAGTCTACCTTTTAGAGCAATCCACAAGATAAATTTAGCCATGGGGGCGGACCAAGAGTTCCAGCATATATTGAACCAGGGAAAGGGCCGGGGAGGGGTAGAGACATCTTTATTGAAATTGCTGACCCTGGGGCGGCTAGGATAGGAGTGGAAGAGGGAATAGGCATCATTGGGTGACCCACATTGCTCAATCCACCAATCCCTAGCATGAAGGATAGCTTTCCAGGTCCAAGGATCATTCCCTTTCGCAATGATCGTCCATATGTTAAAAGTGGGCAGTAAGAGCTTATGGATCCATTGGATCCAAAGGCGCTCCGGGTCGTGGGCAATGGCAGAGATAGTCTTGAGCATGAAGCACATATTCCATTTGTGGATATCCTTAAGCCCTAGTCCGTCATTTTTCTTAGAGTTTGTAATGAAGCTCCAAGCAACTGGGGGGCAGAGCTGCTTTCAGCCTCACCTGACCAAAGGAACGAACGAAAACAGTTGTTGACCCTTTTAATGACCGATTTAGGGATAGCTATACAGGAGACCCAGAACCCAACAATACCGAAGAGTGTACTTTGGATGAGCGCAAGCCTGCCCGCAAACGAAAGGGATTTACTGCTCCAAGAAGTGATAGCTTTACGGATGTTATCCATTAAGGGGTTGAAATCCGTAGCTCTAGGCTTCCTAGCTGTGATCGGGATGCCAAGATAGCGAAATGGGAATGACCCCTGATTAAATCCCGTTAGTTGGATAAGCGAGTCAGCAAGCGCAGGGGTAACCCCCCCCCCCCAAGGAATAGGTCTGATTTGGTGGGGTTAAGCATAAGCCCAGAGGCATTAGAGAAAAGATTAATTTTGTCTAGCATAAGCGTGATGGAGCGTTTATCTCCTCTGCAAAATAGGAGGGCATCGCCAGCAAAGAAAAGATGGGTGATACAGAGCGATTTGCATGAAGGGTGGTAATGGAAGCCAGTGGAGCACTGAAGTTGGTCAAGCAGACGAGAGAGAATATCCATAATGTAACACCCCTATAATAATAAAACAACAGCGGAAAATAAACTAAAGGTGCTACAGACCATCGGGCTCCAAACACCCGGTACCAACCTCACCAATTACCACCATTACAATTAACTAAGTTACGGTCTGAACTTCGAGAAAACTTAACATAAACATAACGATAATAAAACACATTCACTCTCCATAAACCTAATCCCATCCCAAACGCTCATTCTCTTTGTGGCCACCTGTAAATCAATTCGTACCTGCAAGATGAAACCAAACAGCCCACCCCGAGAGGGGTGAGTCAGTTCCCTGGAATGGAACTGGTACAATTCTCCAAAAACAAACTTATAAAACATAACTCTTCAAAATAAACAGTAACATGAAAACAAACTCTTAAAAGTAAAACAGAGATAAAACACTTCAAAACAAACAAGTTAAAGAGAAAAGAAAACAAGACAAAGATAGAGATAAAGAACTTCCAAACCAAGTCATCCACTTAAGTAGTCACACCACATAGTTAGTAAGCATCCATTGTTGATGTTAGAACCAATTCTGGTTAAGAAGAGAAAGACTTAAGTAGTCACAAAGGACTAGGAGTGACATTAATATCCATAACCCGTGGTAGACAGTTTATGTCTCCACCATTTCAGAAGATGATTCCCATAGACAAAATATACTCAAGAGTGGAATAAACCAATTGGGAGAGATGGCCCCCACCGCCAGTCAGTTGTCACAAGGACGAGGTAAATAGACCTCCACTGTCAGTTGTCACAAGGACGAGGTAAACAGACCTCCGCTGTCAGTTGTCCATATGGACGAGGTATAGCAGACCTCCACTGCCACCGACCCGTTCTCAGTCATCGGTGAAAAGTGTGTGCACCACTTAATAGAAATAATCCATACTCCATACCAAGAATAACACTTTCTCATATTCCATTAGATCACTAACTACCCAGAGCAATACCAAAACACTCAGTCCTACAGAGTGCAGAAGCGTAAACCCTAAGCAGCCAATGTCCAACGGGGTACCAAATAGAAGGAATCAATACCCATGTAAGTTTCACATTCAAGGCTCAGTTAGTCACACAAGCTGAGTTAGTTATACAACCATGCCCTTTTAGAAATTCCTCTTACAGTCAGTTAGCGTTTTCCAAAACATTCCACAAGACCAACAGCAACAATATCGGAGTACGAGAAATCGTACAAAACATTCCATAGAGTTCAAAACACAACACGCTGAGTACGAGAAATCGTATAGAACATTCCATAAAGTCCAAAACACCACAAGCTGAGTACGAGAAATCGTACCTGGGTAACGCTGTAGCAGTTCTAATCAACTTGCGCAAACAATCAACAGTACTCTGAAGAATATTAAAGGTAATCTATCATCAATCACTTGTAGCCTATGTTACGCTTAAGTAAACTCAATAATCTTTTAAGCCCTCACTTAAATGTTATGTATAATCTTTGTGTTATCTGAGAACGTTGTATAGCCCAAGGTGGTAAGATCAAGGAATGTATTCGATCAACATTTGCTAATTGTCCACTCCTATCCACTTTATTCATACTTAACCACATCCTCACATTCAAGACTTTTGAGACCTCTATATCATAAATGTGTTTATGTTATATAATTAAATCTAAGAATTTCGATAATAATCTTAAGCTCAATACCTTTATTCTTAATTTAGAATAAACATTGTATTATGACCTATGATGGACTCATCTCAGAATACTATACTATTATCTCACAATGTAAAGATTATGTATTTAAACAATATCTACTAGACAACCCATTATGATTAAGTCTTTCCCTTAACTTAATTAAGATCTACATCTTGTATATTGGAATCATAATGTTGTAGATACAATTTATTATAACTTAATTGAGCCACTAAACTCAATTATCATATCCTTAGTTCAGAATGACTTCCTATTATAACCGTCTAATAATCTTGCCATAAGATGTTGAATTGCCTCTCATATTGAAACAACTATATTATAGTTAACTTAGACTTATCGAACTCTTACATTTAGTATTCACAAGGTACATTATTTGCTTAATTATTACCTATATAATAAGGTGTTTAAATATAACCTTTTATGTATCATTACTTACCTTTAATCTCCTAAATGTTTTATTTTTACACACATACACTCTATAGACTATGTATAATCCTTTTGTACTAAACTTCAATAAACTTAAGCCTTAAATACGTTTTAAATTGTTTTACAAAACCCAAGGTTTCAAAGGAATAACCTAATAAATAAATTTCCTTTATTATATTTAGGATGGACAATATATCTACATAGAGTAGAATTTATCAAAGAATCAAATTCTGGTTCGTAAGTGAAATTGTTAATTATTTCATAAGATAATCTATTATGAAAATTCTCATATTTTATATTCAAAATAACATTTCATAATTTCCCATTACCGTAAAGTATATCAATATAATATCTTATGTAACTTAGTTTTATCTAATAAAAGGTTCAATGACTTTAAGTATCAAATTTCTATTTGCAAACCTTTTTGTAAATCTTTAACTATTATGTACATCACTTATTTATAAACTCACATCCTGAATATTGGTAATAAATGTATTTTATATGGCTTAACTAATTCTAAGAAACTTAAGGATTATTATTTAGATTAATCTCCTAATCATAGTTTAATATCATTTTTATATCATAAGCCTTTTAATGATTTTATCTTAAAATATTAAGTTATTACTCAATACTATAAATGTTAAGAAATGATTAAATATAGACTTACTAATCCACCTCACGTTTAGATGTACAAGTATTTTACTTATTTTACTATGGTTTATATAATAAGAACATCTAGATGTAAACGTATCACATTTGCTTATCATTAATTATGGAATAAGATCTATTTGTACAACATTTTATGTAATCACAATTTTTCCTAAGTTTTAACTTATTAATTACTTAATCCCAATTTAAGATTTACATCCTGGTCGTTGACAAATAATACTATACATGTATTTTAATATGGTTATATATAAACCTTGGAAACTCAACGGTAACTCTTAAGCCTAATACATAACTATAATTTAATACCACCTCATATAATATTCATCTATTAACATTATGTAGAGGTTTAGTTTAACTTATTAATTCCTTCGTATTATATTTCCTATAAGGTATCTAATTTTATTTATGTTAAATGTGTATATATTTATATATACTAGGATTTGTTCAAAACATTATTTATGTAGTTTTATTGTATTTAATTATTTCTATTAACTTTTACACATATCTACACCCAATATATGGTTTATAAGATAAAGTATTTCCCTTAGTTTCAATTAAGTATATTAACTTCTATATTTTATAATTAATATAAACGTAGATTAATTTAATTCCTTGATTTAACATAAGTTTATATTCTATTTCTATAATATATATATATATATATATATATATATATATATAGTTTTTACTAAACTAAAAGTGAATAACCAAAATATTTATAAACATACTGCTATTAAATGTTAATTTAGGTTTTATTATTTTTCCCAGCCTAAAAAGTTTATTAACAAACCATACTTTAATTTTTGTTACATTAAAAACCATATATTATAAGTTATTCTTATGAAAATTCCATAAATATAATTTTTAAACCCTTTTACCCCTGTCCAAAAATTCCGAAATTTAATATATAGTAACTATAACATTTTATACATATTATCAAATTTTTATTTCATCAAAATATCTTTTTAAATTGTCCAAATATTTCCATAATACACATAACTTATAAAAATTATAACTTACGCTTAAAAACTCAAAACCCATATTAATATACATCAAAATAAACTAGATTTTTCAAGGAATCTATGGTTAAAATTTTGTGTCAAAATACATTCGGGAAGGCCATTAACAAGATCCAACAAGTTAGGGTTTAGTGGAATTATATTACTTAATATACCTACGTTATAATCCTGGCCGTCCGTATCTCCTAACCACGATCGGACGGTCCAGATCCGCCGAGTTCTTCAGCGAAAGGCTAATGAATGTCGAGTACTAATTCGACGATTTCTCTCAACTCACAGAACCAAATCGATTGATTTTTGTTTCATTGGATTCGAAATTCAATTCCGGTTCTAATGGTACCAATTATACGACCTATGAGGCACGAATTCGAGAAACCGATTCTGGGTTCAACAAACTAGGGTTCATGGGTTTTCGAATTTTGATTTGCAAATTACTCTCAGTATAATGCATAATAGGATAAATTGATTAGTGGGTTAGGTCAAAAACGCAAGGACGATTAGCATCATCGGAAGGATTTGAAGAAAACTCACCGGAATTGCACGATTGAAGCGATTCGAAATCGTTTTTTTTTTTCTGGAAAGGTTCCGACTTCAAACTGTTCGAGTAGCGAACTTTGGAGGTCTATAGAATACGTTCTAGATCGAGTTAGGCCATGTTCTTGGGCTCATTAGAAAGAAGAAACATAGATCTACACAATGATAGCAAGCACTAATCCTAACTCGCATCACACAGAAATAAATCGAAGTCGCAAAACACGAGTTTACCTCTCTGTTTCGGTATTATTTTATGTGCTGGCGAGACCGAAATTTTAGACCTCTATATCTCCCAACTGGTTACGAATCAGACTTGGGCATGAACACGAAAATTGTAGAGGGATTAGAGATCTTTACAACGAGCTAAAGAAATCGAATTTTGGTTGATTAACGAAGAAGTTATGATTGACGCAAGTTACCTGAAAACGAAGGGAAATCTGGAATTCTAGAAACAGTTTCGCAAGGTGGCTACTTTGGCTCGATTTTCCGGTTGACTCAGAAGGATTTAGGGTTTGTATGAGTAATGGTTGGAAAGAGGAATTGTAGGAGAAGAGAATGGTGAAGACGACATGGAAAAATATTGAGAGATGTAAAAGTTATAGCTGTCTAAAGTTAGGGCAAAGTAAGGGAAATCGGTTCCGAAAATCAGGGAAGAAATCGGCCAAGTGTGGGCGACCCATTACAGAGTGACACGTGGCATCTCTTAAAATTTTGATTCAAAACTTCAATCTAGCATAACTTTGGCTAGGATGATCCGTTTTTGACGTTCTTTTTATCGATCTTCATGGTTTTCCATAACCTAATTATTGGTATAGGTTTCATGGCCTGGTTTGACCATTCTCAAAAAGTCAACTCTAGCAAGGCTTAATAAGCTTTAAGGTTTCTAGAATTTTATATTGACTTTTATGTTTCAAAACATGTTCCATCACTTCCTAAAATCTTTATAATATATTGGAGTGTTTAGAAATTTTCCCAAGATTTATTGACTTATAAATCTTATTATTAAATTCATAATACTATACAATAATATATAATAATTAGGGTTAAATAGGAGAAAACCCCTAAGTAAATTTCACAACCCCATATAATAATTTAATATTCATAATTCCATATAATAATTTAATACTTAATAGTATTATTAAAGGTTTAATAAAAGAAATCCCCTAAATTAATTTAAATTAATTTAGGGGTATTTCAGTATATCCCCCTTAAAAGAAACTTCGCCTCGAAGTTTAAAAATCAACTAATAAGCACTCACACCGCTTCGGGTGTGCTGAGACAATAAAAGTTCCAATGAAATTCCATACCAAACCAATCCTTTATTTCCATCCATTTCCATAACAACATTCCACTCCAGATTACTCAAAATCAAACTGAACCAGGATATACCAAGATATAGCATGATGAAAATCAAAAATCACATACTGAGTCATAATGTAAAAACCAAGCACATACAAACACCCCTCATTCTGCTAATACTGTTCTCCCTTTGCTAACAATGCAACAAGGCATAATCCGGATGAGATAACGAAGGAGGAGTATGCCAGCATATCCCCCTTAAAAGAGCTAAGGTACGCCCTCGTACCGCTACTAACGGCACATTCAAAGAATTCAACACCTTATTAACCAGCTTTGTTGTGAATTTACTGCACCGTTGATTTTATCTATGATCGTTACATATATCTATCTCTCTTGATTGTTATGTATTTGTATTTCCTTGGTGGTTATAAAATTTTACCTTATGATTATTATCCATCCATTTAATGACTGATACGAATTATATGTCCATATATGATCATTTATCATATCAATTATATTACCAAGCTATAAACCAGGTGTAACGTACTTGAGTAGTTTAACACAATATTCCCGGTCATTTAATAATCCTCAATAATCTTCCAAAATTATCTTCAAAGGTTTATTAGTCAACCATATGTTAAAACTCTCTAAGATAAATATTTTCTGTGACTTTTCAAGTTCCAATTGTTTTTATAATTAACTATAGTATTCTAGACGAACCATTAGGTATTTATTTCATAAAATTTACTTATTATATATTTACATAATTTCACACAAGGCAGAGTTTTAGGAAGTTCTTATTATCTATAATATAACTCCAAAATCTGATTCCTTTATCTTAAAATTTATATATTATTTTTTTTAGGTAGGGACTCTATATAAAATTTTAAGTCAAATGAATTAGTCTAATGAAAACTCACTCACTCTTGATAATTATTTTCCTTAAGGTTTGTTCTATGTAAGTATTCTTCTGATTATTAAATCTTAGTACTCCCTTAGATAATCTTTAAGTAACTTCTTTATTGTTTTTTTATATTCAAGCAGAGGTGGATGTTGTATCTTGGAGTACCCAAACTTAATCCCCTTTCTCCATATATAGGTATTTTTCACCAAAGATTTAACTCAATAAACCCTTTACATTTATGAGTTTTAATACCGGATCTTAAGATACAAATTTTGATTTGTTCATTGTGGTTAGCAATGAGATATGCCTTGCTCAAGATTTCATGATGGTAACGTCTTACCACCACTTCCCCTCAAGTTCAACACAATCCATCACCTGCGTAGAAGATTATTTACAGTTAGATGACAAGGCTTGTCTAGCCCCTAAACTTCTAGAAGTGGGTGTGCACCCCCACTACTTTCAGCCTAGAAGTTCGTCGCACCAGGCACTTCCCGTAGGGTGTTAGGTTTAGGTGTTTTCTTTCTAAAGTTAGCATAGAGTTTTAGTGTGGTTTATGGGTTCGGGTGTATGCTACTAATGTTGGTTAACTTAGCAATTTTCTAGACTTAAGATTTATCCAAACATTACCTTTAGGCAACAATTTGTACCAAGTAATTCTTGAGATTTATTTTCAAACTTTAAAGGAGTTGAAGTACTTTCACATAATATCAATACTAATTTAGTTATTTAAAGTTCTATTTGGATACTGTTTTCAACCAAAAGTATTCTTTACAATTCCAGGAATTTGTGTACTAGCTTTTAAAGGATTGCATTTTTTTTTTAGCAATGTATTCTCCATGAGCATGCTTTTGAAAAATAGCTTAATATTTGGTTTATCTTAGCCAAAATCTTATCGTACTTAATATAGGAAGTTCCAAACTTATATATATATATGTATATATATATTTTCTGTAGTTTATTGTTGGGACGGTAAAACAACACATCACACTCAACAGACATTCACAAAAGAAAAGTGTGTAAAGGAATCGTTCACAATTCCAAAAAGGGTTAGGAGTCGTGCCTACTGGAGTCCTCACTTCCCAATTCTACCCCAGTTCCCCAGTTTTAAGTGCACCTATAATCTAAGTATTTCACTCGGCTTGTTTTCTCGGGTTCAGAGTGTAACTACGCTCTGATACCACTTTCTGTAACACCCCTATAATAATAAAACAACAGCGGAAAAATAAACTAAAGGTGCTACAGACCATCGGGCTCCAAACACCCGGTACCAACCTCACCAATTACAACCATTACAATTAACTAAGTTACGGTCTGAACTTCGAGAAAACTTAACATAAACATAACAATACTAAAACACATTCACTCTCCATAAACCTAATCCCATCCCAATCACTCATGCTCGTCGTGGCCACCTGTAAATCAATTTGTACCTGCAAGATGAAACCAAGCAGCCCACCCCGAGAGGGGTGAGTCAGTTCCCTGGAATGGAACTGGTACAATTCTCCAAAACAAATTTATAAATCATAACTCTTCAAAATAAACAGTAACATGAAAAAAAACTCATAAAAGTAAAACAGAGATAAAGCACTTTAAAACAATCAAGTTTAAAGAGAAAGGAAAACAAGACAAAGATAAAGATAGAGAACTTCCAAAACAAGTCATCCACTTAAGTAGTCACACCACATAGTTAGTAAGCATCCATTATTGATGTTAGAACCAATTCCCGTTCGGAGTATAAAGACTCAGATAGTCACGAAGGACTAGGAATAATAAGATAGATCCAAGAACCAATAACTCAAGAGTGGAATAATTCAATTGGGAGAGATGGCCCCCACCGCCAGATATCAATGTCCATATGGACGAGGGATATACAGCCCCCTGCTGTCAGATTTAAATGTCCTGATGGATGAGGGATATACAGCCCCCTGCTGTTAAATATCAATGCCCCTATGGGCGAGGGATATACAGCCCCCTGCTGTTAAATATCAATGCCCCTATGGGCGAGGGATATACAGCCCCCTGCTGTTAAATATCAATGCCCCTATGGGCGAGGGATATACAGCCCCCTGCTGTTAAATATCAATGCCCCTATGGGCGAGGGATATACAGCCCCCTGCTGTTACCATTGAAGACACGCGCACGTCGAAAGAAAGATTCCCAAGATTGACCTTTTCCAAATTCCCACTAGATCACCAACTACCCAGAGCAATACCAAAACACTCAGTCCTACAGAGTGCAGAAGCGTAAACCCTAAGCAGTCAATGTCTAACGGGACACCAAGTAGAAGAAACCAATACCCAAGTGAGTTCCACATCCAAGGCTCAGTTAGTCACACAAGCTGAGTCAGTCACACAACCATTTCCTTTTTATAAGTTCCTCTTAAAGTCAGTTAGCGTTTTCCAAAACGTTCCACAAGTCAATCAGCAAAAATAACGTAGTACGAGAAATCGTACAAAACATTCCATAAGGTCCAAAACACAACAAGCTGAGTACGAGAAATCGTACCTGGATAACGCTGTAGCAGTTCTAGTCAACTTGCGCAAACAATCAACAGTACTCTGAAGAATATTAAAGGTAGTCTATCATCAATCACTGGTAGCCTACGTTAAGCTTAAATAAACTCCTCACTCTTATTTCTAAGTCCCAACTATCTTTTAATCCCTCACTTAAATGTTATGTATAACCTTTGACTTGTCTGAGAATGTTGTATTACTCAAGGTTGTAAGACCAAGGAATGTATTCTTCTAACACTTGTTAATTGTTCCACTCTTATCCACTTTATTCATACTTAACCATAATCCTCACTTTTAAAACTTTTGAGACCTTTATATCATAAATGTGTTTTATATTATATAATCAATCTTAGAATTTCAATAATAAACTTAGGCTCAATACTTTTATCCTTAATTCAGAATAAACATTGTATTATGACCTATGATGGGTTCATCTTAGAATACTATACTATTATTTCACAATGCAATGATTATGTAAGTTACCAATATCTACTAGATAATCCATTATGTTTAAGTCTTCCCCTTAACCTATTTAAGATCTACATCTTGTATATTGGAATCATAGTGTTGTAGACGCATTTTATTATAACTTAATTGAGTTACTAACCTCATTTATCTTATCTTTAGTTCAGAATAACTTTAATTACAACTATCTAAAAATCTTGTCATAAGATGTTAAATCACTTTTCATCTTGAAATAACCATATTATAATTAACTTAGACTCACCGAACTCTTACATTTAGTACCCACAAGGTATATTATTTACTTTATCATAACTATATAATAAGGTGTTTTAAGATAACCTTTTATGTATCCTACTTACATTTAATTTCCTAAATGTTCTATTTTTACACACATTCCCTCCATATGCTATGCATAAACCTTTTATACTAAACTTCACTAAACTTAAGTCTTAAATACGTTTTAAATTGTTTACAAAACCTAAAGGTTTCAAAGGTATAACTTAATAAATTAATTTCCTTTATTGTATTTAGGATGGACAATATATCTACATAAGGTAGAATTTATCAAAGAATTAAATTCTGGTTCGTAAATGAAATTGTTAATTATTTAATAAGATAATCTATTCTGAAAAATCCCCATACCTTATACTCAAATGACACATTAATAACTCCAGTGTCAAAAGGTAAACCAATATAATCTCTTATGTAACCTAGTTTCATCTAATTAAAGGTTCAATGACTTTAAGTATCAAATTTCTATTTGCAAACCTTTTTGTAAATCTTTAACTATTATGTACATCACTTATTTATAAACTCACATCCTGAATATTGGTAATAAATGTATTTTATATGGCTTAACTAATTCTAAGAAACTTAAGGATTATTATTTAGATTAATCTCCTAATCATAGTTTAATATCATTTTATATCATAAGCCTTTTAATGATTTTATCTTAAAATATTAAGTTATTACTCAATACTATAAATGTTAAGAAATGATTAAATATAGACTTACTAATCCACCTCACGTTTAGATGTACAAGTATTTTACTTATTTTACTATGGTTTATATAATAAGAACATCTAGATGTAAACGTATTACATTTGCTTATCATTAATTATGGAATAAGATCTATTTGTACAACATTTTATGTAATCACAATTTTTCCTAAGTTTTAACTTATTAATTACTTAATCCCAATTTAAGATTTACATCCTGGTCGTTGACAATAATACTATACATGTATTTTAATATGGTTATATATAAACCTTGGAAACTCAACGGTAACTCTTAAGCCTAATACATAACTATAATTTAATACCACCTCATATAATATTCATCTATTAACATTATGTAGAGGTTTAGTTTAACTTATTAATTCCTTCGTATTATATTTCCTATAAGGTATCTAATTTTATTTATGTTAAATGTGTATATATTTATATATACTAGGATTTGTTCAAAACATTATTTATGTAGTTTTATTGTATTTAATTATTTCTATTAACTTTTACTCATATCTACACCCAATATATGGTTTATAAAATAAAGTATTTCCCTTAGTTTCAATTAAGTATATTAACTTCTATATTTTATAATTAATATAAACGTAGATTAATTTAATTCCTTGATTTAACATAAGTTTATATTCTATTTCTATAATATAATATATATATAGTTTTTACTAAACTTAAAAGTGAATAACCAAAATATTTATAAACATACTGCTATTAAATGTTAATTTAGGTTTTATTATTTTTCCCAGCCTAAAAAGTTTATTAACAAACCATACTTTAATTTTTGTTACATTAAAAACCATATATTATAAGTTATTCTTATGAAAATTCCATAAATATAATTTTTAAACCCTTTTACCCCTGTCCAAAAATTCCCAAATTTAATATATAGTAACTATAACATTTTATACATATTATCAAATTTTTATTTCATCAAAATATCTTTTTAAATTATCCAAATAATTCCATAATACACATAACTTATAAAAATTATAACTTACGCTTAAAAACTCAAAACCCATATTAATATACATCAAAATAAACTAGATTTTTCAAGGAATCTATGGTTAAAATTTTGTGTCAAAATACATTCGGGAAGGCCATTAACTAGATCCAACAAGTTAGGGTTTATTTCTGGAATTATATTACTTAATATACCTACGTTATAATCATGGCCGTCCGTATCTCCTAACCACGATCGGACGGTCCAGATCCGCCGAGTTCTTCAGCGAAAGGCTAATGAATGTCGAGTACTAATTCGACGATTTCTCTCAACTCACAGAACCAAATCGATTGATTTTTGTTTCATTGGATTCAAAATTCAATTTCGGTTCTAATGGTACCAATTATACGACCTATGATGCACGAATTCGAGAAACCGATTCTGGGTTCGAACAAACTAGGGTTCATGGGTTTTCGAATTTTGATTTACAAATTACTCTCAGTATAATGCATAATAGGATAAATTGATTAGTGGGTTAGGTCAAAAACGCAAGGACGATTAGCATCATCGGAAGGATTTGAAGAAAACTCACCGGAATTGCACGATTGAAGCGATTCGAAATTGTTTTTTTTCTGGAAAGGTTCCGACTTCAAACTGTTCGAGTAGCGAACTTTGGAGGTCTATAGAATACGTTCTAGATCGAGTTAGGCCATGTTCTTGGGCTCATTAGAAAGAAGAAACAAAGATCTACACAATGATAGCAAGCACTAATCCTAACTCGCATCACACAGAAATAAATCGAAGTCGCAAAACACGAGTTTACCTCTCTGTTTCGGTATTATTTAATGTGCTGGCGAGACCGAAACTTTAGACCTCTATATCTCCCAACTGGTTACGAATCAGACTTGGGCATGAACACGAAAATTGTAGAGGGATTAGAGATCTTTACAACGAGCTAAAGAAATCGAATTTTGGTTGATTAACGAAGAAGTTATGATTGACGCAAGTTACCTGAAACCGAAGGGAATTCTGGAATTCTGGAAACAGTTTCGCAAGGTGGCTACTTTGGCTCGATTTTCCGGTTGACTCGGAAGGATTTAGGGTTTGTATGAGTAATGGTTGGAAAGAGGAATTGTAGGAGAAGAGAATGGTGAAAACGGCATGGAAAAATATTGAGAGATGTAAAAGTTATAGCCGTCTAAAGTTAGGGCAAAGTAAGGGAAATCGGTTCCGAAAATCAGGGAAGAAATCGGCTAAGTGTGGGCGACCCATTACAGAGTGACACGTGGCATCTCTTAAAATTTTGATTCAAAACTTCAATCTAGCATAACTTTGGCTAGGATGATCCGTTTTTGACGTTCCTTTTATCGATCTTCATGGTTTTTCATAACCTATTTATTGGTATAGGTTTCATGGCCTGGTTTGACCATTCTCAAAAAGTCAACTCTAGCAAGGCTTAATAAGCTTTAAGGTTTCTAGAATTTTATATTGACTTTTATGTTTCAAAACAATGTTCCAACACTTCCTAAAATCTTTATAATATTTTTGGAGTGTTTAGAAATTTTCCCAAGATTTATTGACTTATAAATCTTATTATTAAATTCATAATACTATACAATAATATATAATAATTAGGGTTAAATAGGAGAAAACCCCTAAGTAAATTTCACAACCCCATATAATAATTTAATATTCATAATTCCATATAATAATTTAATACTTAACAGTATTATTAAAGGTTTAATAAAAGAAATCCCCTAAATTAATTTAAATTAATTTTGGGGTATTTCACCATACATCATCGGGAGCAAAGTCATCATACATACCGATCATTCTGCTTTGAGATATTTGTTCCAGAAAGCTGATGCTAAGCCCCGGTTGATCAGATGGATACTACTCTTACAGGAGTTAGACATTGAGGTGAAAGACAAGCCCGGAGTGTAGAACGGAGTTGCTGATCATTTATCACGGATGCAAGTTCCTGATAACGGTGTACCAATAAATGAATATTTCCCTCATGAGCTGGTGTATGCAATTGGTTTTAAGGAGGACCCTTGGTATGCCGACATTGCAAATTACCTTGCTAAGTAGATTTTGCCACAAGAGATGTCCTATCAGCAGTGGAAGAAATTCTTTTCTACTGTTAAGCAATACCGGTGGGATGATCCTTTCCTATTCAAGGTTTGTGGAGATGGGATTATTTGTCGGTGTGTCCTGGAGACTGAAACGCATGACATCCTTGTCCATTGTCATTCAAAAGAAGTTGGAGGACACTTCAGGCTAGCCAAGACAGCAGCTAAGGTATTGGAGGCAGGTTTCTTTTGGAAGACGCTACATAAAGACTGCCATACATTTGTGTCCACATGTGATAGCTGTCAGCGCCAAGGTAACCTTTCACGTAAACTTGAGATGCCCCTGAATTATATATTGGAGGTTGAGCCATTTGATTTGTGGGGGATTGACTTCATGGGGCCATTTCCTTCTTCACATTTGAACCTCTACATTTTGGTAGCTGTAGATTACGTGACTAAATGGGCTGAAGCAGTGGCTGCGCCTACTAATGATGCAAAGGTTGTGCTGAGATTTTTGAAGAAAAACATTTTCACTAGGTTTGGTGTACCACGAGCAATCATAAGTGATGGAGGATCTCACTTGTGTAACAAGCAGTTTGAAGCTTTGTTGCAAAAGTATGGCGTAAGGCATAAGGTATCCTTACCTTATCATCCACAGACCAATGGGCAAGATGAGGTAACTAACAGGGAGATTAAGTGGATTCTACAGAAATCTGTTAGTTCATCCCGTAAGGATTGGTCTATGAAATTGGATGATGCTTTGTGGGCTTACCGGACAGCTTATAAGACACCTTTGGGAATGTCTCCTTACAAGTTGGTTTTTGGAAAGGCATGTCATCTTCCGGTAGAACTGAAACATAAATCTTTCTGGGCACTTAAAGTTCTGAACTGTGATCTTCAGAAGGCTGGTGAGGAAAGGAAACTGCAGCTTTGTGAACTGGATGAATTCAGAGAGGAGGCCTATGAAAATGCCAAGATCTACAAGGAACGGACTAAGAGATGGCATGATAAATTGCTAGTGAAACGAGAGTTTCAGATTGGTGACCAAGTGCTAATGTTCAACTCAAGACTGAAACTATTTCCGGGAAAGCTGAAATCTCGCTGGTCGGGTCCATTCACAGTCACAGCTGTTTCCCCTTATGGAGTCATTGGAGTGGTCAACGAGAGAGGGGAAGCATTCAAGGTTAATGGATCACAGCTGAAGTTATACCAAGGGAGCGATGTTGATATGGTCCACTCAACACTCTGGCTCCGGGATCCTGATTCTTCAAACTGAAGCACCAAGGTCTAGCCAAAGACCGAAAAGATGGGCAGCTTGGTGGAAGGCAACCCACCAGTATAAAATCCTTTCTACACTTTCTTTTTACACTTTCCTATTACTTGATATAATTTTCTTTTAATCTATTGAGAATTTTTACTATTTTACAACACGAGCCCCGACTCCCCTATTTCAATAAATAACTCTGCCTGGTTCCACTTGAGCTCTTCTGGTTTTGCAGATTTAATCTTTCAGGTACTTCATTCTAATGCTAAACTGAACTCAAGTGTGGGGAAATATCATGGTAGTGTTCACCACGGATCAGGGAGTCCTTTAACACTCTTGCTATTTAATTTCTGCATTTCTTGTGTTTATTTTTGCTTGATTATTTTTTGGTAATATTTCCTTTTTAGTTCTACAATCCAATGATATATTTTAGAGTAGTGGTTTTTAATTTAATAATATTAAAAAAAAGAAAAAAAAAGAGTTTTTCAACGCGTCCGGCTAAACCCAGCTGGACGCAAAGCCGGACACCTACCAACCCTAACCCGTCCGGATCCGGGCGCTAAAACCGGACGTCACAGAGATCACGCGCCGGTCTCATTTTCTTTCTTTCTTTCTTTTTTCCTTCTTCTTTCTTCTACCTCCATCGAACACAAACCAGGCAACACTCAAACCCATCCTTCTCCATTTTAGCCACCACCACAACCAAACACCACCACCACCGGAGACCACCAGGCGACCACCGGAACACCGACCCGACGTCACCGCACTGTCCAGCCAAACCTCGCCCGAGTTTTCTCCCAATTTCGAATTCGAAAACCCAAATCGCAACAGGTTCTGCATTCTAGCATTTTTGCTTCAATTCCAGTCGATTTAGGGTAGCTTAGGCTGTTATTTAATGGTTTATAATGTTAATCTGTTCTTGTGATGAGAAAACATGGGGTGTTGTGTGGAAATTGCGAGTTTCTGGTTGAATTTTATGGTATAGGCGCTGCTCTGTTCATGGCGCAAATTTTTTAGGGATTACAGGTGCGTCCGGATCTGCGTCCGACTAAGTTGATCCGGACGTGGATCTGGACAGGTTCAAAATTTGAAAATTTTCAGCAATTGTTTTCTAGGTTAATGTTCTACTGTTTAATGTTATTATTTGCCATGTTTGGATGTTTTAATGCTTTGGTTCTCATAGATTAAACTATGTGCCAGAATGTGTTCAAAGAGAACTTGCTGCTCGATCGGTTTCGAGTAATGGTGTGCCTATTGCTTCTCTTTACTTGTTGTTTAGGTTTCTTACTGAAATTGTTTATCGTTTAGATGGCTCGAACTAGAGGAGGAGGTGCTACACGCACGGGGTCTTCTTCGAGGAACCCACGCCCTGACGACCAGTCAGAGCCAGCCTCCACCCCACTCCGACCTGATGGCTTCATATTTGCTACCGCCCGGGCCTGGTATGAGCAGGGTGGGTCCTTCGTCATCGAGTGGCGCATCACCGCAGAGGCATCGACTGTCACTGGTCTTACAGACATATTTGAGGGTTTGGGCGCCAGAAGCATCTTGCGCATGGGCGAGGGTGTCTTCTCTCCGGAGCTGATACGAGAACTCTACGCCAATGTTGTGGCATCAGACACGACAAACAACATTACCTCCTACGTGCGCCAGTTCCAAGTGGAGGTAACCCCTGAGACTTTTGGTATTCTTTTACTCCTCCCAGATAATACGGAGACCCATTTAGATTTTACAGAGGATGAGCTTAGGCAGACTAAGTCTAGGTGGTTATAAGCGGTCGGGAGTACTACTCGCTGACGGGGTGAGGAAAATAAGACTGTGCTCCCCTATGCTATCCTCCCCTCCCTTCCCCAGAGGACCCTTGTAGAGATCCTCAGTCATCAAATCCGGCCTCATGCCGGAAATGATGCTTCTGACGAGGACTGTGTTCTCCTCGATTATCTCCTAGCTGCCCCACGTCCACCTTCTCAGCAGCTCTCACTCCCCTTTGTGATGTTCAGACAGCTGCACAAGGTGGTGACTTATCAGAAGACGAAGAAGAAGAAGATCACCCCCATCTTTCCCATTTTTATTCAGCATCTTCTTACCGCCACCCTCCCCGAGGAGATCTTCACCGATATTGAGATGAGGGAGGGGGAGACACCCATCTCCGTTGGGACCTTCAGGAGATGGGGCTTTGTTTGTCTTGATGATGGCAGCTGGGTGAAGGGCATCTCAGGTCTAGGGTCCACAGGCACCTCTGCGAGTTCCAGCTCTACTCCGGCGCCTACTGCTACCATGGCACCTCCTATGCCCCCAGTGATGAGCATCCCGCCAGAGATGCAGACCATGATGGACTCCATTCTCCAGCAGCAGCAGAGGATGGAGCAACGCTTTGGGGATATGGAGCAGCGATGTGGAGGGATGGAGCAGCAGGTCGGGGATGTGCAGCAGCGCCAGGTGCGCATGGAGGGACACATTGATGACATCCGCCAGACTCAGGAGCACCTCCAGTTAGAGCAGACTACTCTCCGGGACACCCAGGCTCTGATCACCCAGCGCATGGAGCGCAGTGATGCCTTTCAGAGAGAGACTGCTCAGTTCATGGCAGAGGCATCTACTCGGCAGAGAGAGGCAGCCCAGTTCATGGCCAACTCCTCAGCTGAGCAGGCCCAGACTAGCCAGCTCTTACATATGCTCATGGCCCAGATGGGCGCGAGACCTCCTCCACCACCGCCGCCTCAGTGACAGCCATCCCCTATTTACTGCTTTCTTTTATTTTGTTTGTTTTTCAGTACTGTTCTTTTTCTTTGACTTATTTCTACTTTTGTTTGTTAAAACTAACAGTCAAACACAAGACTGCAGGTGAAGTGGTAATGGTTATATTAGGCAGTGTTTTAAATTCTCAATTGCTAAATTTCCTGTTTCTCTGAGCAGTGCAGCGTTCTTAAATGATTAATTTACATGTCACCTCTACTGCGAAACAAACGGCTATAAGTACAGGAAATGGAACCACACTACTTGTGAACGTCTGCTAAGCTTGAATTATGGGGAGTATTCTTTCTCTAAAATATTACTCATACGATTCAAATATTCCCTGTCGTTCGAGTTAATGCATTTTATTCTGTGGTTGTACATGCCAGTGGAAAATTAGCGACTTTTACTCTGCATAAAATGCATACTGTCTATGACTCATGAGGAATATCTCGACCCCTGCAAAACTTCAAGTGTGAGGAAGATTATCTTCCTCAATCTATGACACCAGGGGAGTCTCAGTTCCAACTTTAACTTACTGATGTTCCGCTTTTGCTTGCGTTAAGGGTTAATTATTGCACATGCATCTATTATGAGTATCGCATGTTTTGAAAGTTCTTTTACTTGCATTTATTTTATGACCAATGAGGACATTGCTCCTCTTAAGTGTGAGGAAGGAAAGACCTTTCCCTGAAAACATGCTAGTTGTTCTTTAAATGCCACACTTGCTTTTTGCTGCTCTAATGCCTGTGCACACCGAGTGAAATTAAACCAAGTGAAAACCGTAGGAATCTTTTTGCTTGATGAGGTTTGTATAAATAATTTTATTTAAAAATAATCTCTTTTCACTAAAATCTGGTAGATTGGCTAGTTGTGGAAACCAGATTATTTTAGTTTGGGATTTTGGAAATGAAGTGAATGTTTGGAATGAAAAGGATAAGGCAAGGTACTCCACTGATCAAATTTTTTTTCCTAACAATAGCAGGCCTCGTCTATCCGATTATTAAGTCTTAAGGGTGCCTTAACACCTATTTACCTAAGGTCTCAGGATCTGGGATAGTTGACCCAACACCATCTCAAGGATAGAGAGAAAAGTCTGGGTTACGGAATAACTCTGCAACATCTCAAATATTAGTTTGTTTTATACATAATTCTTGAAGATAAATGCTTTCGCTTACAAAAGATAAGTGCATTTAAATTTATACTTTTGATCATGAGTGTGTGGTGTTGAAAGGTATTGCGGAATAAGGCATTACTTCACACCCCTTGTCATCCAAAGGTTAGAGGAATAAAAATTGGTGGAAAGTACCAAGCTAAGCTAACTTGTTTTTACAATCTAGTTTCTCTATGCTTTTACAAAATTGTTCTTCCTTCACTGTTTGTGAAAACCTACCACTAGAGAGCAAGATTATTCTTTCATGTGTCACTTTGCTTGATCTCCCTCTGCACCTATTTAATCTTGAGATTATGTGACGGTTTTAGAGATATTCTTATTCCTTATTTGCTTAAGGACAAACAAAAGCTTAAGTGTGAGGAAGTTGATAAGTGTGAAACATATAGGCTTTTTAAGGTCTAATTACCTTCTAATCTATAACAATTCAGGCAATGTTTCCCACTTATTATGTGTTTTTCCTAAGATTGATGTTTTGATATGAACTGATGCATTTTATATGCTAAATATAGGAAAAACCCAGAGAAATGAAGATTTTACATCATAAGGATTTCAACACAACAAACGGGGAACAAATCCGGAAAAAGAGGCAAAGATTGGTCACGTTCGGGTCAAGATAGCTGGACGCAAATCCGAACGTCACATGTCCGGATCCGGACGCAAGCCGGACGTGACCCAAACTCCAGATCCGAGAGTTCTGTGTCTTGTCCGGATCCGGACAAAGATCCAGACAAAGATCCGGACACAACCCGAGTTTCAGATCCAAAACCGCTGTCTCACGTCCGGATCCGGACACAGATCCGGACGTCACACAGAAACAAAAAATAAAAACGCATCACACTGATAATCGGGCTTTCGGCGCAATTATCAGCCGAGCGGCGGTTTAGCTTACCACATCATTAATTAACATACACCCATACTCAATATGTTAAGCCTATGCCCATGCTCGTACCTAACTTTCACTAACCTGTGTTTATTTCTAAGCCTATTTAAACCTTCACTCAGCCTTCATTTCAATTCGTACCAGACGCTCCAGTCTACACATTACACTCTCCTCCTCTCCCTCCATATCTTCTGCTCATCCACAATAAACCCTTCATCTCCATTCATAAATCTTCCTCCGTAACTCTTCTCCCTCACTCACAGATAGAAACCTGCTCACAGTGCTTCATTTAGCCGCGTCCGGATTGACATCCGGATCCGGACAGACCCTGAAGAATGCATCCGGATTGGCGTCCGACCCTAGATAGCCGGACGTGACACAGACAAGAGTGGAAATTGCAGACTCGGCGGCGGCTTCTAAAATCAGTTTTTCTGCTAAATCCCTCTATCCTTGTGCTGTTTATATTAAGTATTGGTATTTTGTCTATGGCTGAGTAGTCACTTTTAATTTCGGTTTACTATGTATCTCTAGATTTATTATTTCGGAACCTTCGTGATTTTCTGCAGTACTTTAGAATATAGTTCTTTTCCCTCATGAATTCCTAAACTTTTTAATCTGATCAATTATTGAGTTTATCAGTTTGTTAGCTTATAAGTGAGAACTGCGGCTATCAATTGACTACAGGGAAAGAACCAGTTAGTATAGAGATGGTAATTCCTCTAAACCACTAGTTGACCGTTAATCTAGACTATGCTTAGAGCAATTAGTAAACAGTGGATTCATAACGAGAGTTAGGATTCGGTCTTTGCTAATTAGAATTCGTGGAGCGGGAGACCGAATACGAGTTATCCTTATTCTAGGGTTTTATTCAGAATTCTGTGGAAATCACTTAGGAGAAGAAACTGCAAATCTGGAGAGAAGTATTAAACCAGAATTTCCTTTATCGAACAAAAACCAAATCAATTATTTACCTGTTATTTATTGTTTATTGAACTCTTTTACAACATTCACCATCACACACAAAAACCCCCAATTTCCTGTTATTTATATTATTCTTGTTTGTAAGTAGAAATTAAACTAGACATTGCCTCCATTGGTTCGATACTCAGGGAATATTCCGAGATTTAAACTTGCTATAATCGACCGGTACACTTGCCGTTAGGTTTTATCCAAACATGTACCGGGATGTAAACCCGGACCAAACCACAGAACTAACACACTGCCTAGTTTTTGGTGTGGTGCGGGTTTGTGTACCTATTTATAGACCCGGACCAACATAGAATATGTCCAATTTGTTAGTTTGTAAGCTCTTTCCAACCTCAATTCCTATCCAATCTTTTCCTAATCTTTCCACATGTATAATAACATGTTCTAACATCACTTTAGCACTTTAAAAGCCTCCTAATTCATTACTAAACTCATACTCAATTCTTTGATCATTTTACTCAAATTCTAGCTAAATTCCTAGCACTTGCAACTTAATTTCTTAGACTTCTAAGATGTAAGTTTTGCTTACAACCTTAACTATCCCAATTGTTTCCTTACAACCATTTTGACCACACCTAATGCATCATTAGTCATCTTTATCTCCTTTACCCAAGCTACTCAAAGTTCCCAAGGTTATATGGCATCTCCATGCACAATTTCCTCTCCTTTACATTTTCTACTCATCATTCCCAAACTTGCACATATATATGAATCCCTAGTCATACTCTTAACACCTTACATCTTTTCCTCCTTCATCTTGACCACTCTAAGTTCCTCTTAAACATTTTCATCTTCATCATCCAAGTCCACTCATTACCATCAAGGTTATACACACTAGTTCATACCTAACCCTCCTCAAAACATTTTACAACATACTCCTATAAAATTTTTCACAATACAATGCACACCTCCTACCTCACTTTTGGTGTGTTTAATCCACTCATTCAACCTCAAACCCCTCATAATCAACTCTAAGTCATCCTAATCCTCAAAAACACCTTTACTAACTCATTTATACTCAAATCTCCTTTAATGATTCCTAGTACAACCTAGGTCATAAAAACTCACAACTTCAACTAAAAACACTTGGTTTCTACTCAAATTTTGCCATAGCCTCTCTAGTATATTATCATGCCCATATGCATAGTTTTTCATCCCAATTCAACACAAGTTAACTAAATCCTTAGTGGGTGTTCTCAAACACCAATTGCACTCAAATACATCAATCCACAATACATTGCATTAATCTTAAATTGCATAGCAATAAGGCTCTTAAATGACATGACTCTTAGGCCCTTAAATGACATAAATTAAACACTGAATTTCCATCATATAGAGCTATAAACCTGCATTAGCACAACATCAATCTCATATGCTCTTGTAATTCACCTTATGATTATTTCACTAACTCATTTACCATTGGCTCTTTAGTCACGAGTTCACAAGTATGATCATATCCTTTCCTAGGTTAACATAACCCATATTTATAATGTAAGCCCTAGGCTACATTTTGTATCAATCTCAACACAATTCCTTAAAACACTAAGCTACATTAAGGTAAGTCATTTACCTTATGTTTTTCAAGCTTGTCTCTATTCTTTTCTTGGTTCTCTTCATTGAAAACGGCAGCCAAAGGACTTTGCTCTCTTGCTAAACTTCTAGCCAATATTCAAATTAAGATAATGAGTGCTAGGTAAAACCCTTAGACTCATTAAAATAACTCTTAAATATTAAGAGAGTGCTTAATGCACTAAATTGGATGATTACCTTACGAATCTTGGAATGGAATTTGGTAAGGAATCAAAGCATGGCTTGAACTAAGCTCTTCAAGATGAATTAATGCTAAAACAAGGAATAGAACAAGGCCTCATGAGAAGTCAAAATCGGCCATGTCTAGAAAATGGAGAAAAGGATGATTTTTGAAACTTTTCTTACCTTAAACCAAAGAGGGTGTTAACTAGCTTTTGAATATGAATCTTCCTCGTCAAATGGAGCTCCTTCAATGGAGTCCAACTTCTGGTTTTGAAGTTTTGAAAAGAGAGGATGGAAGGCCTTGACTCAACTAGCACAAATATGTGCTTTATTTTGGATTTGGAGCTTGGAGTTGCATTTGGCAGGCCATGGAAGTTAAAGAAAATGAAGAACCATGGAGGAGCTGAAGCTTCAACATTTTATTTGGGAGAGAAGGGATGAAGAAACCGGTGGGGGAAAGTGAAATAAGAAGAGAGGAGAGAGAAGAGGTATAAGGAAGATATTTGTTAAAAGGTAAATAGTCTCTCTTTCACTTTTCCCTCTTCTTTCCTAGCAAGTGCTGGAACCTTAAGTGGTGAATCACCCCTTACAAAACTGGCCACCTTTAGTCAATTAGGGATGGTCATTTGACCATTGACCAACCAAAGAAGATTTAACTTATTTTGGGCACTATTTGGGTACTATTCATAATTAGTGCACACATTTGTGAAATTTTTGGTTTCTCATTGATTTAGGATTCCTAATGTGATACTAAATATTACACATGTTTATTAAGGCATAAAATTGGTCATTTAGCCACTCAAAACTCAATTCTAAGACAATTTCTCAAAAAGGTGCTTTAAGAAGTTTTAAAGCACAATTTGTGTTCTAACTTGTTTTTGAGCATGGTTTTCTTTGGTAATTGTTTTAACATGTTATTTAGCATGTTAATAAGGTCTAGGAATGACCTTTGGGTCCTAACCAAGGTTACACAAGGTCTAGAGCAAGTATTTGTTTAAATTGCCTTTTTGGTGTTTCCTTGTGTTTTATATGGTTTAATTTGTCTACCAATGTTTCCAAGGCATGTTTAGCCTTATTACATCATAACTTGATGTTTAATTACCATATTTAGGTTTGGGGTATTTCAGATTAGGAAAAGTTTGGGTGAGGATTAAGGTTGGAATTGGGGTTGAAAAATGACAATTGTAGCAGCTTTTAGCAGGGTCCGGGACTTGGTCCTTGGACAAAGTCCCGAACCACACCTTAAAATGAGCCGAAAGTCACCTTTAGGGGTTGGTCCAGGACTTGGGATAGGTACAAAGTCCCGGACCAGTAGAGAAAATCACCCGAAACTGATTCAGAGCATTGGTCCGGAACTAGAGACCCGGACCAGGTCCCGGACCAAGCACAAAATTGAACCGTGAGTGTTTTTAAGGCTCTAAATGATGGGGAATTTGATGGGGATGATAATAGATGATGATTAGGACTTGTTTGATGACATGTAAAGGTCATTAGTAGTATAAACAAGTGTTAGATTGACTGAGAAAGTTGAGAACCTAAGTTCACAAGAGTAAAGATAAGGTTAACGGGACAACAGGGTGAACTACGGGAGTATTATTCGTTTACTTACCGTAAGGCCTTGTTGTTAATGGAAACATTTGGAATGTAACAAGTTGTTTGGGAATTACCCGAGGAGCGTGAGATGACGCGTTAGAGTAATTCCCCGGTGACAGGTATGGTTTTCTTGCAACTTGTGTCCCACTGTGTTATGCTCGGCTTGTATGTTGCTTGCTTTGTGTGTCGACCTAATAAGATGAAAGCAAGAAAAAGTTTATTGCATTTGATATATATATATATATATATATCTTGATGCCTGTTGTGTGACTAACCATCCTTGCATGAATGCGTGGTCTAACGGAGTGTTGTAGACCGTCCTGTAAACACTTAGCGATTAGTTAGGGACTCGTAGAATGAGTCGAACCACGAAATAATCGAACGTGGGAAGACACACGAGAATTATTGATTGGAGGGCAACAATAACCCAAATCTTACGAATTCACACAAAACGAGAGAAGCGACACACAGGACTAGTGAACTCCCTTATAACGATTAGTCGACCCCCGGTATGAGGTCGTGATTTAATGCGAGAAAATAACCAAACTCCTAAGTAATGGAAGTATAGGGGAGACCCTTAAATCGGTGAATACAACGTATTAGGAAAACCTCCTAAGTTGTGAGGTAGCATCGAGAGAGATGCGGCTGACTAATATATATATATATGAGTATATATTGTTACTAACCCGAGAGTTGGGTTAGGGGGTTTGTGAGTCACACACGCAAGGAAGAGGAAACAACAGAGCATTTGTTTCTGACTCTGTGGTCGAATTCCCTTGTTACAGGGCCGTATGCCACATAGTGGTGCCCTACGGGGCTGTGTGCCACATAGTGGTGCCCGTTTGGAGTGAGACTGGCAGAGCTTACCCGTCTAAAAAGGTAAACTGGGTCTTATGGGCTGGAAAGAGAAGACATGAGAGAATGTTTCTAATTCCGTGTTGATATTATAAAGCCTGGTGGTGAAATCTATATGTGTTTCTGCCCGAAGGCCCACGAGGCTTAACTCAATAATTATTCAAGAGTAGAATAACTGAGGAAACTAGATCGGGACCGAGAGTGTCCAAGGATCTAGGAGAAGTAAATCATCTGGTAGTGATGGATAAATTATGAATAATGAGAATGAGACTTGCTTGAGATAGGGTTTCTCAAGGCTTAAGAACAAGGTGAACTAATCTAATGAACATGATGTGATATCCTTGTTGTTTGTATCCCCTGCTTGACTGTTTGTTATGAATGCGAGCATGTGTATGATATTTGTACCACATGTTTTGATTTAAATAAAATCTATCGCATGTTAAGACGGGAATTAGTTGAGTGTGGCCCGGTAGTAGCGGGTTGCACGTCTACCATACCAAAGGTGCTGAGCCCCTTTGGGGCCACCCATTCTTTTTCAGGAATGACGAAGATGGATACCGTTCGAGTGTAGGATGGGGATGGCGGTTAAGCATGGGTAACCAGTTAGATACATTTGTATTGTATGTATTGGTAGGGTAAGACCGAATGTGTTATCGGCATAGAATTTGTAATAGACTCGGTATGAAATTGATTAAGGATTGTACAAGACTCGGTTTAGAATTTGTATGAGATTGTTACTATAATTGTGTAAGTACTCGGTTATTTTGGTCCATCAGACCGAAGTTGTATTTAATGTAGGCCTTGTTAGTCACTTGGGTGACTAACAACATTGTATCACCCCTCGTTGTTTGTGGATTTCTCCGATGCGATTATATTGATGAACGGGGTGATTACGAGCTAATGGTGTGATTAGCTGTAGGGGTGTTACAGTAGGTCATCTACCTTAGGTTTTCAAGCCTTTCTCTCTTTCCCTTCCTCTTGGTTTTCTTGATTGAAAATCGGCCAAGTAGTTTTGATCACTTGCTAATCTTTTAATCAATATTCAAATAGAGGTAATGAGTACTAAGTAATACACTTAGACTCATGGAATCAACTCTAGATTACAGAGGAGTGCTTAGTGCACTAAAATGAGTGATTACCTTAGGAATTTTAGAATGGACTTTGGCAAGGAATCAAGGCAAGACCTCCTCTAGTCTCTTGAAGATTGAATCAAGGCTAATACAAGGAGTAAAACAAGGTATCTTAAGTGCAATTTTCGGCACTTATTAAAAATGGAAGGAAACCTTGAATTTTCAAGCTTTTCTTACCTTGAATCAAAGAGGGAGAGTAAACTAGCTCTAGAACATGAGCTTTCCTCTTCAAATGGAGCTCATTCAATGGAGTCCAACTTCAGATTTTGGAGTTTTGAAAAGAGGGAAAGAAAGGTCTTGACTCAATTAGCACAAATATGCAATTTGTTTTAGATTTGGAGCTTTGTGGTGACTTGAGCAAGCAAGAGAAGATGAAGAACAATGGAGTTATGCTCCTTTACGTGAGGAAGAAGGAGAGAATAAAGGTTGTGGCCGGTTGGGAGGAAAGGAAATGATGAGAGAGGAAAGCAAAAGAGATATTTTGTTTACTTATGCCAAAAGTAAGTGAATAGTAAATTTACTCCTCCTTCTTCTTTTCTGCAAAATCTGAATGAATTAGGTGATGACTCACCCATAGAAAACTGCCCCCCTTCCTTAGATATTTAGGGATTTATTTTACTATTGACTAATTAAGGAAGATTTATGACTTATTTTAGCACTATTTGGGTACTATTCATAATTAGTGCACAATTTTTGAAATGTTTGTAATCTATTTTATTTAGGCTTCCTAATGTGATACTAAGTAGTACGCTTGATGATTAAGGTATAAACTTGGTCATTTCGCCACTCTAAACCCATTTCTAAGACAATTTTTCAAAAATGTTCTTTAAGGAGTCTTAAAGCACAATTTGTGTTTTAACTTGTTTTTGAGCTTGGTTTTCTTTGGTAATTTCTTTAACATGTTCTTTAGCATGTTAATGAGGTTTAGGAATGCTCTTTGGATCCTAATCAAGGTTACACCAAGTATTGAGCAAGTATTTGCTTAAATTGTCTTTATGGTGTTTTCTTGTGCTTTCTATGGTTTAAATTGTTTACCAATGTTTATAAGGCATGTTTTAGCCTTATTATTTCATAATTTAACATTTAGTTACCATATATAGGTTTGGGGTATTTCAAGAGGAGGGTCAATAGGGCCGTGTATTATTTCAACGGTGAGGCAGGTGTCTAGTGGACTGCCCATAAGGATGAGTTGTTGGCGAGGCTTAATTTTAACTCGGACACCCTTAAGGTGGCTATGAGAAGGCACTTCTATCCAAAGCATGTCCACATGCAGAAGTATCTTGAGTTTTCAGAACTTAAGCAAATATCCATGAGTGTGAAGGATTATCACACAAAGTTCTTGGAGTTGGCCAGGTTTGCGCCAACTATGGTGCTAGATGAAGCTTACAAGGTCTATGGTTCATTGATGACTTGAATTAAAGTCTCTAAGAAGCCCTAAGTGTGTTAACCATTCCCAAGCTACAAGATGCATATTGGAAAGCTACTAATCTATATCGGGTGCAGCAAAGAGAAATGAGGTGTAGTCCGGGCACGAGAGAAATTTTGACAAGAAAGAGGATATTTGTAAAGGGGAGGAGAATTCCCAGGAGAGAATGTTGTTAAGAGATCTTGGCCTAATCAAGAGGCAGACTAATAGTTCTTTGGTAATTAGAGAGGAGGCAGTCCATTTACTTCGAGTCAGTACTCATCTGGACGAGTTACTATCAGGGAAGGCAGCGAGGAAGAGAAATAAACTTCCACTGCAAGAGATGTGGCAAGGATCATCCAGGAGTAGACTGCGAAGGAAACACAGTAAGATGCTATGTCTGTGGCAAGACCAGTCATAGATCATTCGAATGTTTCAAGGCTAACCCAGAGGTAACTATCAAAGTAGCGGTGGTGGCAATGGCAGTGGTAGGCCGTACTACCAACAAGGGAGCCAGCATGAGAGTAATAATCAAAGGGCTCAGGGGAATTATACACAGGTCAGTGGTGGAGATGGGAATCAGATTGAGAAGAGGAGCAAGAATCAGGAAGGAAGGAGGGAAGGAGAAACCGGGAGCAGTAGCTACTGGACCCAGGGCGGATTAATGTGAGGAGTTGGGTGGAGACGGACCAGGAAGGGAATGTCATCTCAAGTACTTTCTTGGTCCTTGATGTCTCTACGAATGTGTTGTTTGATTCTGGAGCTTCGTGTTCTTTCGTTGCATCGTCCTTTCTAAGGAACTTGGGTTTGGTGGTTGATAGTTCTGTTTCAGTAGCAATCTCTATTCCATCTGGGGAAGTATTTCATTGTTCTAGGATGATTAAGGGATTAGGTGTTAGGATTAAGGGGGTGGAAATTGAATCTGATTTAATCGAGTTTGATCTTGCTGATTTTGATATGATTCTGAGGATGAAATGGTTTACGAAAGTATAAGGGGCAAATTGATTGTTCTGTACAAAAGGTAGTTCTTAAGAGCCCGACAGGGGAGAGGATTACTTATAAGGGAGAGGAGAGTAAGTATGGAATCAAAGTGGTTTCAGTGAAGGAAATCCTCAAGGAAGTGAAGAAAGGGAGATCTACTTTCTTGTGCCATGTCCAGTGCGCGGGCAATAGAGTCGAGAGTGAGTTTCCACCGAACCAGAGCCTTTTGAACGGAATTCCAGTAGTGTTGGAGTTCTCAAGCGTTTTCCCAAAGGAAATTCCCTGTATGCCCCTAGTTAGAGAGGTTAAGTTTACGGTTGACTTGATACCTGGAACTAAGCCTATCTCCAAAGCTTTGTATAGGATGGCTTCGACCGAGATGAAGGAGCTGAAGAGTCAGCTAGAGAAGTTGTTGGATAAGTGGTACATTCATCCAACTTTCTCATCTTGGGGAGCCCCAGTTTTGTTTGGAACAAAGAAGGATGGTGGAATGCGGCTCTGTATTGATTACAGGGGGCTGAACCAGGTTACAGTAAAGAATAAGTACTCTTTGCCAAGGATAGATGACTTGTACGACCAGTTGTAGGGTACAGGAGTTTTCTTCAAGATCGATGAGTTCACGGTGATGCCATTTGGACTAACAAATGTGCCGCCAGTATTCATGGATATGATGAATAATTTTCAACACTAATTTGGATAAGTTCGTGGTAGTATTTATTAATGATATTCTGGTGTATTCCAAGAATATAGAGGATCATGAGAATCATTTGAGATTAGTGTTGCATATTTTAAGGGATAACCAGTTATAAGCTAAGTTATCCAAGTGTAATTCTGGCTAGATAAGGTTTCCTTTCTTGAGCATGTAGTGACCAGTGAGGGTATTTCTGTGGACCCCTCTAAGATTGAGGCTGTTAAGGGTTGGCCTAGACCTACTAGTGCCAAGGAAGTCCGTAGTTTCCTCGGTTTAACCGGTTACTACCGGAAGTCTGTTAGGGATTTTTGTAAAGATTGCAAGGCTACTCACTAATGAAGAAAGTAGTGAAGTTTTAGTGGGGTGAGAATTGTGAGGAAGCTTTTTGGACCTTAAAGGACAAGTTGACTTACGCTCCGATGTTGGTGTTTCCTTCTAGAACATAAGGGTTTGAGGTTTATAGTGAAGCTTCCAAGTTTGGTTTGGGCTGTGTGTTGATGTAGTATGATAAGGTGATGGCGTACGCTTCCAGGCAATTAAAAGAGTCTGAGACCCGTTATCCGACACATGACTTAGAGCTACCTGCAATAGTGTTTGCTCTTAAGATTTGAAGACATTATTTGTATGGGACTTCTTGTAAAGTTTTCGCTGACCACAATAATCTTTAAGTACATATTCACTCAAAAGAAGTTGAACTGGAGGCATAAGAGATGGTTGGAGGTTGTGGAGCATGGGGAGGTTGAGAATGAGGTAAAGTGGTTCAGTATGGTGGCTAGCCTAGATGTTTTAGAAGAGGTCCTTAAGCACCAAAAGGGAGATATTAAGTTAGACAGGATCCGGGCAAAGTTGGAGGATGGGAAGGCTAAGGACTTTACTATTCATGATGATGGGAGCTTGCAGTTCAAAGGAAGGTGGTGTGTGCATTTGGCCGGTGCTAAGGTTAAGAAAAAGCTAATGCAGGAGGCCCATATGCATTTTGCATGATATCCATCTAGAGTCTAACACCTTTTTTCTGTCCCTCTACCAATCTCCTTGCATTCTATCAATCTCAACTATAATGCTTATTCTTTACTTCTTTTCACTTAATTTCTTTCTCACAGAGTCTCCTTTCTTTACTTCCATTTTTGGGTTTTGTTTTAGTTGGTGCATTTCAAAATTCTGGAGTTAGATCAACTAGGGTCTATCTATTCTAATGTGAGGGTTTTAGGGAGTCCATGGTGTTCTGTTATCAAATGCCCGTTGCCTCTTAGGACAACTTTTCTCGACTCATCAAATTAGTGCTAGATCTTTGGCCATTACTCTATGACAACACTGAAGAGTCTTTGAAGGTTTTTGTTTTAACAAGACTGGTCCGAACTTTTTTGTGATCGAGTTTGAGCAGTTGATAGCCATGCAAGCAGTTTTGGTTAGTCCGTAACTAACTTTTTGTAGTTCAAAGCTTAGAATCTGATAAACCCATCTAGGAACATGAGGTCAAATGGGTACCCTTTTGGGTCCGCATCTATGATGTTCCGCGCGCATATTGCAATAGTATATTCGTAGAGCGGGTGATAACAAAAATGGACAGATTTGCTGGTGTTATGGAGGACGCATCTTCCTCTGTGTATAGGTATATGTGCATCAAGGTTCCCTTAACATTCAACTCACTGTTATGCACTATCTTCCGATTTGTCTAGATGAGTAAGATTTGGTATTCTCAGTCATCTACGATAATATGCCCTTGATTTGTTCAAAGTGTTGCCTTTTCTGCATGTCACTAAAACTTGCCCGAAGACTCATGATGTCGCGGATGATGACACCCCTTATGGCATGTGGCTTAGTACTGATGTTTTTCTAGCTAGGACAACATCTAAGGAAAGCTATGCAGAACCTAAATCATGGCGCGTTTGGATCTGATTTACTTGGGCAAAGCAATTAAAATGCTTTGGTTGAGATAATGGCCAGGGTGTTGATTCTAAGAGGAATGCAGGTCTGGGTGGTTGTAGAAAATGATCCCTCTTCTTTTTTGATGGCCATGCACATTGATCAACTTGAGTTATATCATCACCCTCTAGCCGATGTATTAAGGGAGGATTTTGGGGACCTACATTTGCCTGAAGTGGATCGTAAAGGTAAGAAGATTATGCTTCCTTCTAGCCCTGAGTTTCTAATCTTGACTAATGGAAGCAAGGGTATGCAACAACTAGGTATGCAGAAGCTCTAGGAAAGGCTCAAAGTCGCCAAGGTGAATGGAGCTTTTGATTACTTATTGCATGAGAGGGGACATTGCTCATGTAATTGGATATTTTTGTTCAAAGTAGTGTTTAACGACCCCAAAACCGGCCTAGGAGTTAGGGTTGTTACACGCCGCGAGTCTACTACCTAACGTCGCAAGGCTCTAACGCAGAACAACCTCAAAATCAAATAACGAACTTATATAAATACTGAAAGAGTTTACAAGATCCGAAGTATAACTAAAAGCGTGCAAGTCAACTACAATGAAAGGCCCAAAGGCTACACAAAACTCCAAAGCGTCTAACGCGCAAAGCGGATCAAAAGTCTAAGAATCATAACATAAACAAAGCTCCAAGAGAAGGTAAGGAGAGAAGATCCCACGAGCTCAATCTGCAACATAAATAAAGGGGTGAGCTAAACAGCCCAGTAGGCAAAAGACTTCCTCAAGGAAACCCACTCAAAACAGAAGCAGGAGTTTGTACAAACAGAGAGAGAAGTAGCCACTTGGAAACAGACAGATCAAAATCACAAATCAGGAGGCCGAGCAGACATCTCATCAAAACATAGTTGGACTTTCAGAATCAGATACAGAAGAGTGGGACACTAGAAACAAGCTAACACAACAGAAGGACTCACATAATGTCCTATGGATCCGAAGATCCCACAACAGAAGCCGTAGAGACAGCTAACAGACCCGTCGGTCAAATAACGTCCTAAAGGAGACCCTAAGAAGTGTAATCAGAAGGAATTCCTGTGCAGCATGCTACGGGACAGCCCGACCCGACTATCCAAGGCTCAGAAGCAAAGTAACTAGGTCTCCCAATACCAAAAGCTCACAAAACAGATCTTAAGTGCATGGAAATGCATATAAACAACATAGAAGCTTGTACACAAGTAGGGGAATCCAACCCCACAACAGAACTCAAAACGGAGCTAAAATGGAGAAGTTATGCCCAAAACAGTGGCATGTCCGAACTTGCGTCCGACCTTGCAAGTTCGGACAGAGGCCGAGAGTCAGAAGCCAAAACAATCTTCATGTCCGAACTTGCGTCCGACCTTGCAAGTTCGGACACATGATGAAACTCATATCGAAAATCCGTCCTCGCATCATGTCCGAACTTACAAGTTCGGACCGATGTTCGGACACTTCAAAAACTCGGAAATCAAAACGCGCCCGATGAACTGTCCGAACTTGCATGTTCGGACAGAAGTTCGGACAGCGCAAAACTGTCGAAATTCAGAAAGAACAGATGCGCAGAAAACCACCAAAATCATCACAAACTCACCCAAAATCCACAGAATTGTAAATCAGTACCCTCGGGGGTTTAGCCAATCGATTAACAACGCAAAACCAAAGAGAAAACACACAATCACAGCACAATTCCAAATCAGAAACGCTAGAATAAAACAGTCCCCGAGGGTGAGTAAACTACCCCGATTCCATCCCCCACTTACCTTGTTTCGGAGTGCAGAAAATGGTCCCAACGGCGCCAACAATCACCAGGTGGCTACGTAGACAGAAGAGAAGCAGAAACACCACTGAATTGAACAATATCTAGACCCAAAATCAGAAAACCGGACAGCCCACAAAGCAACGAATCTGAAACGAAAACTGAACCCCAAGAGATCAAACCTGACCACACTGTAGAGGAAAGACCAAGACGGCGACGCAGAACCAGACCCGGACCAAGATGCAGTAGCAACCGCACCAGAATCAAGAAGCACACCAATGGAGAAGGAGTGAAAGAGAACGCTGAAAACTGTCGAGAGGATGAGCGGGATTTGTAGACTGATCGTGAATTGGAAAATAAGAAACTGCCCAGCTACAAATTAAAAGGCTTACCATAATTAAAGAGAGGGAATTGACCTCCTTGCCCTCGTCTTTTAAACTAAAGACCCGAACGTCCCAACAGCTGACCAAGGCATCACATAACATAAGCAATAACATAACCCAAAGTGTTATAAATCTGAAAACCAAAATACGGAGTATTACAAGTGTCCTTTTGGAAGTTTGTCTAAATCCTCAACGCTATGGTTCTCTTGAATAAGTTCATAGTTTGTTTGTCAAATGGTTTTGGTATACATTTTGCCTTTTAGGTATATATAAGTGGTTTCTATATAGTTCTATTTTGTCTTGTTGGTATGATTTTGCATATATGGGCAGTTGGAAGGTTTGTCTCAGTTGTTGTAGATGATCTTCAAAAGCATGAAGGGCTTAAGGAGCCAATCGATAGTGGTGATTGAAATACCCCTAATCAATTAAATATTGATTAAACATATATTCAATTAAAGTAAGGCCTAAACATGCCTTAAAAGTAAATTAAACACAACAAAGTTTAACAAAAAGCAAGAATTACACCCTTGAGCTTTCTGGGTGATTAAATATCCAAACGAACTCCGTTTGACCTAAAATTTTAATTTGAGCCTTATAACTCATAAATGAACATATTAAAACCGTTTCCAAGGGAAACCAAGCTCAGAAACGTGCTAGAACATAAAATGTGCACTAAACCTTCTTAAAACACATTTTTGTGAGATTACCTCCAAAATACGTTTTATTTGATTTTAGGGTCTTGAATACCCTTAAAAATACTAATGTGACATAAAGTGCCACATTAAAATTTATTATTCAAAGTTTTTCAAATAATCAAAAATATGTGCATTGTTTTGTGAATAGTGACCAAATAGTGCAAACATAACATTTTATCTCTTAATCTAGTATATTGTCAATATATTCCCTTGACCTTGACTATGATATCCCGCCAATATGAGGTCTATAATTCAGCTAGTTACCGTCCCCATATGCTACTAAATATGACTCACTAAGCATGTCTTATAAATATAGGATAAGTACATTTTTTTTGTTAATATTACCTAACCATCCTACTTACCTACATCTACCCACCTTGATATAACATTCCCGCCTGTCTTGATATGCCAACCGTACCCATTGTCAATTATGAACAACCTGCAAGGCCACCGAAGGGTCACCCAAAAACAAACCGCATAGCTTATGACAAGTACATATTTATCATATAATAACTAATCTAAGCTACCTAACTCACCCACCTTATACACATCATTGTCTCTGTCTAATTAAATCTGTTAACGTGAGTGACTACTACGTGTTAATTTGAGAGGGGTGTTACAAAAGTGGTATCAGAGTGGAGTACCGCTCTGATGACGAGATACTAGGTTAAGACAGTGAGCTTAGGACTTGGGAAACACGGGAAAACGTTGTGAGGTACGAAACGTCTTTGCTTAAATGAAATTATGTGTTAGCAGAGCCTTGGCTTGCAAGTGTTAGCCCTTGGGGCACATAAATGAGTTTATTGTATTATGGTGCGTTATTGAGAAGACGAACGGTGATACCGAAATCTAGTGGTGGTGTGAGCCAGGAAGCTGGCCAAGGGCATAAAGGCTCGGGAATATTATCCCCGTTACGGACCAGCTGAGAGCTCAGCCGGGAGGAGACACAAACATCATGAGTACATTGGCGACAGTTCACCTTCATGTGGAAGTCCAGTACGGACTACCGCCAACAGTACCCCTCCCGCCACAACCCAATGAGTGTGATACAACTAAGAAAGATAATCCCCAAATACAGGGAAGAGGGCTACCAAGCCCAACAGACCGTCTAAACGCTCTCACACTGAATGAATAATTCCTACTCCTGTAACATGAATAAAAACCCAATACCATACCACCCTTAACGACCAAGCGTTGTAGCAATGGACACCACCAGAGGCGAGTACGACCACTACTGTAACGTCGTGGAAAGGATCACCCAAGACATCTGGGCACGCGGACCGGGAGCGTCATGAGCTCCGCGAGACCGTCGCCAGTAATGGGGACCTTTAACCACCATATCATTGTATCGTATCACCAAACTGTAAAAAAAGATTATTTTGAGGACACGGAAAAAAAAAGTTGTAAGCATACCGTAAGTGTACGCACAATACAGTGACACTAGAACCTTGTCGTGACGACACATGTGGAGAAACAAATTCCGAGCGTTTACGCTACTGTGAGTCTAATGTGAGGAAGGACTTGGTTAATCCAATGACAATGTGGTTAAGAAATTTTTCAATCCAAATACGGTCTTTTTCATGAACAATCATTCTAACGGTACTTAAGAAACCAATGCAACAGTAAGACAAACAAGTCGGAAACCGACAACTCTACTTGCATAGTGCGCTTGTAACTGCAAGCGCTGATTTAAACAATGTACCAATAATTTCGTCTACCTCATGCACTTGCTACTGCAAGTGCTGCAAACAACTACGACTGCAGTTACTACTGCTATTATCGTTACAAACAAATTCTGTAAACTGTGTAGACCAATGGTACAATACCATGGCTACCAATGATCGCCAAACAATTGTACACCTCTAATATAAACTACAGAACTACAATTGCACTAAGATACGAGGCCCACAACCTCTAAAGGACCCGACGAGTCCGACTAACGCAATCAAATGACAAGGCTTAAGAGCCAAGATAACATAATTTAATTATCAAACCATTTAATGGCTGAATTGGAAGTGGACGGTGAAACCTGATTCCCGGGGATCAAAGGAAACCAACCACAAATTGGGGTGAAAGGTTAGTTCAACACTGGTGCTGATCATACCAGGGTCGGATGACTCCTGAAACTCTTCACAAGTTGCCACAATTAATCGCAGCCAGGATAAACCAAACTGCAGTATACTAGTTACAAACAATTAGCAACAATTAAGCAATAAGATATTAAATAAGGAAACTCGTGACTAATAGTCTACGTAGTATATATTAAATCATACAGACAAATTATGGAGAGGATACGATCGTTTAACAATTAGTACCGGCAAAACACACTACCAGTATACGCCAACCTGTGATGAACACCAGGGAATTAGTAAAACGTATCAGTCCACTTATATATATACTATAATTTATGAATATATATATATATGTATATGCGTAATAGCTTACACTATAATTTATGAGTAGTAAGAAGGACAATTCCACCATTATACGGCCATTACCAACATCATTCGTAACAAGGAACGCGAATCAAAACTTAACGCATGAAATATTTATCACCCCTGAGCACTACCTTTATCAAGGAGTGCTACGTACAGTAAGGTACAATTAAAAAACGAACAAACATCAAGAGTAAGTTTTATGTGTATTACCAATATCATACTGAATATGAGACAAGTCCTAAGTGGAAGAATGGCTACCGCCATTGGCGTTCTGCCATGTAAAAATGATAAGTATCAATATGTGTTAAAGACATGTCGTTCACTATTGTGACGCCTGTCAGTAATAAATGAATGTGTAAATTAAAATAATGGTAAACAACTAAATAGCGCAAGTAAACAAGTACCTAATGTACAAATAAGGGGCATGTGCCTAGGAGACCGGGAACACCGACTCCGATTACCTTTCGAGGTATATTACTAACATAACAATGTCTAAGTTAATATAATGAAACAAGGGAGCTACGGTACATACTATAAATACTGTGAATAACAATGATGAATTACTAGCAGGCGCCACATCGCGCACCTGAAATATAAATAACTGCAGTTACAAATAACTAGCACTAAACGATAAATAACGACAAAGACATTCAATGCAAATCACTAATAGTGATAAATGTTTAGTCCTAATGGACAAGCATAATCTTGTGAGAAATGGCATATCCTTGTGGATACAGTACCATCAATGAGAATGGTTGGAAAACACCCAAGTAAACGGAAGAGGGAACAAATATAAATACCCAAATATAAGAACTTACCATACGCCGTATCGGGAATTATAGATGAGATGTAATAATGATTAAACCTGGAGAAAAAAATAGGTATAGCACTCAAGGAAATCGAGATATGGGACCTGGCGTGTCTAACTCAACTCGAATGCTACATAAAACGATTACAACCATAATGGCGAGTCAATATTTGATGTCTAATTGATTGACAACCTAGAGTACTACCTTTAGAAGGGAATGCCAAAAGAAATATATTACTGAAAAGACATAATTTCGGCGAGAGAAAATATTATCTTCAACCATTTACCATTCATACAACGAGGACAATAACACCTACGACAAGATAACCAATAATCCCAGCCAGTAACATCAAACTACAACAAGGACATCCATCAAAAGAGGGCTTGACAATAGAATACTTCACAATAGCCGTGTGACGGACGCTACCAGTTTACTAAACGAGACATGGGACGACCGCACTCCGATATGAGCATGTGGGCCTGACAGACTTATTTATAAGTTAGCCAGGTAAGTAGTAATGTATCAGTACGGTACCCCATGCAGGTAGACAAGTAGTGTTAAGAACACGAGAAGTAGTCAACTCCGTACCACGGACAGTGATGCAAATCACCTCGAAGATGGACGAGAAGAACCACAATTCAACCAACGGGCTAGAGGAACCAGGAACCTACAACACAGAGTAGCAGACGATACACAGTGAAGACAAGTAAACCCTTCGAAGATGACGACGCTGATGACAGAAACAGGAAACCCACAGTATGGACGAATAATACGTAGAACCCTCACAAGGATCATGCAAGTTCTTGCAATCCAGAGGAATCTACCAAATGATGTGAACTTAAACGCGTAACTACGCAATAACGGAAAAAACAAAGCTAGTATACTAGCAGATGCTTTAATAAGAACATAAACGTTATAATGACTAACAAACCGTCGAATCGACTGAAATGTGATGCGCGCGGAAGCGACAAACATGAACAGCTATCAATAATAAATACGTGGGCGAACTTAGACGAGTAAAACTCGCAGAGAATAATGTGAAATGGAAGATGAAGTTGCAGAACTCTAATACGAGCACAACATATGGATTTCCCTGGCAGGAAGCAGGAAGAACCATACCAAAGTTGTTGCTAACCCGACACACGGGAAGAAGATATAATATATATCAACACGAACAATGTGTTACTCCGGAACAAAACCACCAGGAGACATGGATGACAATCTTTATCTAAGTAGACATCAAGACTAGTACGTCTCGGTATTACCAAGAAAGGTGCAAAGAGCACTAAATACTAATAATAGCCAATGTCATATTATCCTGCGCTCCTTGTGGAGCGGCTGTTGAATACTTGTGGGGTACGGGGGCGTAACCCTTTTTAAGGGGGGTAGAGCCTCTTGGCCGTGCACATGTTTGCACTGAATTTTGTTGTTTCGTATGCGGGCATACAGTGGTTTGTTGGTGTTGTTAGGTACGCGGGGCATACGTTGTTGATTGTTTGCGTGTATTGTGCATTTGTATGTATGTGTCTTATGAAGTACTTGTTTGGAACGATGTGGTTACATCCATGTGTGTAGTACTTTTTTTTTCATGATAATTGTGATATGCATATGCATATTCATATTATCTTATATTGATTACATATGGTATCACCTAGATACGAAATGAATCATTAGTTACAGAATGTGGAATGATGATATAGTATGGACACCTCGGGGAGGTTGTCTGGGTTGGTAGAACTGATAGGAAATGATGGTGATGATGGATCACCTATATCCATATATGTTTGAATTAACGCCAAAGATGATGGCTATGTGCTGTATAAGTACAATTCGACGTGAGTAAATGATATATCACATAAATATACATTATGGGATTATATGGGTAGTTATTAATACACCTATCTAAGTAAAGCGACTTCGGGACGAAGTCTTTTTAAGGGGGGTAGATTGAAATACCCCTAATCAATTAAATATTGATTAAACATATATTCAATTAAAGTAAGGCCTAAACATGCCTTAAAAGTAAATTAAACACAACAAAGTTTAACAGAAAACAAGAATTACACCCTTGAGCTTTTTGGGTGATTAAATATCCAAACGAACTCCGTTTGACCTAAAATTTTAATCTGAGCCTTATAACTCATAAATGAACATATTAAAACCGTTTCCAAGGGAAACCAAGCTCAGAAACGCGCTAGAACATAAAATGTGCACTAAACCTTCTTAAAGCACATTTTTGTGAGATTACCTCCAAAATAAGTTTTATTTGATTTTAGGGTCTTGAATACCCTTAAAAATACTAATGTGACATAAAGTGCCACATTAAAATGTATAATTCAAAGTTTTTCAAATAATCAAAAATATGTGCATTGTTTTGTGAATAGTGACCAAATAGTGCAAACATAACATTTTATCTCTTATTCTAGTATATGGTCAATATATTCCCTTGACCTTGACTATGTTATCCCGCCAATATGAGGTCTATAATTCAGCTAGTTACCGTCCCCATATGCTACTAAATATGACTCACTAAGCATGTCTTATAAATATAGGATAAGTACGTTTTTTTTTGTTAATATTACCTAACCATCCTACTTACCTACATCTACCCACCTTGATATAACATTCCCGCCTGTCTTGATATGCCATCCGTACCCATTGTCAATTATGAACAACCTGCAAGGCCACCGAAGTGTCACCCAAAAAAAAAACCGCATAGCTTATGACAAGTACATATTTATCATATAATAACTAATCTAAGCTACCTAACTCACCCACCTTATACACATCATTGTCTCTGTCTAATTAAATCTGTTAATGTGAGTGACTACTACGTGTTAATTTGAGAGGGGTGTTATAGTGATGGTTGGTCTCTCATTCTGTTGCTCATGCAACCTTCTATGAAAATTTGGTTGTGCATAATAGTTAGGTTTATTAGATTTTATCTTGACTTAGGTATGTAAGTGTGCTGATTATAACCTTCTATGATGTACTTCCTAGAAATCCTTATTATGTATTAAGTGCGGATTCTCTTTAAAAAATATTGATACTTATGTATGTAAATCTTAAGTTATTATATGTGTGGTTGGTAGGTTTAAAACTTACCCTCCAGCAAGTTCAGAACAAGCGCAAACCACGGGATGCGTAAAAAAGTCGATTGCCGCCTGAGAGGAAAATCCAAAGGATTTGTTCGCAGTCAATTGGTGTCGGTCAATTTTTGATAAAAACTGCTTTGCGCGATAGAAAACAAAATGTGACGCTGATTACGCAACGAGGCCGCCGCAGCAGCAGGCAGCAGCCAAGGACGTCGTCGATCTCGACGACGACAAATAGGCGGAAGTTGAAACGCGAAGAAAAAAAAAATACATTTCCCCTGTCTGGGTTTGAAGCTTTTCTTTCGTCAAACTCTTTCCGGGTAGGAAGAGGGTGACGAGAGTTTGTCAACATCTCACGTTTCCTCTTCCTTTCTTCGTACTTTCATTTTCTTTTCTTGTTTCTTTTCTCGTTTCTTTTCTTATATGAAACATTTCAAGCCCTCTTTTTTAATCTCATACAATTGAATATACATATCCTCAAGAAAGAGAAGTAGATTATTTCGTGTGTCCACTAAAATCCTGTCTGCGTCAGAAATTTCGCAGCTGTCCGTACTTGGGCTTTCTTCCATGTATTTCCTTCTTCGTCTTTTGGTTGTGTAAATTGTCTGGAAATCCTGAGAATTGACCCGAGTTCTCTTGATTTTGACCTATTCCGATCTTCTGGTCCTGCAAATCTTCCGTGCTCGGTGGAATTGCAGCTCGCTTGTGGTGAGTCGTTGTTGATCGCTTTGTCAAATGTTATCTTTCCTCTAATTTATGCTTTGCGGTTCCCTGTGATTCCATTTTGTGTTGCAGCTTCGGTGTTTGTTGGGCATTATGGTTTAGCATTAATAGCTTCCCTGTGAGCTCAATTTTCGATTCACTGAAAGTTTCTGTGAATGTTCCTACAGTTTGCTCATGTGGAATATATTTACTTCTATTTGTGGCTATATAATGATGCGGCAATTACGTTATATAAGGACTCTTATCTCCTTTTGCTCCTTCGAAACAAGATCTTGGATTCTCTGCTTTGGTTAGGTTTTTTGGTAATTGACACGGCAAAACATGAAGTCTTAATTTATGCTGCAAGCTGCTGTGTTCTGTTTGTTTTAGTACTCGATAGTGCAAAGGCAGGCTTTCAATTTCTAGGATATAAAGTAGAAGTCTTTGGGATTTGCTTTTCCTGGGAAGTTATTGCCATGTTCATTTTCCATTCTTCATACAACTATCAGCATTATGCTGGTTATTTAGTTTAGGTGATGATCCGCAGATGATCTAGTGTTCAGCCTGGCATCCGTTGAACATTGTGGAAGCTTTGACTTGCAAACACGGTATATTGGTCTTGTAGTTCCGCATGCCTGATATTTGCTAGTGGTGGTACTCCGATGGTATGTTAATGAAGTAGATGTAACTTCATCCAGGTTGACATCATACTATCATAGTTGTCCCATTTCGAGAGAATTAGTGGAGCTCTCTTTTCATTTCTTAATGAAAGACTTTCTTTTCTGGTCTTTTATCTGGGTACCTGAGCATGGGGTTGATTAGGACCAGCGTACTACACATCATTGTCCTTTTCACTATACGTCTAGCACTTTAGTTTGTTACATTGTGGTGTTAAAAGTTTGTAGTTGGACTAATGCTGTGAGTTTGAACCTTTTTATTGAATCATACAGATAACCAGAATTGATTCTCTTAACCGTGATCTTACAATTTCCTGAGATGTTTCAAATTATATCTTCTTTTGGGATGTGACTGAAGATTAAAACCTGCATCTCTTCCTAATTCCGAATCTATCAGCCTGCCTGGTAGTTTTTACCCTTACAATTGAGCAATGATTTCGTTATGAAATTTTGTACTGTGTATATTGTATGCTTGACTAGAGTTTAGCAATTGTAGATGATACTGCCCGTTCCCTTCTTGTAATGAATATTTAAATGTGTTATTTACTCTTTTAAATATATTGCAATATGCTTTTAGATTCTGTACAATTGGTTTGTTAACCTGTTATATTTTCCGTGCGGCAAAGGCCACTGCTGGTGATGAATATGTAAGAAGGGTCCAAATGGGTTGGCTTAGCAAAATTTTCAAGGGATCCAGCTATAATGTTTCAGAAGGACATTATAGTGGGTATGGGCAAGATCAAATATCGGACGGAGCTTCTACTTCAGAGGTGAGTTAATTTGTTTTTTTTTTCTCTTGATGTGTCCTGCAGTTCATGGTTTGGTAGTGTAGTGAATATGTGCTTTATCAAAGAACAAGGTCACAAGTTCTGAACTTGTGACTTGTGCCATCTTTGTCTAGGTGGTCATAATGTAGGTTGTCTACTCTCGATTAGGATCACAAGTTGGGTCACTATGGATTTGATTCTTCTAAATTCACATAAAAACGTAAGGTTCACATCTTACCTAGCATAGGCAAGGTTCACTTGTTGTGAACCTAACTTTTCTTGAACTTTTCTGTATTCATGAGGCCCCAAGGCATGACATATGTATCATACTTATCCCATTAGATCTCTTTTCCACCTGGTTTTTATAACCCCATTTTCTCCCTTACTTCTTCCACTCCTTTCACGTTCGGTGTTATTGCTTCTGTGTTTCTCTCTCCCATATATCAATGGCTTTGCTCAACCTCATATATTGATTCATGTTAGCCGACCCCAATTATTTTGGAATGAGGCTTTGATGTTGTTGGACATCCTATCTTGACATAAGTTATCTTGATGAACATGAGTAGGACCCTTCTATGCTCAATGAGGATGAAGACATAGATCGTGCTATTGCGTTATCTCTTCTCGAGGAAGAACAAAAGAAGAAGCAAGTGATTGGTAAGTTGCATATTGGAATGTGTACATCTGATCTTGTTTGCCCTTTTATGTGTTGAAAAGATCACTAGTCGGTGATGTTTCAGTGAAGCCATCAAATGAGGCTTTGGACATAAGGAACAGTATTATCCTATGATAATTGATAGTAGAAAAAGGATCTAGTGATTGAGGGCAGCAGTTTCAAGGTAGTGTTTGAAGGCAATCTTTTGTATTTGTTTTACATGTATGAGTTTATAGAACAATTTGCTAAATTTTGTGACATATATAGTCAGCATGTCTGGCTAAGCAGTTAGGACAACCATCTGATTACTAGATACTGTAGCCTTTGTATCATATAAATATGGGGAAGAGGAACAGAGAAAAAAGGATTTTAAATGTGTTAAATGGTAAATTCACATTGCACTTTTCTTCACAGCAATTTTGTAACAATTTTGAAAAGCACCTCCTGACAAACACAGTATGCACTACTGTCTCGGAGCTCCCATGAACTCAATTGAACTTTGTCATTTGCCACAGTGAAGTTTTCGTCCAAGGATGCAATTCACCCTGCCTTCTCACTTGAGGCCCTATGTACCTGACTAGCATATTGAATTGTGAAGTGGATTTTCTCTTTTCTTTGAAGTAGGTGCAAAGGGTTCTGGTTTTCACCATCTGATTATTTTCATGTTGTAGGTAGAAATTTCTTATGTAACATGTGACCCCTTGCTCGTAGAGAAAAAGTTGCATCCGTGGCAAAGGATGAAATGTTTAAATATAGTAATGCTTTTCATGGTCATTGTTGACGTTTTCTTTGGTCATAATCATATAAATAGCACATAGGATCTTTCCCTTACCTAAGGTACTTTATGTTTTCTGTTTCCGTGCTGGTAATGCTATTCGCTAGGATAGATCATGAGTCTCAACTCAAGGAAGATGAACAACTGGCAAGAGCCCTTCAAGAAAGCTTAAATATTGAGGCTCCCCAGACACCTCCGGCACTTTCACCGTCACTCCCTACACCTCCTCCACCACAGCAACCTGTATATGATAATGGCCATTTTGGCCAACCTGTTCATCTTCCATATCCAGCCGGTTATAGGTATGTGAACAATCTTATTATTCTTCATTTCTGGAAATTAGTCATTCAGTCTCCTTTAATTAAGTAAATAAAGTAAATAGTCATTCTATATCTGAAATTGAGCTTTACTGTTGATGGTTCTGAAGGCCTAAGGGTGCAGTGAGTCCCATAAAATCTCATAGAGTACATGTTATGATAATGACATTGCTATGTTCATCCTTGGAAACTTTTGTGGCAATGCATCAATATCTCTTCTCTTTGGACAGAGCTTGTGCTGGTTGCCACAACGTGATTGGTTTTGGCCGTTTCTTGAGTTGCATGGGTGCAGTATGGCATCCTGAATGTTTCAGATGTTATGCCTGTAAAATGCCAATATCTGGTTATGAGGTGTGTAGATTACTTAGCAGTGCAAATTAAACTAGAATTTCCTTCTTTGTTTTGTAAATGGCTTTAATCTATTTTTCCTCTAGTTTTCAATGTCAGGAGGCTACCCCTACCACAAGGCTTGCTATAAAGAGCAGTATCACCCAAAATGTGGCGTATGCAAGCAATTTGTAAGTCCGGATGTTTATGTATACATTTTCCTCATTTCATAGCTCTTATATTGACCAGTAATATCACGGACTGTAGAATCTGATCACTTTCATGTTTGGTTATGAATTTTAGCATTGATTGCTTTTAGATCTATTATTCATGGCAAAACATACCAGATAACTTTATGGGGATCATTTTTTACTTCCAGATCCCCACGAATGCTTCTGGTTTGATTGAGTACAGAGCGCACCCCTTTTGGGATCAGAAATATTGCCCCGTTCATGAGCATGATGGAACACCTCGGTGTTGCAGTTGCGAGCGAATGGAGGTATGACATGCTTGATCAAGCTGATGATATTTGACTTTTGGAAAGTAGCTTTTCCCTTATCAAAGCTGGAACCTCAAGATTTTGTCACTCCCTCTCTTTTTACTAATAAGGTTTTTTATAAATATTGGACATGTAGCCACAGGATATGGGTTATGTTTCTCTTGATGATGGTCGAAGACTCTGTTTAGAGTGTTTGGATTCTGCTATCCGGGATACAAATGAGTGTCAACCTCTATATTTTGATATTAAAGATTTCTATGAGAGTTTGAACATGAAAGTGGAGCAAGAAGTCCCATTGCTCCTTGTTGAGAGACAAGCACTGAATGAAGCAATGGAGGGAGAAAAGCAGGTGAGGGATAGAACCTAAAGAAATTCTTATTGAACCCAAATCAATGAAGCTTTTTAGGTCACAGGCATAACTACTCCTCCTTAATGTATCTTGACTTTATAAGCACTGTCTTGGAATTTTTTTATCTAGGGACATCATCACATGCCTGAGACTAGAGGGCTTTGTTTGTCCGAGGAACAAACTATCACCAAGGTGAGTCTCTTGCATATCCTTGCTACTGCCCCTTTTGTTTTTGCAATTGTGCTTACTGAATGAAGTATGGATATAGTATAATATCTACTTATGGGATGCTAGGTTTTGAGAAAACCAAAATATGGAGCAAGTCGTTCCATGGACGTCATAACAGAGCCATATAAGTTAACTCGCCGATGCGAGGTCACTGCAATCCTTATTCTTTATGGGCTTCCTAGGTAAAGTCTGAATTGACCCTTGAAAATCCCACTGATTTCTTACGATTGTGCTGGCTGAAGCTGAAATATAAATTTTCAGGCTGCTGGTAGAATCAACTATAAGGTTCACGAATATCTTTCCCCTTCTGCAGGTTGTTAACTGGTTCAATCTTAGCACATGAGATGATGCATGCTTGGCTGCGACTTAAAGGTATACGCTCTCTTTTGATAAATTCTGATTGTGGAACTGTTTACAGCATGAACTAGTAAACAGCAAATGCAAATTCAATTGCCATTCGTTTTGCAACTTCAATTGCTATTCGTTTTGCAACTTCAATTGCTATTCGTTTTGCAACTTCAATAGGTTTTAGGATGCTCAATCCACAAATTGAGGAAGGAATATGCCAAGTGATGGCTCACACGTGGTTAGAAACGCAGCTAAAACAAGGGGCAGCAGCATCGTCATCCTCATCTGCATCTTCATCTTCATCAACAGTAGCAGGTGACAATAGATCACCATTTGAGTTGATGCTGGGGAAATTCTTCAAGAATCAGATCGAATCCGACATCTCCCCGGTTTATGGAGATGGTTTCAGAGCAGCCAACCAGGCCATGCTGAAATATGGCCTCAAAAGCACGCTGGATCATGTTTGGATGACAGGCAACCTTCCCTTTTGAGAATCTCTTTTGTTCCATCATTTTAGCATTTAAATGGTTAAACATCTCCACTTTATTCTTCATTGCTTTTCTTTTCATTGAAGCCCTAGGTGGAACCACACACTAGTTTTTTTTTCTTGGGCTTCTATACATAGATTATTGTCTCTTGCGATGGGAGCTCCATTCTTTTCTACTGGACGTTGGATAATATAAGACGCTGTACAGATGAAAATTGGATGTTGTAAAGAAACTATCTCTGGAATTGTGATTAAAGCAATTTTTTAGTGTAAATAATTGGTACTTGACATCGTCTGTCCTTTGCGAGCAGCAATGGGCACTTGCTTTGCTGAACTATTTGTAGTTTTTTTATAAACTTTTAATAATCTTGTTTTTCCATTAAAATCACAAATTTAAATGATAATCTGAATATAATTATGATAATGTTTCACTATATTTTAAATATATGACATTAAAAAAAAAAGACTAATTCTCGAGCTCGTGGAATGTACATGTATTCGCATTTTCACTCTTTGGATCTCTTTTTACAATATTACTACAAAAATCTCTTGTCATCTAAAAACGGATTTCCACTTTAGTCAATTAGGGATCACCTTTCTCAGATATATTTTTCTAATTATTGTCAATAGTACATTGTTTCGGGATCTCCCCCTAAGTGCTGGTGGGTTGGGTTTTTGGGATCTCCGCAGTTTCAATTGGGCCTTACTTGGTAAGTAATTATGGCGTATCTTAGTACAGTTGCAATCGTTGCTCTCCAGATTCTACACCGCCTATTATCTTTAGCATACCCCTATTATGCATGTTCAACCTACGTCTACTTCTAGCCCGATTTGGAGAGCATTTTTAAGTGTTCGTGATCTGATTTCCTTCGGTGGTCGTAAGCAAATCAGCAATGGATGCACAACATACATTCATGATCGTTGGCTCCTCACTAAAAAAGGAGGTAGGCCCTATCTTTGGTCCCTTCCTTTTTTTCGTGACCGCCCGGTATCAGCCTTGATGCTTTCTCCCTCTATATGGAATCTTCAGCTTCTACAAACCTATTTTCACCTAGAGGATGTGCAGCATATTTTGAATCTCCCACTCCCGGGCAACTCTATAGAGCCCGACTCACGGTTATGGGGCTTGACCACATCTCGCAATTACTGATGAGTGTGAAATATGAATGGTTTTTAGTGATCTTTAATGCCTAATTTTTATACGAACATCGATAATATTCCACACTTATCTTCCGTTTTCCTTTGGTTTGTTGTTTGGTAAGGCTTGATACCTTTTTCTATGATTAAATGCAGAGAAAAGCCAGGGAAACACTAGATTTACTCACGAGGGAGATATTGCAACAAACGGGGGTCGAATCGGAGTCGAATGAAGAATTTAGAGGATTTTTGAAGGTCTGTCCGAGCTTGTGTCCGAACTTCCAAGTTCGGACGCAAGTCGAGATTTGTATGCTGCGCCTGATGGGATGTCCGAACTTCGGTCCGAACATCGAAGTTCGGACATAGTTGAGAAAAGCCGGAGGTCTGAAGTACGGAGCATGTCCGAACTTGTGTCCGAACATCAAAGTTCGGACACAGTCGAAACTTTCTGAATTGAAGCGCTCAAAGCATTGTGTCCGAACTTTGAAGTTCGGACCAATGTTCGGACGGCACGAAAATTACACATAAACTCGGCGTTTTGAAGGGAAAAAGAGAGAGAAAGGTCTATTTAAATGACCTAATCAGAGGGAGAAGGATTCTCATCATCGATCATTACAACACCTCTCACACTGATAAACGAGTTCTCTCCATTCATCCACGCCAATTGCATCAGTTCACCTTCATCCACATTCATCAAGTATCATCGATTCTGGAGGAGCATCGTCAGAAGGGAGTGTGGCCATCATCTTCAACCTTACACCTGCAGCCATCGACACTGGATAGGTTCAACAAAAGGGTTTTTCTTCCCTTAGATGATTTCTATGTTGACTGTATTTATCTGTTTCTTGGCAATGTCTGGCTAGTAGGGATTTAACTCTGGGGTAGGGTTTGTTCAAGATGGATTCAATGTAGTTAAAGATTCTGCAGTTTGATTATGAGATTGTGACGGATTGTTTTCAGGTTAATGATTATCAATTTTCTTCTCTATTAATTTCGCGAGTTATAGAGTTGTTTTGCGAAACCTATTAAGATCAGACAAGGTGATTAATAGGGAGTTCGAATTAACCTGGGAATTTGGGGAAGGATTAGTCGGATAGATAATCTTTCCTACAAACGCTAACAATTCTTTGTGCTTATTCCACCTATATGTGTTTTGCCAACTGCTAGATTAGAGTTGACACGTTCTGATAGGTGAGCTCTTCAATGAACTAGGATTTAGCATTGTAAGAGATAGAAAGAATTGGCCTTTCCGTTTCTCATAATTAAATTGTAGGAGCTACTAGATTCAATCAGAAAAGAACAACCCGAGCCCGGAGTTCCACTCATATTATCAACTTCATCATTTTTACCGATTGCTTAATTTAACTCTGATTTGCATTTATTTGATTTAGTTTCAAAAAAATTCACAACCCCCCTGAGTTTCCAGTTTTCTTAGGATTTAGGATAGGACTTAGGCTTATTTATTCAAGTCCCACGGTTCGATACTTGGTTGCTTAACTTTCTATACTATAGTGACCGGGATTTTTGCAACCCGACAGACTTATTGATTTATTATTTTCTAGATTAATTTGTTTAGTTTTAGTAGATCAATTTCCTGTTTGCAAAATGGCGCCGTTGCCGGGGACTTGACTTTGTCAAGTCCTTTGCCTTGGTTGTCAATTGTTTTTGTTTTATTTGATTTGTTTTGTTTAACTGTGCAGGTGTTGGTGAATGCACGGTACTCGATCTCGAGGTCCACCAAGATTCAACTTAGACTTAGAGATCAACCGTACAGCTCGAAGAGCGAGAAGAGCACTCACCTTCGCCATGGCTGCTAACGGACCAGCCAATCCCAATGCCAACGCTGAGCAGTCCACTTTGGGAAGAATAAATCGGCCGCCAGCTGCTCCTAGAAGAGGACCTGTGACTTTACCGAACCTCACAGCTGAATTAACAGCAGAATGGCAAAAGTTGAAACCAAGCCATCAGACAAACGCTGTCAGGAATCATCCAGCAGGGACCTTCTCAGGCGCAGACCCGGCTGATGCACTCGACCATGTCCACCGGTTTTTAGTCCATCTGGATTCGTTGGGGATGTCCCAGGGGCTTGAGGAATATGCTCGGCTGTGCTTATTTCAGCACAGTCTATCAGGGGAAGCCTCGAAGTGGTTCCACCGTCTACCACCAGGTATCATCACTACTGGGAGCTGCTGACGGAGAGGTTCTATGAGAAGTATATTCCCATCTCCCGGACCAGACAGATGATCGCTGATCTGACCGCTTTCAGACAGTCCGGTAACGAGACAATATGTGAAGCTTGGGATAGGTTCAAGGAGCTGCTCCGCCAGTGCCCGCATCACGGTCAGAATATGACGTCCTTGGCCCAGGGGTTCTTTCAAGGGCTGAGAGATGAGCACAGAGCCGAGGTCAGAGCCGCATTGGGTGGAAATTTGTTGGCTAAAAGCGGAGAGGAATTTATGTCAGCCATGGAGTCCTACTGCGAGGAGCTCCGCCAGTGGAGCAACAGTGGTGGAAGGGTCTTCACAGTTGGGCAGACCTCTCTCGGGCTCCAGATCCTATGATGGAGCAGATTGCTGCTGAGCAGGCCCATCTGAGTACCACAGTGGGCAATATGGCGAAGATGCTCGAGAGGCTCACTATGGGACAGACATCGGTACAAGCCGTCAAGCAGGTGTCTACTGGTCCAAATGAGGTATGCTGTTCTCAGTGTGGAGACAGCCATGACTACGAAGACTGCCCGATGGTTGCTGAGATGAGGCAGACTGAGGAAGCAAATGTAATTGGTCAGTACAACAGGCAGCCTTGGATGCAGAACCAGCATCCAAACCTGAGGTACGGTAATCCAAATAACGCCCTCAACTCACAGCAGATGCAGCCTCAGAGGGCAAGTCAGGGAGACCACCCGGTTTTGTTAGGCCCCCATCAATCAGTTTAGGCCACAACAGTCTCCAGCTCAGCCATCGTCACTGAGTTCGAATAATGCTAATTTAAAGGAGATGATGGATAAACTGATGGCCTCTCAAGAGCAACAAACAGTGATAAATCAGAATCTGGCAGCTGGCCAGCAAAAGCTTGAGAACGCTATGGTGGAGATGCAAGGAACTATGAGTCAGTTGACTCAGTTCCTCCTGCAGAGAGACCGTCTGGCTCACTGCCTTCCCAAACAGACCCCAATCCTAAAGCTCAGTTGAAGGCAGTGACGGTTTCGGAAACCGTGGTAGTGAGGATTGCTCAGACTCTGAGGAGGTGGCAGCAGTTACATTACGAAGTGGGAAGCAACTGATCAATAGAAATCAAGTGGCTGAGGATCAAGCTGACGAGGAGACCGGTCGCCCTTCTTCTAGCACTGGTGCACCGTCAGGGCCCCCAGCCCCTCCTGAGGTAGTTGTTGAGGAGACCCAGGCTCCTATTTCTTCCCCTTCTCATTTTTAAATGCTAAAAACTCCAAGGGTAAGGTGGTTCCTAAGGAACTTCCTTTCCCTAATAGATTAAAAGAAAAAGAACTTGATGATCAATTTGGGAAATTTTTGAGTGTATTTTCAAAGCTTACATTAATATTCCCTTGATTGATGCTATCAAGCAAATGCCTAATTATGCTCGCTTTGTGAAGGATTTAATTTCTAACAAGCGAAGGTTCAAAGAAAAGGAGATTGTTCAGCTGACAGAGACGTGCTCTGCAGCCATCCAGCAGAAGCTCCCTCCGAAGTGTGGAGATCCAGGGCAGCCCATCATCCCTTGCACCATTGGAGACATGGACTGTGGGTACGGACTCTGCGACCTTGGAGCAAGCATAAATTTGATGCCATATTCGATGTTTAGGAAGCTTCATGCTGGTGAGCTTATCCCTATTAATTTTAATTTACAATTGGCTGATCGTTCCTCAATCAAACCTCGTGGTATGGTTGAGAACGTTGTGGTAGGTGTTGGTAACTTCTTCTTCCCTGCTGATTTTGTTATTTTGGATATGGATGAGGATGTTGAAGTACCATTAATTTTGGGTAGACCATTCCTGCGAACTGCTAAAACTGTCATTGATGTTGACAAAGGAAAAATCACCCTGAAATTTAATAATGAGGAGCTTAGTTTTGATATCACCAAAATGATGAGAACGAATGCTTCTTCTCATGCTGTACTTTCTATTGATGTCGACACTGATGATTATGATGCATTTGTCGCTGAAAGTACTAATGACTCTTCCTTCCTGTTTGAGAATTCTGATCTGTTAGAACAGGTGTTATGCCATTCGATTGAGGATGATAAGGAGAGCACTGAGGTAGCTACTGTTGTCCAGCAGCTTAACCAGGGACGAACCTATTTTCGCCCTCATGCTCCTCCTGTGGAGCCACTGGACAGGCCTACTCAGAGGCTCATTCCTTCAGTAGAGAAGCCCCCCACTCTTGAATTAAAAACTCTTCCTTCAAATCTTAAATATGCTTTCTTGGCAGAGGGTGGCGCCCTGCCAGTTATTATTTCTTCTTCTTTGTCTGTTTCGCAGGAAAGCAGACTTCTGGAGGTATTAGGAAGACACAAGGGAGCATTGGGGTGGTCAGTGGCAGATATTAAAGGGATCAGTCCAGGGTTCTGCACTCACCGAATCTACATGGAAGACAGTATCAAGCCAGTGAGGCAACCCCAAAGGCGATTAAACCCAAACTTGAAGGAAGTAGTGAAGGCTGAGGTTTTAAAGCTGCTGGATGCGGGCATCATCTACCCCATCTCTGACAGCCGCTGGGTCTCTCCTGTGCAAGTCGTTCCCAAGAAGGGAGGAATTGTGGCGGTGCCCAATGATAAGGGAGAGCTGGTGCCTCAAAGACAGACCACTGGCTGGAGGATGTGCATAGACTACAGACGTTTGAACGAGGCCACAAGAAAGGATCATTTCCCGCTGCCGTTCATCGATCAGATGCTGGAGCGACTGGCTGGGCAGGAGTACTACTGTTTCCGATGGATACAGTGGTTACTTCCAGATTCCCATCGCGCCAGAGGATCAGGAGAAGACCACCTTCACCTGCCCTTATGGCACGTTTGCCTATAGGAGGATGCCATTTGGTCTCTGCAACGCACCAGCCACCTTCCAGCGGTGTATGATGGCCATTTTCAACGAATTCATTGAGAAAAGCATAGAAGTCTTCATGGACGACTTCTCGGTGTATGGCCAGAATTTTGATGTGTGTCTGGATCAGCTGGATCAGATACTGAGCAGATGTGAGGAGACCCACCTGGTTTTAAATTGGGAGAAGTGCCATTTTATGGTACATGAGGGTATAGTGCTTGGGCACAGGGTCTCCAAAGACGGCATTCAGGTGGACAAGGCAAAAGTGGAAGTCATTGAGGGGTTACCCCTCCCACTTCAGTCAGAGGAGTCAGATCTTTTCTGGGTCACGCGGGGTTCTATCGAAGGTTCATCCAGGACTTTTCAAAAATCGCGAAGCCCTTGTCTGATCTCCTGCAGAAGGATGTAAAATTTCATTTTTCAGAAGAATGCTTGAAGGCTTTTCAGACCATCAAGGATAAACTCATCTCTGCCCCCATTGTGGTTCCCCCTGACTGGACCCTTCCTTTTGAGGTAATGATGATGCTAGTGACTTCGCTGTTGGTGCTGCACTCTGTCAAAGGAAGGATAAGATTTTGAGGGTCATCACATATGCAAGTAAGACTTGACGGAGCCTCAAAAGAACTACACCACCACTGAGAAGGAGCTACTTGCTGTGGTGTTCGCTCTGACAATTCAGACCTTATTGCTGGGGAGTAAGGTAATTGCCACACGACCACTCCGCCTTGAAGTACTTGTTCAAAAGAATGATTCCAAGCCCAGACTATTGAGATGGATCCTGCTTCTCCAAGAGTTTGACTTGGAAGTGGTTGATAAGCAAGGGAAGCAGAATGGGGTTGCAGATCATTTATCGAGGCTTGAGACTCCAGATGACGGGGTCCCCATAAATGAGTTCTTTCCCGACGAAACGGTCTTTGTAATTGGGAAAGTCAAGAGCCATGGTACGCTGACTTGGCTAACTATCTTGCCTCTGGGTTGGTTCCCCATGATCTAAGCTACAACCAGAGGAAGAAGTTTCTGTCTGAGACCCGTCATTACGTTTGGGAGGACCCCTATCTCTTCAGAGTATGTGCTGATGGTTAATCAGAAGATGTCTCCCGGATGAAGAGGTAAACAGTGTAATAGAGTTCTGCCATTCCGAGAGGCAGGTGGTCACCACGGTCCTACTAGGACGGCTGCTAAAGTGTTAGAGTGTGGTTTTTACTGGCCCACTCTACACAAAGATGTCCACCGCTTCTGTGCTCACTGTGATAACTGCCAGAGGATGGGGAACACTTCAAGAAGGCATGAGATGCACAGAAGGGAATCCTTGAAGTGGAATTATTTGATGTCTGGGGTATTGACTTCACCGGCCCATTTCCTTCTTCTCACGGAAACCACTACATCCTTGTTGCTGTAGATTATGTTTCCAAATGGGTCGAAGCAATCCCCTGCCCTTCTGCTGATGCTAGAACGTGTAAAATTCTTGAAGAAGAACATCTTTACCAGATTTGGTGTGCCAAGAGCTATCATCAGTGACGGAGGTTCTCATTTCTGCAACAAAGCTTTTGATTCTCTGATGACTAAGTACGGGGTGACTCATAAGGTGCTTTGCCTTATCACCCCCAAACTAATGGGCAAGCAGAAGTGAGTAACCGAGAGCTCAAATGGATTCTTCAGAAGACAGTCAACTCCTCCAGGAAGGATTGGTCTGTCAAGCTTGATGATGCTCTATGGGCCTATAGAACTGCATTTAAAACTCCCATTGGGATGTCCCCCTTAAGCTGGTATACGGGAAGGCTTGTCATCTCCCAGTTGAGCTAGAGCACAGAGCCTATTGGGCTTTAAAGGCTCTTAATTTTGATTTTGAAGCTGGAGAGAAGAGCGATTTCAGCTTTCTGAGTTGGAGGAACTGAGGGACCAGGCGTACGAAAGCTCAAGAATCTATAAAGAGCGCACCAAAAAGATCCACGACCGGATGATACAAAAGAGAGATTTCAAAGTGGGGGATCTAGTGCTACTCTTTAACTCTAGGCTACGCCTCTTCCCTGGGAAGCTAAGTCACACTGGGCAGGCCCCTTCAGATTGTAGGAGTTACATCGTATGGAGCTACGAGCTGGAAAATAAGGCTGGTGAAACCTTTAAGGTAAATGGTGCTCGATTAAAAAGCTATCTTGGTACTGATCATAATCTTTTTCCTTTGCAGGCGTATTCTTTTTGGAGAGTGAATCCAATCCTACAGCAACGATGAATTCTCAAGAGACGAGTTCAAATGTGAAAAAGAAATTCTCTTGGCGAATGCGAAAAGAATTGCGAAAGCTGAAGGAATTCACTGTGGGCTGTTGTAGAGCTGCTCATCACATCTTCTGATTAATCAAACGGAAATTGTCTAGCTAAAGACATTAAAGAAGAGCAGCTGACTGGGAGGCAACCCAGTGTTTCGGTACTTTTATCTTGTGTTTTTATGTTGTTTATAGTTTTTTAGGATAATGTTTTGCTGCAGTGAGTTGAGCTCAAAAAGAAACAAAGAGGTGCATATTGGTGATGTCCGAACTTCTGTCCGACATTGAAGTTCGGACGTTGTTCGAGAATTGGAGACCTGCGCAAAACGATATGTCCGAACTTCAGTCCGAAGATTGAAGTTCGGACGCAGTTCGAGAGTCTGAGGCTATACAAAACGGGATGTCCGAACTTCGGTCCGGACATCGAAGTTCGGACCGAACACGAAGCGCAGCCCAGGTATGTGTGTCCGAGCTTCTGTCCGAACATTGAAGTTCGGACAGCTCGAAATTTCTGACTTAAGGAGGGGCGCGGGCAAAACCAAAATTCTTAAAACTTCTTCTTCAACCTCGCGACGCCGCAGCCCCTTGTCTCCCTTCTTCAATCTCTCACACTCACTCAAATCTCCACCAAATTCCACATTCTTACTACCAATCTGCTCGGTTTTAAGTTCTCCACCACCCTAGCACACGCAATCGACAAGAAATCCCCCAATTAATCCGATTTTCGAGCCGCACATTCCGAAACCCTAACTGTCGGATTTGGTGAGGTTCGAGTCTAATCTTGCAGATTCCTTCAGTTGTCGTGTTTCTAATCCCTCATTCAACTTGAACAAGGTATTTTCTCAACTCTACAATTTCTCTTGTTATGCTTATGTTGAGTTTCGAAATCAGAAGCAAAAATTGGACAAGAAGGTGATGTCTGAGTAGAGTTTGCTGGACTGAATCTACCTGTAGAAGTTTCATTAACTGCGATGGTTTGAGTTGCTAGATTGAGATGTTTAAAACTGCATTATTGTGATTGCATTGTACACATTCGAATGTGTGGTTTGATTGTACATGGCTAAACTGGTACAAGTGGATGATGACTAAATCTGAATGAGTTAATTTCGTTTTCTGCTATGCTGGGGTTGAACTGTTAGTGGAAGTGGTTGAACCACATTATTGGGATGTTATTTTGAATCTGTGGATTTTTGCATGACTGAGATTTTGTTTGACTGAAATGCTATTACACCCGATTGAAATTTACGAATTTTTGTGAGTTAGATCTCTGCTGGTCATGGGTAGTAGTCTCTGTTGCGAATGACAAAAATTTATTGACTTCTGCTGTGGAGAATAGTGAGTTTTTAGGGGACACTCTGTCAGATTTTGGGTAAATTCAGTGCATGTTTAGAACTATATCCTTGCTTTCCTTCACTTGACTTGCTTATCTTTGTATGAGCAGATGTTGAGCAGAATTACTGGTCGTGGTAAGCGGGCTGCAGGAGCTAGCACCAGTTCAAGACGTCGGGGTCAGGAACCGGAATTCAGAAATGATGAAGCCCGGGAGTGGTTTGCGAAAGAGGTAGATATAATTGCTGAACGAGGTGTGGTGCCGGAGTTAGAGCAGCAGTTGGGTTTGAGGGGGATATTAAACCCATTTGGCTGGGGCAAGATCTTGAATATGGGAGGGCCGTACTCTGAGAGGATTGTGCGGATGTTCTATGCCAATGCGATCTACCAGGATGGTCAGCTCAAGTCCCTTGTAGATGGAGAAAGAGTAACAGTCTCCACGATGGAGATTGCTCAATATATGGAGATTCCTTATCCTGCTCCCGAACCCCCTCAGGGCCTCAACCCTGTTGATTTCAAGAACGCAGCTATCCACCACTACACCCCCCTTATGGTTCAGGGGCCTCGACGACGCAGGGGGGATGACCCATCAAAGCAGGTCGTCCCTGCTGATGCGCTTCAGAGCCCGCAGGAGAGAGTTCTGCTCGCACTACTGGCTGCGAACATTGTCCCACGTCAGAGCTCCGACCTCAACCAGACAGACTTTCTACTTCTTCAGGCGGTGCTGAATCCGTCGTTTGCTGGGGCTGTTGAGGTTACATATTTGCCTTGGGTCATCTTCGAGCACATGCAGCATATCCTGGAGCACAGGGATCGCCACAAGTTAGGCTACCCAGTTATGCTCTGCCACATCCTTAAGAGGCAGCTGGTTACCATTCCGTCTGCGGGACTGCATGCTGCGCGGTCCCCTATGTGGAGGGTGATTTTTCGGTATGAGGGGGGTCTATCTAAATATGGTCTGACTGAGAAGCCTAGATCCTAGAAATTGCCATTCTGTGGAGGGTGAAAACCCATTATTATGACAGCCCTCAAATACCTACTACATCGTCCGTCTTTCCCAGAAAGCTTATGGGGAATACTAGTGAGCACTACACCCGCTCTCAATGGGCCCCACACGGACTTATGCCTCTATAAGGCGGAGTTGACTAGAGTCGCCACCTAGTTTGACCTAAGATACTAGGAAGGAAGGGAAGGAGGGTTCTAAGAACCGTTGGTTGACTCTGAAATTGTTCCCTATGGATGGGACTTATCTGGTCATTTTTGCAGAGATTCTATTGTGGATTCGTACTGGGTTACACCCTCAGAAGTGGCAACGCCACGACTTTGGATTGGTGCCCGAGGAAACCCGGTCTCCAATTGTCAGGATTGCCTTCTTTCAAACCTTATTAAAGAGATTCATTTAAAAGCCAAGGATATGATTAGGACAGGAGGAGAGAAAACAAGTGGATGAAGCGAGCTTTTCTGCCAAGCTAGCGCCAAGGGGAGGAGTAGGTGAACTCAGATGAGTATAGAATGAAGATTTGGGAAGAGTTGAAGAAGTCGAGAGTTTGTGGGAGTCATAGTGGATTTGAATGTTTTGAGAGGTATGAAGAACACCTTGAGTGGGAAAGGGGTTTTTTTGGATTGGAATGGGGTCGCACCCTAGATGGGTTGCCTACGACTCAACTCCCTGTTGAGATCAGACCTTACGTAGTTCACAGGTTTGGGTTTTGAAAGTTTTGATGTTTGTGGAGCTTGAGGATATTTGTAGTGTTTGAGATTTAGAAGGGTTCGAAGTTTCAAGAAGTTCCGGAGTGCTTAAGTTCAAAAGTTCAAGATACCCGAAATGATAAGGAAACATACGCCACGGCCAGTGATGATCCGACAACGCCCCACTTTTCGGGAAACTCGGGGAAGTACTGCATGGGAACGGGTCTCTCGTCATCTGCACGGTCAGGTGTGTCTAAAGTCCAAATTATTCACAGACTACGTTGTGCCATGTATGGGTATCCGGTAAATACGGGATCCTCTATGGACGTGTAGTGTGACATTGTGCTTTAAAGACACCCGTGGTGCAGAGGAACAATGGAGAACTGAGCCCATACAACCTTCAGGGTAAGGTAGAAGGGTGGTCAGACAGGCGGCATACAAAGGGGTGACTACCCATAAAACCCGTCTTAGACACCGGATTAGGCAGCTGGACACTGAAGGCTCATGGTTCGCTATATGCTGGCTTAGACTCGGGTAATGGAGGATATTTTGGATCATGAGCTTCAAGCGTTGGTCTTGGACCGTATTACCTCGTGGGTAACTCCTTCTAGGAAGGACCCAATATAGGGAATCAACCGTGGACCGGTTGGGGATCCCGTGACTCGTAGACAATTGGGTGACCAGAGGAATGCATGTCCTATGCTACCCGATGCAACAATGGGTTGACTCCTTCTAGGAAGGCCCCATTTAGAAAAGCATTAAATAAGCAAATAAATATTATGTCATGCATGAAGAGCAGTAAACATGAGACAATAAACACACAAAAGTGAAGCATGCAAATAGCAAAGCACCATATGGCACTCAAGGCCAATCTCGAACTCTGAACTCTCACCCTAACTACCCTTTTAAACACACTCTAAGTGTGGAGTAGAGTAGTTCTGATGGCTTTAGAATGAATCTCTTGAAGGTTTTGAAAGAGGTTGGGGAATCCTGACAATTTTGGATGGAGTTCAGTCAGTCCCAGCAGAGTCGCCATCTGTGGAGGGTGATTTTCGGTGAGGGGGGTCTATCTAAATGGTCTGACTGAGAAGCCTAGATCCTAGAAAATGCCATTTGTGGAGGGTGAAAACCCGTTATTCTAGCATCCCTCAATACCTACTCTATCGTCCGTCTTTCCCAGAGAGCTTATGGGGAATGCTAATGAGCACTACACCCGCTCTCAATAGGCTCCACGCGGACTTATGCCTCTATAAGGCGGAATTGACTAGAGTCGCCACCTAGTTTGACCTAAGAAACTAGGAAAGGAAGAGAAAGGGTGGTTCTAAGAAACCGTGGTTGACTTTGTTGTTGTTCCCTAGGATAGGACTTATCTGGTCATTTTGCAGAGATTCTATTGTGGGTTCGTACTGGGTTACACCCCTTAGAAGTGGCACGACCACGACTTCGGATTGGTGCCCGAGGAACCTCGGTCTCCAATTGTCGGGATTACCTTCTTTCAAAACCTTATTAGAGAGATTCAATTTAAAGCCAAAGGATAGGATCGAGTGTGGGTTGATGGACAGATGGTTTCGAAAAGTTTGGAGAAATAAGCTGGTCTCGAGATGTTGATTGGTGAAATTGGTTTGAATATTGAGATTTGGATTGCTTTTGAGAGGTTTGAGGTCGTTTCGACTTTTACGAGATTAAAAGGATACTGGGAGTTTTGAGGAGCAAAAGGGTATTTTGGGTTATTATATTTTGGAGTCAAGGGGTGTTTGGATCATTTACTGGAGTTAAGGAGTTTTTGATCATTTGTAGAGCTTAGGGGCATTTTGGTCATTATGTAGAGCTGAGGGGTATTTTGATCATTTTGTAGAGCTGAGGGGTACTTTGGTCATTTTGCAGAGCTGAGGGGCATTTTGGTCATTTTGTAGAGCTTAAGGGTATTTTGGTCGTTTTGTGGAGCTGAGGGGTATTTTTGGTCGTTTTGTGAAGTCGAGAGGTATTCAGATTCTTTGGTAGAATTGAAAAGTTTTTCGTGTTACTAAAGTTTGGATTTTTGAATGGTCAGATTTTTGAGGTGTCTTAGGAAGTCGAAAGTGTTATGGAGTGTGAAAGAGGATATTGGGTATACAGGTGTTCGGGTTTTGAAGATGTTTCAGGTTTAAGAAGACTAAGGTTGTTAGTGAGACTTGTGACTTCGAGTTTGCTTAGAAAAGGGTTGAGGGGTTTTGATTATTTTTGAGGGGATTGGATTTGTCTCGGCTTTTGTGAGGCTAAGGGCATTTTGGTCATTCTTGTGGAGTTAAGGGATGTTTGGGTCATTTGTTAGAGTTGAAGAGTTTCCCGAGTTTGTTGGGTTCATTCTTTAGAAAGGTCGAATTTTTGAGGTGTTTTTGGGAAATCGAATGGGTTGGAGAGGGATTCGGGTTTTGAAGAGGTTTCAGGTTCCTAATCACTAAGGTTATTCGGGAGTAATTAAGAATAGGGAGTCCTATGTTAGTGAGACTTGTGACTTCGAGTTTACTTAGAAAAGGATTGGGGAATGTCTAATGGGTTAAAGCTCTAATGAAATGATTTAATTGATTTATTCAGAATTGTCTCTCTTTAAATTTAAAAACTGAAAATCATTTTTGTTGCAAAAGGGCGGATAATCCCAAGGGATTACCCTATGTACCCCCTCGAACACGACACTTAACTAATAATAAGTGCCGAGGCTCGAAAGATGGGGCAATGAATTTATGTCGAAAAGTAGGGTTCAGAGAGAAACACCATGAAGGAGATGTCCTCGGTCGAACCCTAATGACGTCTCTAACTCCCGGGTTTTAAAACATTGAAAATCAAAACATTGAAATCGAGTGGAAGGGAGTTAGACGATTCTAAAATCCCGGCTGCAACTAGGAAGGCCGTCACTTCCCTAGCGCCCCGCCTTGTAGAAATCTAGGCTGCAGTTAGGGGAGGTTGGTCACCCTAATGCCCCGCCTAAAGAAGTCCAGACTGCGACAAGGGATGTGACGACCCCAGTGCCCCGCCTCGGATTTTTTATTTTGGAAGAGAGACAAGTGATGTCTAACTAGGGAGAAAACGTTTTGAAAATGTTAGACATCTCCTATTCCCTGAAAACGGTTTAGTTTTGAGTTTGAAATTTAAGTTGGAAAACTTTAAACGCTGTTCGGAATTCTTGATGAAGAAACACTGACTTTGAGAAATATTTTTAGGAGAAAACTTTCTGTATATGTGAGAATAACTTTCTGCATTTGAGAAGAGTTTTCTGTGATGTGAGAAGAGTTTTTTCCTCAAAATTCCACAAAATAGTTTCTTTTGAAAACTTGATGAAGTTTGAATAAAATGATTGTTTGAACATTTGAGAAAGAACATTTTTTCAGGAGTTTTGAATTAAAGCTGAATACTGAGGAATTTTTTTTTTTGATTTTTGGATTTTTGAATGGGATTTACAAGTTGAGTCTGAATTGGATTGAGGTCAAGCTTGATTTGGATTGAAATTTGGGTTGGGTCAAAGTTATATTGGTCAAAGTTCAAGTCAAAGTTCAATTGGGCGAAGTTGGACTGGTCAAAGTTCAGGTCAAAGTTTGATTCTTGTGGACTTTGTTTGATTTTTGTGGATTTGATTTGATTTTTGTGGGCTTGGCTTGATTTTTATCGTTTTTTTGGGGTTTGGGCTGATTGAGGTCATTTTGGGCCTCGGGTTTGGGCTTCGGGCTTTGGGCCTTGGGTTTGGGCGTGTGGGCCAAATTGGGCCTTGATTGGGCTTGGGCCTCAAGTGTGGGCTTGGAGTTTTTGGCTTACTCGGATTTGGGTCTGAATTGGGCTATTAGAATTGGGCCGAGGTTGTGGTCTGGGCTGAATTGGATTTGGGGCCTCAAGTGGGTTTGGGCCCAAAATGGGTTTGATGGGCTGAAATGGCTAATTTTATTTTTACTAGTGAACAGATTTTATTTTAGAATCTCAAGCTATTTTTAGAAATGAGCCAGATAGCTTTTGGGCTGAAATGGGCCTTGAATTGGATTAGAATCTAATTTGGGTCTCGGCCAAAGTTTGTTTTTGAATTGGATTAATTTAAAATTTTTTATTGGTTCTTGAAGCAATTTAGAATTTGAAGTTGATTTTTTATTATATAAAGATGTGGTTTGGGTTTAGGGATCACCCAATTTATTAGGTGGGACCATGGCTCACCTAAATCTTAGGGTTCACCTCTATCCTAAGGTTTGGTCCTAAAGTCCAATAACTAAGGTTATATACAGACATATATATAAAAAAAAAATATATACATGGAATGATAAAGCAAGAAACCGGCACGTGATAAACATTAGACCAAACAAATGTTAGTAACAACTAAAATGTAACAAGGAGAAAATAACATGAAACAAACATATAATAAAGTGAGTTACGAAACCTTTTTATTTTAGCCCGGTCTGGTTTATGAATTTCTGTTGCCCAGACCGGTCGGTTCTTTTTATATCGGTTCAGTTCTTTTCTTCACGGCTCGCCCCTGTTGGTTCTTCTGTCGGTTCACGCCTCGTCGTATATCGATCTCGCCCCAATCTCTATTCCTCTTCTCTGTTCTCGATCTCTCGCCCTGTTCTTCTTCCCAACTTACCAATTGAAGAACTCTCGTGTAGCTCTGTTCCTCTTCGTAACTTCGTCGACGAAAATTGCCACTGGGATGGTGAGTGAAGACGATGGCAGTGGGGAGAAGCCGATGAAGTCTGAGATGTGGTTGCGACGACGAGAGGCGATGATGGTGAAAGCGTGGCGGATGTGATCGATGTCGGAGATGAATGAAGACGAGGTGGTGATGTCGTGATGAGATCTCGTCGATGTAGATGGGGTGTAGACGGTGGTAAATCAATGGTTGATGCGAAGGTCGAGAGTGAAGGAACGTGGGATGATGCGGGTGAGATGTGGTGTCGTGATGATGGCGATGAATATAGAGGAGGTTGACGGTGAAACGAGGATAACTGATGATGGCTTGGTGTAATACGAGATGAACGTGGTGAATGGTGGTGGTGTTTTACGGTGATGGTGTAGGTGAATGTTGTCGGTGAAGATGAGGAGTGGGTGAATTAATGGTTGTCGAAGCGTGGATGGTATGGCGTCGGTGAAGAATGGAGGTCGTGGTCTGTGAATGGTGTGAGCGACGGTGGTGAAGATGGAGAGGTGACGGCGGATGCGATGGTTTGATGATGATCGAGGTGATATGCAGATGGTGATGGCAAATCGACGATGGGATTGACGTGGAGATGAAGAAACGAATGGTGACAGTGAGGCGTGGTTGCGGATGATGTTGGTCGACGAGGGGTGTATCGTCGGTGAAGATGCGAGGCGAGGTGAGTGTAAGGCGTCGGTGATGTGAAGCGAGGGCGATAGTGATGGCAGGCTTATGCGTGGATGACGAAGATGATGCAACGGTGTGGATCTTCACCGATGAAAAGGTTGATGCGTGGTGGACGTGTGCGGACGAGGCGTGAATGGTAACGATGAAGCGTGAGGTGGAGATGACGATGAAATGGTGGCGGAGGTGATGCGGTGATGGAGAACGTTGACGATGATGGATGTCGACGGCGATGGCGTTGAGATGGCGAGTGATGGAGATGATGCCGGCGATGCAGAGCAGTGGAGATGGCGTTGGCGTTGTGAAGGTGAGTGTCGCGAGGGGGTCTCGGGGTGTGAATGTGAGGCGTGGATCGATGTTTTTAGAGGAGAAAAATCTCCCGCCAAGTAGGTGAATGGAGGTGGCCATTTGAAGATCGAAGAAGATTTCGCTGTCGATTCTCCCTGTCGAAAGATGGAGGCGGGATGGGCTTCTCCTCGGGAGCTCGCAGGGGACAATCGGTTCCCTCAAAATAAAACCCATGCTGTCGTGCTCATCTTCCTTGTAAATTCATTTTACCGATACTGGAGCGGAGCTTGGTCTTTGTTGGAATTGAGAGAATGGACAGGGACGTGGAATTTAGAAAAAAGACAAAGCTGGACCATCTCAAACCTATATTTAAGCTAACATAGTACACTAACTACAAAACTTGATACAAAAACGTAACAAATAATACTAAAACTATAACTCGAATCTGGTGAATTCTCTAAAGACGCTAGTGTTTTAAATGGAAACATACAATAATACAAAGGGTTTTATCTAGAGTCATGAAATAATTGAATGTAAATAATAAGATAAGTAAATAAAACAAGATGAATAGGTTTAAAACCGGATTATTGTTTGGAAATTCATTTTTTGGAAAATCGTGTTTTTATAAAATGCTTTGAAAAAGGTTATAAAATGACGGCTTCGTTATGGCATGCACGCTAATATGTTTTGAAAAAGAAAGGCGACGACCCCTCTTATTATTTCGAAATTTGCTTTATGGGGTGAGAATTTTTGGTGTCTACACCCTATTGATGTGGGTGCTCTAAAGAAGATGTGGTTTGAGTTCTGCGAGGGCCGGTGGAGGAAGAAGGCTGTAGCGCGACCGCAGAAGCGCCAGAGAGAGGCGGGTGAGGGACCATCAGAGCCCGCTCCTACTGCTTCACCTGACGAGGAGGAGGCGTATCTAGCACTGCCAGCCCCTGGGAGCAAGTACGTCACTCGCTATGAGTTTGCTCAGCTGGAGTCTCGTTTCGAGGAGGCAGATCGTCGCTATCAGGCGGAGATCGAGACTCTGCAGCAGCAGGCCCGTCGCTCTCAGGAAGACTATCAGGCTCTGCTCGATCAGTTCCAGTAGTGGCAGGCGTACTATCCGCCTCCACAGTGATTATGCTACTGCTTGCTATTTTTATGTAGGAGCCGTTTTTGGACTTCATTCTGGATTTGTTTTTGGTTGTGTTAGACTCATTGCTTTTATTTCGATTGGGTTGTAATTTTTTTCTTTTGATTTTCGTTTGTTTGAATCTTAACTCTGAATATTGGCTGTCACTAATCGATGCTTCTAGCACACTTTTATGTTTTGTTTGAATGTGTGCAAGTGTACCTTATCGGGCTGACTCCATGCCGGACCCTAGCTTCAAGCAAGTGTGAGGAAACATTCTCCCCTACGAGGACACTAAGTGTGAGGAAGAATCACTTCCTCAAAGCATCACAAACGAAATCAGGGGAGTTTTTAGTTTCTTTCTTTTTGGTTACTGTTCGGCCTGTGCTTTAAATTGTGAATAACTTTGTCACTGTTCAATTCACCCTTGTGAGTCTGACACATTTAGTCCGATCTCCTTCTTGTGATTAATTTCTGAACAATGCGGACATTGCTCTTCATTAAGTGTGAGGAAGGGGGAGATCTTTCTGAATGTGTCAGTCATTTATCCCTTACCTAATTTTTGTTTGGTTTTGGGCTATGTGGGGGTAATTCCCTTAGAGTGCTTCTTAGTGTTGAATACTTGGGTGGATCTTTAGTTGTGGAGTTGAGTCCGGTACTGACCTTTAGAGTTGGTTTGCTCAAAATTGTGTGCTCTCTTATCATATTTTCAAATGGCTGAATTTTATTAAATATCTGTGAACAAGTTGGTTGTGAAGTTAGAACTGGTTTAACTTGGAACCCTGGGAATGATGAGAATGTCGGGAATGGAGGATAAAGGCAAGGTACTCCTCTGATCTAAGTTTCTTTTTCTGAACCTGTAGACACCAAAAATTCTCACCCCATAAAGCAAATTCTGAAATAATAAGAGGGGTCGTCGCCTTTCTTTTTCAAAACATATTAGCGTGCGTGCTAAAACGAAGCCATCATTTTATAATCTTTTTCAAAGCATTTCAAAAAAATAAAACACAATTCTTCGAAAATGAATTTCCATCGACAGTCCAGTTTCAAGGTCGTCCTTTTTTGTTTATTCACTTATTTTACTATCTTATTTTGCTTTGTTTATATTCTATTTATTTATTTTATTTTCATTCATCTATACACCTTTTCTTTTTTATTTTATTTTATTTTATTCTACCATTAACATTGGTATTTTTATTATCATTTCATTTCACTTCTATTTAGACACTTTTATTTTCATCTTACGAACCCAATCCACACTTAGTTGAACTCCAGCCTAGCCCAGACCCTTAAATCCATTCCAACCCCTAGTATTGGACCTACAGGCCCAAACAATAACTCAAGCCCACTCAAAAACCCTTACCCCACCACCCATTGCCTATAAATACAACATCAAAAAAACCTATTACCGGGACAGCAGCCGACACCAATCCCCAAAAACCCTACAGTAATCACCTTCTATTCCCGATTCTTTCCTGGCATCGACAATGAAGAACCATCTCTAACCTCTTTCTATTGATCGGCTCACTCACCTCTGATCTTCCAGTTCTCCCTTCTCAAAAAAAAACTGAAAACCTAAACCAGAGAAAACAACAACCAACGGTGAATGAAGCCGCCTCCTTCTAGCTCTCTCTGTTCTTCCAGCAACAAGGAGCACACCCAGTTGACGAACAAGATAGCATACCTTCTCTGCTCCTTCATTCTCGTCATTCACGCATCAGCGAACAGGAAACAACAATTCCATCTCCTTTCATATCTTCATGCCGGTATCGAACAAGGAAATACGAGCTCTGCTCTCTTCATTCTCTCATGCCGTTTGCAACCCAACTGGCGAAGGAGCACCCGATTCCAGCTCTCGACGTTCCTCTGCATCGACCTCCAACATTCTTCGATTCTCTTCATCGACGTGGGCGAACAAGAACATCCATATTCACGCCCTCTACATTCTCTTTATTCTGGGTAATTTCATAACCCAAACCAGCGAACAAAGGAGCATACCACTCTACCAAAATTCATCCTCTTCCTCACGGTAATTTCGCAAACCCAACTGGCGAACTGGGAATATATGTTATCCTGCAGCTTGCACTCTACCCTTCTGTTCGTTTGGTTCATTGTATTGTGATACCTATTGCGGTTCTGTATATGAGATGATTGATATTTTTGCATGTATTCTGCGCCCCTTACTGGACTTATTTGATTGGGTTTTAAGTTGGATATGCAAGTCCTGAACGGAGTGGGATGACCACCGCTCTTGGTTAAGAGATCGTGATTAATTTGTGCAACACTGTCTTATTTTGTTTCCGTCAACTTGGCTTTTGAGCTTAAGCTTGAGCATCTGCTAATTCGTTTCTGTCAATTCATTTTCATCAACTTGGGATTCTAATTCATCTTCTATGTTATTTGGGGCTGAGGTATCTATTACTGTCGTGGTGTGGAGCGGACCCTGCATCCAAGATGTGGACCAAGATCGTGAATCTTCATCGGGCATTGTTCTATGGGGCAGAGCTCGTGGACTTCCGGTTATGGGTGTGGATTTTGCCTGCGCATTTGCACCCAGTTGAAAATAACAAGTTAGCTTTTCTTACATTGTTTGGATGTGTTTGGAAAGATGATTAGTTTTCGTTGAGTCACTTGGCTATTGAACCTACCTGCCTGCCTCATGACGTCTTTTTTATCATTGGTAGTTTGCAAATGAGCGACATTCTCTTTGATGTATATGATTTCATATTTCTGATCATATCACGTATGTATCATCGGGGTTTATTAGTTACGTTTAGTATGTTGGATTATGAGTTTAATTCGACCATTTGTAATTTTTAACATGAATTCAGAAACAATAAAGATGGATTACATGTTTCATTTGTTGGAGCTGTAAGGTTATATTGCAATTGTTGTACTAACCTGTCAGAATACATATCGAGGACTACTAGATCACCATGCAAACCTTTGTTTAGGATTATTAGAACCAGTTTACTTAAAGTTGCCGATTATTTATTGTTATCTTTGTTGTATGGTGATCGATCGTCTAAAACATGCTCGCTTGCACTATCTTACAATTTCTTGTCGGGTGATTTTATTTTTGGTCTAAATAGAATTCATTGTGAGCTTAGTCAATTTCAGGGCCCCACTTTTTGAGAACTGATTTATTGATTTAGGCCCATAAATTTCTATGGGTCACTTTAGAAAAACCTTAGGACTATTCATAGGTGTTACTCACACTAAGGTCGCAGTACCCGAGGGTCGTAGTACCTGTTTGTGGGGAACACCTCTCCTAAAAAAAAAAACTTTCAAAATCATCCATAATTGTCAAATAAAATTCACAATCAATGATCGAATTCATAATTAAAATTCCAAAAAAAAAGAGAAGAAAGATAATTCCACATCATATTTGCTTCTGGAATAAACCAAAATTGTCTCGCACAAACTCCCTTTTGTCTTGTAAAAATTTCAAAGTCTTTCAAATACCCAAAATCTTCAAAAATGGAAATTCAGTCTAAAAACCACACTCAAAATCAATCCAACTTCAAAATAAACTAACAAGCCTAACCCCAATTTTGGCCCAAAACTAACTCATAAAATCAAGCCAAGTGTAAAAGTCCATTCCTTACCTGACCCCTAGCTCAACTCAATTCAATTATTTCCAATTCAACCCAATTCAAATTTAATTCAATTCAATTCCAAATTCAACCTCAACTCAATTCCAATTCAATTTGAATCCTAAACCAATTCGATTCCAATTCATTTTCCATCCAATTCCAATGCAATACAAACATTCATTTCAATCCAAAATCATTTCAATCTCAATTCCAATTCAAATCAAAATTCATTCAATCCCGATTCATTTTAAAAATCCATTGTAAATTTAATTCAATTCAAAACTTCATTTAATGCTAATTCAATTCAGAAATTCATTCAATTCCGATTCAATTCCAATTCAATTAAAAAATTCAGTTCAATCCCAAATAAGTCTAAAACCTCAAATTCCAACATCAAACTCCTTGAAAACTTCAAAACTTCTCAAAATCTCAATTACCTAAAACCCAATTATCTCATGGACTCAAATCATCTCCAAAATTCCAATTCCCCACACACTTCGATTGTCTCATAGACCCGGGCGTCTTACAGACTTTGTCATTCCAATGATTCGAATGTCTTATTGACCTACGCGTCTCACAGACCCGAGCGTCTCACAGACCGAGCGTCTCATAGACTTCAACATCTCAAGGTTTCAAACGTCTCACAGACCCGAGCGTCTCATAGACTAGCATCCTAAACCCGAAACTTCTCAAAACTCTGAACCTTTCTAAATCTCAGACACCTCAAATATCTTCAAACTCCACAAACATCAAAACTTCCAAAATCCCAAAAAAGCCTTGAACTACATAAGGTCTGATCTCAACAGGGAGTTGAGTACGTAGGCAACCCACATAGGGTGCGACCCCACATCGAGCAAAATGCCTTTTTTCACTCAACCACCTCACCTCCAAACAGCCCCGTATCGTCTCACAGACCCGAGTGTCTCACAGACTTTGTTATCCCAATGATTCGAATGTCTCACAGATCCGAACATCTCACAGACCCGAGCGTCTCACAGATTCGAGCGTCTCACAGACTTCGACGTCTTAAGGTTTCAAGCGTCTCATAGACCCAAGCGTCTCACAGACTACCCCCTCAAACCTGAAACTTCAAACATCTCCAAAAGCCTTGAACTACGTAAGGTCTGATCTCAACAGGGAGTTGAGTACGTGGGCAACCCACATAGGGTGCGACCCCACATCGAGCAAAATGCCTTTTTTCACTCAACCACCTCACCTCCAAACAGCCCCGTATCGTCTCACAGACCCGAGTGTCTCACAGACTTTGTTATCCCAATGATTCGAATGTCTCACAGATCCGAACATCTCACAGACCCGAGCGTCTCACAGATTCGAGCGTCTCACAGACTTCGACGTCTTAAGGTTTCAAGCGTCTCATAGACCCAAGCGTCTCACAGACTACCCCCTCAAACCCGAAACTTCAAACATCTCCAAAAGACGTGAACTACGTAAGGTCTGATCTCAACAGGGAGTTGAGTACGTAGGCAGCCCATCTAGGGTGCGACCCCATTCCAATCAAAAAGCCCTCTTCTCATTCTAAGGTGTTCTTCATACCTCTCAAAACATTCAAACCCACTCTGACTCCCACAAACCTTCGACTTCTTCAACCTAAGAATTCAGCAACACTTTCATCTGGCGCTAGCTTGGCAGAAAAGCTCGCCTCATCCACTCTCTTTATCTCTTCCCGTCTTGATCCTATCCTTGGCTTTTAAATGAATCTCTCTAAAAGGTTTTGAGAGAAGACAATCCCGACAATTGGAGACCGAGGTTTCCTCGGGCACCAATCCGAAGTCGTGGTTGTTGCCACTTCTAAGGGGTGTAACCCAGTGCGAGCCCACAATAGAATCTCTGCATATGACCAGATAAGTCCTATCCATAGACAACAACCTCGGAGTCAATTAACGGTTTTTAGAACCCGATTTTCCTTCCTAGTTATCATAGGTCAAACTAGGTGGCGACTCTAGTCATTTCCGCCCTTAGGGCATAAGTCCGCGTGGAGCCCATTGAGAGTGGATGTAGTGCTCACTAGCATTCCCCATAAGCTTTCTGGGAAAGATGGACGATGTAGTAGGTATTTGAGGGATGCTAGAATAACGGGTTTTCGCCCTCCACAGAATGGCAGTTTCTAGGATCTAGGCTTCTCAGTCAGGACCATATTTAGATAGACCCCCCCTCATACCGAAAAATCACCCTCCATAGAACGGCGACTCTGCTGGGGAAAACTTGAGTAAGTTTTTCTCATAAACTTGCTCAAGGAAGACTGAACTCCATTCAAAATTGTCGGGATTTCCCCACTTCTTTCAAAACCTTTAAGAGATTCATTCCAAGCCTTTAGGGTTACTCTACTCCACACTCAGAGTGTGATTGGTGAGGATAGTTAGGATGAGAGTGTGTAGCTTATACTTGACTTTGCTTGCCATCTGCACTTTGCTTGCTACATAATTGCGTGATTATGCTAGACTAACTTGCAGGAACTTCAGGTAGGTGGGCCCATTAGGGTCTAACTTCTTCCCTCTCTTTGCCTGCGCATTTATTTACCGCTTTTGGTTGCGATATTGAACTGTTAGGAATAGTCCTGAGGTGGGTGCATAGGGTAGCTTAGGACATGCATTCCTCTGTGTCACCCTTGATATTTGCGGTCGGGATAAATATTGGTCCACAATTGATTCCCCATGAGCAGATGCCCTTCGTAGTAAGGACTATGCACACGAGGCGGTATGATCGTAGTATCTACGCCTTGAAAACTCATGATCCTTCAACACTTACCTTTTCGAGTCAAAGCCAGCATATAGTGAACTCTGAGCCTTCAGTGTCCAGCTGCCTAGTCCCGTGTCTAGGATGGGTTTATGGGTAGTCACCCCCTTGTACGCGCCTGTCTGACCACCCTTTGCATTACCCTGAAGATTGCATGGGCTCAGTTCTCCAAGTGTCCTCTGCACCACGGGTGTCTCTAAAGCCTGATGTCACGCTACACGTCCATAGAGGATCCCGTATTTACCGGATACCCATACATGCACAACGTAGTCAGTGAATAATTTAGACTTTAGACACACCTGACCGTGCAGACGACGGGAGACCTGACCCCATGCAGTACTTCCCCAAGTTTTCCGAAAAGTGAGCATGTTGTGATAATCACCGGCCGTGGCTCATGTGACTGTATCACTTCGGGTATCCTGACCTTTCGAACTTAAGCACTCCGGTCTTTCTCGATGACGTGCCCCACAGGGCGTAACAGAGATAAATCCCGAGAGATGAACAGTGAAGGGACGATGGTTCCCCCGGTGTTATAGAAGCATTAATAGACCTGGAAGGTGATTATCCCAATCATTCACACTTAGCTCCACATAAAATCAGCCACGATTTTTATTTTGCACTTACATATTTGTGTGACCACGTTTTAAAAATTAGCAAAAATCAAAAAAAAAATGAATCATGTCAAACACTCTAATGAAATATCTTCAAAGTCGTCTCGAATGATTCAAAAAAAAATGATTTCAAAATTGTTATTTCCAAAACAGATTTCAAAACGGTTTCAATCAAACTCTTCCAAAAAAATAAACTTTGTCAAACAGTTTGCAAAGAACGGATTTCAAAAATCTACTGTTTATAAATGATTTTCAAACAATACTTCTCATAAATTTCGTTTCAAAAACAGATTTCAAAAACATGCTTTTTACAAACAAATTTTAAACAACATTTTTCACGGATATTATCTCAAACTTGTTTCTCAAAACAATTTTCGAAGTTGATTTTCATAAACGTATTTCAAAATAAATGATTTAGTCCCCATGTTGCGACCCGCTATTTTTGAAGTTCAACCCACCTTCAAGAGCAGCGGTCATTACCGTGGAGCGTACTAGTCATTCGTGTTTTCACATAAGTGGTGGATTTTTACAAAGAACTTGTGCTCAATCATTCACCTTACCTTTCTCAAAAAAACGCCCCTTATTTCCCTTGTCGGAGTAGATGGAGCGCATGAAGATCAACAACTGCAGTCTAAATCGAAAATCAGAGGTGCACCAACCCGAGTCGAGCGACATGAAGACCAACAACGATTGTTCGAGTTCAAAATTCTTGAGAGTCAGAAGAACACCAACCGGTTTTGTTTGATCACAATACCGCTTCGCTGCAAGAGCTAGAAGACGGGCGAGTAGCCGGTCAAGATCCCGAAGACGAACGAGTGGCCAATCAGAAGCCCAAACATGAATGAGCTGCCAGCCAGAAGCTCAAAGATGAAGCAGAAGAATTCGGGAGAAGTTTTTAAGCTCAAACTCCCCATTTAATGACTTTTAGAATTGATGTATAGGTTTTCCCCTAGCGTTCTTTTCTCTCTTGTCCATTTCTGAATATATTACATGTATAGGTTGTACATTCCCTTTGAATTTATTTAGATCAAATATGTATAGGGTTCCCCACTCCCTATTTTATTTGAGAATGATCGAGCGTCAAAATTCATATTGAGAAAATCCACCACTTTGAAAACACGTGTTTTCAAAATTGTTTTCCCAAACTCGGTTTCTTTTGGCATGCACGTATAATGAAAAGAATGAAAAGGAACGACTCCTCACAGTTATATATCATTCATCAAATTTGCTTTATGGGGCGAGAATTCACGGTATCTACAGGAGGTATCCCCTAAATAGACAACACCAACAAATGCAACCGAGCACAAAGCAAAACACATGCATCGCATTCCACAAAAAAAAAAAGTCACTTGCACTTCCAGCCATTTCAATTCCATCAATCATTCACGAGTCGCGTCCATCTCAAAAATTGCATAACCATGTGTTTCATTGTCACCACACCACACACACTTTCATCCCAATATCTCGACCGCCAGAGCCCGATCTCAGAGGGATAGAAAAGAAAACCGAGCTCAAACTTTTCCCTATCTCAAAGTATCATATCGTGGGGCTACCATGCGGGAGTTGTCACTCCCCAAAATCCAAAAAAATCATACATCCAAAAAATCCCAAAAAATACAGTCTCCGTCATATCGTTGGGCCACCATGCGGGAGTTGTCACTCCCTAAAAATTCAAAAAATCCAGGAGCCAATCACCAACCCGACCTCACTCGAGAGTTACTTCTCAGACAACAACCCCAACAGTTAGACCATATCCAGGGCCGACATTGACGGGATGAATTTCATGGACTATCAACTGGAACCGACTCAAGCGAGACTAGGTGTATCCTTACCACTTATGCATTGCATCAAAACAAAAAAAAATCAGTCAACCATCTCCACTCATTTTTCATCATTTCATGCATCCTATACATAGTAATTCCATATTACCACAATACATTGCATTATAGATAGTTGCATTTGCATATATTCGTATCGAAACGACATTTTGGTGAAAATCCTGAGAGATTGATTGAATAGTGTGCGTGAACCATTAAACTCTCGACCCGTCAGTGAACACAAGGGTCTAATTAAACTCAGCACCACAGACCAAGTGAGTAGTGTGCAAAGAGCGGTATTTTCCCTTGAATTCCGAATGAGGATATTGGACAATCCTATGAGCGACGAGGGAAGGTAGAGAGAGCCAATCGAGGTAAAACCACGAGTGACGTGTGCATTCCTTTATCACACGGAGAGGCATAATACAGAGTGAGATCAATGTCGATAATCAGGATACGAACTGTGATTCATGCAAGGATATGAGAATAGTAAGAAAACCATCACTGACTAATGAGAATGACGAGGCACTTAGGATCAAAATCTCCACAAGGCCAAAAAGCTTTAATTTTCCCGAACATAACTCCTTAGTGAGCCCCGCTGAGCCTTTCAAGAAAAACTCTTTTTTTCAAAAAAAAAAAAAACTCCACAATATGCCACCCTACATATACTTGCCTGCCCTTGCAATAGAGGATCTCGAAGGAGCCGGAGCCATGGCCCCTCCCCACCATCTTTCACAAACACAATAAAGGAAATGTTTGAAGAAATTAGTGAGTCAATGCAACTCTCTCCAAAGCCAAACACCAAAAAAGAACACCAAAAATGTTCAAGAAGATCGACAAGTCAATGCAACTCCAAAGCTGAAAGCCAAAATACAAAGCAGAGAATGCTTGAGAAAGTTGATGAGCCAAATGCAAATTTCAAAAGCAAAATGAGAAGAAAGTTCAAATCGAACATCAGAAGAGACAAGAAGGAGAAAACCGAATCCAAAGGACCAATGATGTCCCGCAAAAATCAATAGGAGGCTATCAAAAACCCGTCTAATCATTCCACCCGTGGCAAAGGCAAAACACGTCCTCTATTGCACAAGAGCTCCACAACTCCCAAATAAATCCCACAGTCCCGTGTGACATACATCGTACCCTCCAGCCCCGTCATAACCCAATAAAAGACCCCTGACTCGTTAGTTGATGAGCGTTGACTGAAAGTATCAAATCTGAAACATGAATCATAAGCTTCGTACTTGTTATCAACATTTCCCGTCATACCAAAGGGACTATGAGCGAATGAGTGCGACCTTACTTCACAAGGTCCTTTGAGTGTGAGTGACTATTGGATCTAAGCACCAAAACATAAACAGCTAAACCCTTTACAGGTGAGGAATTTGTGAGGATCGTAAAGTCCGGGACCTCAAAAAGAAATTCTCAGGAAAATACTGCTCCGAGCATCAAGAACACCATCACGACATTAGCACACACGGCCATACTCACGAGAGATTGACCCACATCCCTCCATGAGAGGAAAGTGATTCACACATCCCAGTTCAACAATCACTCAAGACCGAACCGAAGATGTCTTATATTCGTAAACCTCATAGTAATAGAGATAGAATCATACCTTCTCTTCAAAAAACGCATATGCATTTTGCATCTCTTCTAGCAGTTAGCATTTGCATGCATCATAACCACTTCATTTTCAACATCCGACTGGTAAGAACCATGCCTAGTCTCGTGGAAGGTCGACTTCAGTTTCCCGCTATCGAAGCTCAACTCAAAATCAAAAGAAATCAAAGCCGAGGCCATCCGGAGCCATACGACGATCTTCCCGGAGCCATCCAGCGTCATCCGGCCTCATCAACACCATATCCAAAACCAAACTAGAGCCATGCGAGAGCCATCCTCAAACATTGAGACCGTCCTAGAGACCTCAAGACTACACATGAGCCATTTCCTCACCGAGGCCTTGCACACAGAGTTTCGAACTACGTATGGTCTGATCTCAATACGAAATTGAGTACGTAGGCAGCCCGCCCAGGGTGCGACCACTTCACAGGCGAAAGTTCCCCTTTCTTCCTCGCCATCACCAATGGAGCCATCTCATAGCCCTTCCCCGAGCCATCCTGAGCTACCCTGGAGCCATCCTGAGGAAATCCCGAAGTCATAACCGGACCGAAGCTATCCATCAATGACCAAAAGTTATCAACCACACCAAAATGCATCAACCATAACACAATCCACCAATCACATCAACCCACCATTTGACTCAAAATCCAAAACAAATTGAAACCCACCAACCATCCCGAAAATCTCAATCCGAATCAAAACCCACCAACCGTCCCAGAGCCGTTGCTCACGGAATCACAAATCAAACCGGAGCCATCTGACCGCGTCGGAGCCATCCGATCATACCGGAGCCCTCGGATCATATCGAAGCCGTCCAATCACATCAAAACCTTCAAGTTCCCAAATCACTCATTCACAAAACCATCCTTTCGAAAATCGACTACGAAATCACAAAACCAAAACAAAAACTCAAGGGCCATACCGGAGCCATCTCGAACTCTGGAGCCAAGAGTCCTACCAAATCCCGAAACTATAGTGCACATTGGGCGAGACTGTCAAAGCAAAACCGAAACACGAGTCCCACACTGACGAAGTCAAGGGCAACATTAATAGAAACCATTCGACTATCACATCCCTCACAGATCAACCAAAAAACATCCAATCCCGAATCAATCCACAATCAAAATCATCCTTCAATCAACCACTCAGAACAACGAGTTTCGTACAACTCGATCAAAGTATTATAGGCCCGTCATAAGCCTTCATACTTTCAATTGCATTCTAGGCCCGTCATAAGTCCTAGAGCTAGACACGAGTTCTAGTTGAGGCCCGTCATCAGTCCTCATGCATAACCCATATACCGATTGTATTCTAGGCCCGTCATTAGTCCTAGAGCTAGACACCGAGTTCTAGTTGAGGCCCGTCATTAGTCCTCATACATTTCGAAGATGCATTCTAGGCCCGTCATAAGTCCTAGAGCTAGACGCCGAGATCTAGTTGAGGCCCGTCATTAGTCCTCATGCATAACCCATATATACCGATTGTATTCTAGGCCCGTCATTAGTCCTAGAGCTAGACACCGAGTTCTAGTTGAGGCCCGTCATTAGTCCTCATACATTTCGAAGATGCATTCTAGGCCCGTCATAAGTCCTAGAGCTAGACGCCGAGATCTAGTTGAGGCCCGTCATTAGTCCTCATGCATAACCCATATATACCGATTGTATTCTAGGCCCGTCATTAGTCCTAGAGCTAGACACCGAGATCTAGTTGAGACCCGTCATTAGTCCTCATACATTTCGAAGATGCATTCTAGGCCCGTCATAAGTCCTAGAGCTAGACACGAGTTCTAGTTGAGGCCCGTCATTAGTCCTCATGCATATGTTTGATGTATTCTAGGCCCGTCATTAGTCCTAGAGCTAGACACCGAGATCTAGTTGAGGCCCGTCATTAGTCCTCATACCATCAATCACCGCAATTTGGGGCCCGTCATAAGTCCCCATGCACCCGCATCCATAAGAATAGATCATAAACCGCAGTGAGAATTTTTGGCGTCCCGTCAACCTTGATCCAATTCTGCAAGGGCTTGCAGAATTGAATCAAGGGGAGCCATCTGTAGACACCAAAAATTCTCACCCCATAAAGCAAATTCTGAAATAATAAGAGGGGTCGTCGCCTTTCTTTTTCAAAACATATTAGCGTGCGTGCTAAAACGAAGCCATCATTTTATAATCTTTTTCAAAGCATTTCAAAAAAATAAAACACAATTCTTCGAAAATGAATTTCCATCGACAGTCCAGTTTCAAGGTCGTCCTTTTTTGTTTATTCACTTATTTTACTATCTTATTTTGCTTTGTTTATATTCTATATTTATTTTATTTTCATTCATCTATACACCTTTTCTTATTTTTATTTTATTTTATTTTATTCTACCATTAACATTGGTATTTTTATTATCATTTCATTTCACTTCTATTTAGACACTTTATTTTCATCTTACGAACCCAATCCACACTTAGTTGAACTCCAGCCTAGCCCAGACCCTTAAATCCATTCCAACCCCTAGTATTGGACCTACAGGCCCAAACAATAACTCAAGCCCACTCAAAAACCCTTACCCCACCACCCATTGCCTATAAATACAACATCAAAAAAACCTATTACCGGGACAGCAGCCGACACCAATCCCCAAAAACCCTACAGTAATCACCTTCTATTCCCGATTCTTTCCTGGCATCGACAATGAAGAACCATCTCTAACCTCTTTCTATTGATCGGCTCACTCACCTCTGATCTTCCAGTTCTCCCTTCTCAAAAAAACTGAAAACCTAAACCAGAGAAAACAACAACCAACGGTGAATGAAGCCGCCTCCTTCTAGCTCTCTATGTTCTTCCAGCAACAAGGAGCACACCCAGTTGACGAACAAGATAGCATACCTTCTCTGCTCCTTCATTCTCGTCATTCACGCATCAGCGAACAGGAAACAACAATTCCATCTCCTTTCATATCTTCATGCCGGTATCGAACAAGGAAATACGAGCTCTGCTCTCTTCATTCTCTCATGCCGTTTGCAACCCAACTGGCGAAGGAGCACCCGATTCCAGCTCTCGACGTTCCTCTGCATCGACCTCCAACATTCTTCGATTCTCTTCATCGACGTGGGCGAACAAGAACATCCATATTCACGCCCTCTACATTCTCTTTATTCTGGGTAATTTCATAACCCAAACCAGCGAACAAAGGAGCATACCACTCTACCAAAATTCATCCTCTTCCTCACGGTAATTTCGCAAACCCAACTGGCGAACTGGGAATATATGTTATCCTGCAGCTTGCACTCTACCCTTCTGTTCGTTTGGTTCATTGTATTGTGATACCTATTGCGGTTCTGTATATGAGATGATTGATATTTTTGCATGTATTCTGCGCCCCTTACTGGACTTATTTGATTGGGTTTTAAGTTGGATATGCAAGTCCTGAACGGAGTGGGATGACCACCGCTCTTGGTTAAGAGATCGTGATTAATTTGTGCAACACTGTCTTATTTTGTTTCCGTCAACTTGGCTTTTGAGCTTAAGCTTGAGCATCTGCTAATTCGTTTCTGTCAATTCATTTTCATCAACTTGGGATTCTAATTCATCTTCTATGTTATTTGGGGCTGAGGTATCTATTACTGTCGTGGTGTGGAGCGGACCCTGCATCCAAGATGTGGACCAAGATCGTGAATCTTCATCGGGCATTGTTCTATGGGGCAGAGCTCGTGGACTTCCAGTTATGGGTGTGGATTTTGCCTGCGCATTTGCACCCAGTTGAAAATAACAAGTTAGCTTTTCTTACATTGTTTGGATGTGTTTGGAAAGATGATCAGTTTTCATTGAGTCACTTGGCTATTGAACCTACCTGCCTGCCTCATGACGTCTTTTTTATCATTGGTAGTTTGCAAATGAGCGACATTCTCTTTGATGTATATGATTTCATATTTCTGATCATATCACGTATGTATCATCGGGTTTTATTAGTTACGTTTAGTATGTTGGATTATGAGTTTAATTCGACCATTTGTAATTTTTAACATGAATTCAGAAACAATAAAGATGGATTACATGTTTCATTTGTTGGAGCTGTAAGGTTATATTGCAATTGTTGTACTAACCTGTCAGAATACATATCGAGGACTACTAGATCACCATGCAAACCTTTGTTTAGGATTATTAGAACCAGTTTACTTAAAGTTGCCGATTATTTATTGTTATCTTTGTTGTATGGTGATCGATCGTCTAAAACATGCTCGCTTGCACTATCTTACAATTTCTTGTCGGGTGATTTTATTTTTGGTCTAAATAGAATTCATTGTGAGCTTAGTCAATTTCAGGGCCCCACTTTTTGAGAACTGATTTATTGATTTAGGCCCATAAATTTCTATGGGTCACTTTAGAAAAACCTTAGGACTATTCATAGGTGTTACTCACACTAAGGTCGCAGTACCCGAGGGTCGTAGTACCTGTTTGTGGGGAACACCTCTCCTAAAAAAAAAAACTTTCAAAATCATCCATAATTGTCAAATAAAATTCACAATCAATGATCGAATTCATAATTAAAATTCCAAAAAAAAAAGAGAAGAAAGATAATTCCACATCATATTTGCTTCTGGAATAAACCAAAATTGTCTCGCACAAACTCCCTTTTGTCTTGTAAAAATTTCAAAGTCTTTCAAATACCCAAAATCTTCAAAATGGAAATTCAGTCTAAAAACCACACTCAAATCAATCCAACTTCAAAATAAACTAACAAGCCTAACCCCAATTTGGCCCAAAACTAACTCATAAAATCAACCCAAGTGTAAAAGTCCATTCCTTACCTGACCCCTAGCTCAACTCAATTCAATTACTTCCAATTCAACCCAATTCAAATTTAATTCAATTCAATTCCAAATTCAACCTCAACTCAATTCCAATTCAATTTGAATCCTAAACCAATTCGATTCCAATTCATTTTCCATCCAATTCCAATGCAATACAAACATTCATTTCAATCCAAAATCATTTCAATCTCAATTCCAATTCAAATCAAAATTCATTCAATCCCGATTCATTTTAAAAATCCATTGTAAATTTAATTCAATTCAAAACTTCATTTAATGCTAATTCAATTCAGAAATTCATTCAATTCCGATTCAATTCCAATTCAATTAAAAAATTCAGTTCAATCCCAAATAAGTCTAAAACCTCAAATTCCAACATCAAACTTGAAAACTTCAAAACTTCTCAAAATCTCAATTACCTAAAACCCAATTATCTCATGGACTCAAATCATCTCCAAAATTCCAATTCCCCACACACTTCGATTGTCTCATAGACCCGGGCGTCTTACAGACTTTGTCATTCCAATGATTCGAATGTCTTATTGACCTACGCGTCTCACAGACCCGAGCGTCTCACAGACCGAGCGTCTCATAGACTTCAACATCTCAAGGTTTCAAACGTCTCACAGACCCGAGCGTCTCATAGACTAGCATCCTAAACCCGAAACTTCTCAAAACTCCGAACCTTTCTAAATCTCAGACACCTCAAATATCTTCAAACTCCACAAACATCAAAACTTCCAAAATCCCAAAAAAGCCTTGAACTACGTAAGGTCTGATCTCAACAGGGAGTTGAGTACGTAGGCAACCCACATAGGGTGCGACCCCACATCGAGCAAAATGCCTTTTTTCACTCAACCACCTCACCTCCAAACAGCCCCGTATCGTCTCACAGACCCGAGTGTCTCACAGACTTTGTAATCTCACAGATCGAAGCGTCTCACAGATCGAACATTCACAGACCCGAGCGTCTCACAGATTCGAGCGTCTCACAGACTTCGACGTCTTAAGGTTTCAAGCGTCTCATAGACCCAAGCGTCTCACAGACTACCCCCTCAAACCCGAAACTTCAAACATCTCCAAAAGCCTTGAACTACGTAAGGTCTGATCTCAACAGGGAGTTGAGTACGTGGGCAACCCACATAGGGTGCGACCCCACATCGAGCAAAATGCCTTTTTTCACTCAACCACCTCACCTCCAAACAGCCCCGTATCGTCTCACAGACCCGAGTGTCTCACAGACTTTGTTATCCCAATGATTCGAATGTCTCACAGATCCGAACATCTCACAGACCCGAGCGTCTCACAGATTCGAGCGTCTCACAGACTTCGACGTCTTAAGGTTTCAAGCGTCTCATAGTCCCAAGCGTCTCACAGACTACCCCCCAAACCCGAAACTTCAAACATCTCCAAAAGACGTGAACTACGTAAGGTCTGATCTCAACAGGGAGTTGAGTACGTAGGCAGCCCATCTAGGGTGCGACCCCATTCCAATCAAAAAGCCCTCTTCTCATTCTAAGGTGTTCTTCATACCTCTCAAAACATTCAAACCCACTCTGACTCCCACAAACCTTCGACTTCTTCAACCTAAGAATTCAGCAACACTTTCATCTGGCGCTAGCTTGGCAGAAAAGCTCGCCTCATCCACTCTCTTTCTCTTCCCGTCTTGATCCTATCCTTGGCTTTTAAATGAATCTCTCTAAAAGGTTTTGAGAGACAATCCCGACAATTGGAGACCGAGGTTTCCTCGGGCACCAATCCGAAGTCGTGGTTGTTGCCACTTCTAAGGGTGTAACCCAGTGCGAGCCCACAATAGAATCTCTGCATATGACCAGATAAGTCCTATCCATAGACAACAACCTCGGAGTCAATTAACGGTTTTTAGAACCCGATTTTCCTTCCTAGTTATCATAGGTCAAACTAGGTGGCGACTCTAGTCATTTCCGCCCTTAGGGCATAAGTCCGCGTGGAGCCCATTGAGAGTGGATGTAGTGCTCACTAGCATTCCCCATAAGCTTTCTGGGAAAGATGGACGATGTAGTATGGTATTTGAGGGATGCTAGAATAACGGGTTTTCGCCCTCCACAGAATGGCAGTTTCTAGGATCTAGGCTTCTCAGTCAGGACCATATTTAGATAGACCCCCCCTCATACCGAAAAATCACCCTCCATAGAACCAAAAACAGGCCTCTTCCATCCGGTTATTAAGTCCTAGGGGTGTTTCATCACCCATTTACCTAAGGTCATCTGATCTGGGATAAAAGACCCAATACCGTTACAAGGATGGAGAGAAAAGTCTGGGGGATGAATTATGTGCGAGAAACTGATATATATGCAAGAAAAAAAGGAAGTTCTTTAAAGTCTTATGTTTATGGTAATTCCTTAAATTATATCATGAATACGTGGTGTTGAAAGATTCTGCGGAATATGGCATAACTTCACACCCCTTGTCGTCCACGGGTTTGAGAAGAGAAAAGGTTGGAAGGTTCTGGGTTACTCTATGTTTTGACTTCATGATTTGGCTTCTTCATAATCTTTTGTTTTAAAAAGCGTACTTCATTGTTTGAGAGACATGCAATTAAGAGCAGATCGATTCTTGGGTGATTATTGTGTCTTAAGCTCCTTATTTTATGCAATCCCAAGGTTTGGCCCTGAGGCATTCTGAGACATTTTACTCCTGCTTTGCTTGAGGACAAGCAAAGGTTAAGTGTGAGGAGGTTTGATGAGTGTGAAATATGAATGGTTTTTAGTGATCTTTAATGCCTAATTTTTATACGAACATCGATAATATTCCACACTTATCTTCCGTTTTCCTTTGGTTTGTTGTTTGGTAAGGCTTGATACCTTTTTCTATGATTAAATGCAGAGAAAAGCCAGGGAAACACTAGATTTACTCACGAGGGAGATATTGCAACAAACGGGGGTCGAATCGGAGTCGAGATGAAGAATTTAGAGGATTTTTGAAGGTCTGTCCGAGCTTGTGTCCGAACTTCCAAGTTCGGACGCAAGTCGAGAGTTTGTATGCTGCGCCTGATGGGATGTCCGAACTTTGGTCCGAACATCGAAGTTCGGACATAGTTGAGAAAAGCCGGAGGTCTGAAGTACGGAGCATGTCCGAACTTGTGTCCGAACATCAAAGTTCGGACACAGGTCGAAACTTTCTGAATTGAAGCGCTCAAAGCATTGTGTCCGAACTTTGAAGTTCGGACCAATGTTCGGACGGCATGAAAATTACAACATAAACTCGGCGTTTTGAAGGGAAAAAGGGAGAGAAAGGTCTATTTAAATGACCTAATCAGAGGGAGAAGGCATTGAATCATCATCGATCATTACAACACGCACTCTCACACTGATAAACGAAGTTCTCTCCATTCATCCACGCCAATTGCATCAGTTCATCTTCATCCACATTCATCAAGTTTATCATCGTTATTCTGGAGGAGCATCGTCAGAAGGGAGTGTGGCCATCATCTCCAACCTTACACCTGCAGCCATCGACACTGGATAGTTGTTCAACAAAAGGGTTTTTCTTCCCTTAGATGATTTCTATGTTGACTGTATTTATCTGTTTCGTGGCAATGTCTGGCTAGTAGGGATTTAACTCTGGGGTAGGGTTTGTTCAAGATGGATTCAATGTAGTTAAAGATTCTGCAGTTTGATTATGAGATTGTGACGGATTGTTTTCAGGTTAATGATTATCAATTTTCTTCTCTATTAATTTCGTGAGTTATAGAGTTGTTTTGCGAAACCTATTAAGATCAGACAAGGTGATTAATAGGGAGTTCGAATTAACCTGGGAATTTGGGGAAGGATTAGTCGGATAGATAATCTTTCCTACAAACGCTAGCAATTCTTTGTGCTTAATCCACCTATATGTGTTTTGCCAACTGCTAGATTAGAGTTGACACGTTCTGATAGGGGAGCTCTTCAATGAACTAGGATTTAGCATTGTAAGAGATAGAAAGAATTGGCCTTTCCGTTTCTCATAATTAAATTGTAGGAGCTACTAGATTCAATCAGAAAAGAACAACCCGAGCCCGGAGTTCCACTCATATTATCAACTTCATCATTCGTTTTTACCGATTGCTTAATTTAACTCTGATTCGCATTTATTTGATTTAGTTTCAAAAACAATTCACAACCCCCCTGAGTTTCCAGTTTTCTTAGGATTTAGGATAGGACTTAGGCTTATTTATTCAAGTCCCACGGTTCGATACTTGGTTGCTTAACTTTCTATACTATAGTGACCGGGATTTTTGCAACCCGACAGACTTATTGATTTATTATTTTCTAGATTAATTTGTTTAGTTTTAGTAGATCAATTTTTCCTGTTTGCAATTACTCTGTCAAGTCTGCCTATCACAGTGATGTCGCTCTTTCAAATTCCTCACAGGCCAGAACATCTACTCCGTCTACCTCTCCTCAGGGCCTTACTAGTAAGCACTTATGGAAGACTGATTTACCTCCTCGTGTTCGTCTCTTTGGCTGGAAACTAATACATGGCACCATTTCATGTTTAGACATATTAGCTACCATACTACACCGGCCCCTCATGACATCTTACGCTGCTTGTGGAGCCTGTGAAAACTTGCCACATCTGTTTTTCCATTGCCCAACTATTGCGCAGTACTAGGACCGGCTTGGCGTGCCACATCCACCATCATTACACAATAATGCTCAATTTATTGACTGGTATATGGCATCATGTACTCTAAACTCCCTCGCAGCATTGTCGACCCTTACGTCCCTCCTGTGGCGGTTATGGTACGCCCACTACCAATTGACACATCATAGAGTCACCACTTTTGAAGCAGGTTGGTTTTACGCTGATAGTTTTCTTCACCATAGCATGTACACTACACAACCATCCTCTGCATCCGGGTTGCTCTTGCACCGCTCTACTAACTTTCAGTAGGCTGAGATTTTGGTTGATGCTAGTCTTGATCGGTATGGTCGGTTTGGACTCGGTTTTGTTATTATGAACAAGGGAGTAGTCACATGGGCGGGTGTCACTGCAGGTATAGGAAGTTTTGAACCACCACATGTGGAGGCCATGACCCTGGCCTTTGGAATTAGTGCAGCTAAACGCTACCGCCTCACTTCTGTCCACATACTATCTGACTGTAAAAGCATTGTTGATTACATCCCAGAAAGCAATATTACATCTCTAGATCAACACACTAAGGCACTAGTTCATCACATGCTTTCCCACTTAGTGCCTATCGCCAACGTTGCATGGTTTCATGTCGAACGTGCATGTAACGTTATCGCTCACAACCTAGCGTATCATGCTAGAAAACTCCCTTTGAGTTGTTGGAAGTCTAGTGACTTCCCTGACTTTGTACGCACTCTTTGCTCTTAATTATCAATACATGGTCCTTGTTTTAAAAAAATAGTACATTGTTTCATATTAAATCTAGGTAGAGATAGACTATAACTTGGAACAAAAGAAGCTAGAATTGAATGAAACATACAAAAACTGAGTTGTAGCAAGCGACTTGGTGGTGCACTATAGGGAAGTCAATGGATCGGGTTTGGGTCGGGTGAAGCATCACCCGCCTCCATCACCTGGATATATCATCCATCATTCATCCATCTATCACCCATTTATTTTTCATCCACCATCCATCCACCCGTCATCCGCAGGTGATTCGCGTGGATCGGGTGAAAATCGTTTATATATCATAAACAATAATTTTTTAGTATAGTAATGAATATAACTTTTTTTTTGAATTGCTTAAGGTAAAATTTATTTGTATTTTAAGAAACTTTACTCCAATGTAATAAAATATTCCACCAATATCAGTAAGAAAATAAACATAATTTTGTGTTGTATGAGAGAGACAACAAAAATGGAACGTAAATGATAATGTTGCAACTATTTTTTAGTTTTCTTAAAAAAGTTATATAAAGTATGTTTGGTTAATTGAAATAAAACAAGATGTAACTTTGAACGGATGATGGGTCGGGTGATAAACGGATGACAGATCGGGTAACGGATGAAAAAACTTCATCCGTCACCCAACCCAATCCGTCACTCGATCATCTGTCACCCGATCCGTCATCTGTTTATTTCGGGTTTTCATTCATTTATTTAAATCGGGAGGATCGGGTTAGCGGATATCTATTTAAAATTGTCATCTCTAGTGCACTGTTCGTCCATGTGCTGCATTGTACGCACAATCCTCTCGACTACAACATATATATATATATGCATCAATACTCTCAACCTTTCTCTTATTAAGTGCATAGATTACTAGTCGTACTAAAGAGGTGAGCACGAACAACTGCAATGTACCGGTCATTAGAGTGGGCAAGTTTTCCTGATTAAGTATCTTATCCAAGGAAATCTGGTTGTTTAGCTACTCTTGTATCATTTTGTGGGTTGTGGTTTTGTGGGCTTTGTGTTTGGTGAAGAAGAAAATAAATCTAAGCTAGGGGTTAGAATCTAGGGTCAAAATAACACTAATTCTTCTAGAAAACACTTGGTTACTTTTCCTTCATCAATCCCAACGGGATGTAGTCTCCTTTTTGATGTAGTTGGTCGCTCACGCCAGATACTTAAATAACCTTTCACTGTCCCCGCACACTCGCAACAAGGGATGTAACTCATCCATCTCCTTTAAGATCGTAACCATTGCTACAGGGACCATTTAGTACGCCTCTTAATAGTTGGGTGCCTACCCTTGTTCAATCTCTCTCGTTCTCAACCGATAACATCAACTATTGGCATGCTAGAAATACTAGAATTGGACTTGTTCTAGGATTTTGAAGCTCAGAGAGAAAGGATGATTTGTGTTGTGGGAAAAAAAATGAAGAATCAAGCACTAAAAAAGAGAATTTCCTTTAAAGGACTTTTGGATTGAATATTTGCAACCTAAGCTAATATATTTACATTATCTACTCTAAAGAACCTATGTAGGAGAGCTTCGACAGAGGTGAGGTTGAAGCTCTTTGTTCTTCAAATGAGCATAACGAGCTCCTATTTATAGGCTAGTGGAGTGAGATCTGCTGGTGCTAACCCATGTGCAACCCCGATTGGTGGTGCATCAACTAGTCTCTTGCTCCCGAAATCTATCTGTGCCATCTTTACAGATCCAGTGAGATTGAACCAAACGTCAAATGAAAAATTGGGCAGTCATGATCTTCTAACACTTGGCAGGAAATCAGGTTAACCGACTGACAATCGAGATCGGTTGTTTGTCAGTTTCCTATATTTGGCTAAAGTCCGTAACTTCAAGAATATCTCACGTAACTTCGTGATAATTTCCTAGAAATTTATAAGCTACTTCCTGACTTTGATGAGCTGGCATTGTGACCGACTTACAATCGATATCGGTTGGCCCAAGGAAATCGACCAGATGCAAGTGAAACTCGGTTGCAAAGTAGTTAACTACAAAAATCATACTAAAACTAGGTATTTTACAAAAAAAAGGAAAAATGCTCAAATAATGAAATAGGAAGGTATTAAGTGGTTTATGATGTTAAGTTGTTCAATAATAGGGAAATAGGTGGCCTTAAATCACTACATCAAAAAAACTTATCAAGTTACCCCATAATGCATACTATACTTATCCTCTTTGTTAAATTTTAAACACTAGACAGGAAAGATTTCACATAATCATAAAAAATCTTATAGCCTAAGAGAACTGAAGAACATTAAACTGAAGTGAAGCATGCTCTTAGAGAATGCGAGGTGAAAATTTTAAACAAGCATAAGTTTTACAAAAAAAAAGTGACATGTTAAACCGAAGGTCCTACCCCACACTTAATAATTTACTATGTCCTCATTGTTCCACTATAGGGCCAGTAATTCATGCTCCTAGAGGATGCAAGGTGAATTTTTAAACATGTATAAGTTTACGTTATATAAGTGACCTCATTGTTAAACCGAAGTCCTACCCTGCACTTAAATTGAACAATGTCTTCGTTGTTCCACTTTAGGGGAAGTAAATCATAATTATATAATAATTATTCAAAGTAAAAGGAGTTAGAAAGAAAACTCCCTAGCATACTCAATGTTGTATTATGTCGAGGTTGGCCAACCAGTGACCAAAATTGGTTCTATGTTGGATGATTCTTGGGCAGAAAGTGGAATTTCTTGGTTGTCATTTAGAGCTTGGATTTGGGTAGGGTTGGTTGTAGGGCCAACCATGGAGATATGGGGCTAGCTTTAGTTTATTGCATCCTTTTGTTATGCAAAACATAAATGAATATATATTGCAAACTAATAGGCAGTGAACCCAGTCGTTGTATCCAACAAGGTTCTATCCCCAGAAACCTCACAACTATCTAACCAATTACTAGTTTAGTACATGTGTATAAATATATAAAAAGTGCATAAATGTAAATTGTTTGGGGTTTTGTGGTTTTGGTTTGATAAATAGAATATAAAGAAAAGTAGTAAAGCTAAGCTAACTATCTAAGACAGATATACCCTGGGATGGATCTTTGCACCCATAACCCCTTTACTATCGATTGCTGATTGTAGCAGAATATGTGACTATCTCTACCTTGGCAATGTACCTATCGTTTTGCGGGAATAGTGATGAAGTGGATTGTCAATCTCAGAGACCTCGTTCAACTAATTGCCAATTTATTAATCTAACTGAGAACCTAAACTAAACTAAGAAAACAAGAAATGTCACTTTTTTCAAGTTTACTTAATTTTATTAATAGAATGACTCAACAAACTAACATAAAATAAAAAATAGTAAAACAGTAAAAATAAACTAAATGAAGGAATATAGATTAAAACTCTTAAATCTAAAGGAGCACCCTCGATTGTTCATCAAACCTTTAATTTATTAATCTATTAATAAACTCTTCCCTAATTTACAATAAACTTAGGATCTTCATTAATCCGTTGACCGGTCCCTGTACAACAAATCCTAACTGGTAAAAATAACAAGCCGCAAACCATACCCAAGTCAATTTTCTTTCTTATCAAATCCCCAAATATTTCTCCAACGCATGCATGTGCGTTAGCTCATTTGAACTACACGACGATAGTTGCCGGTATGGATCCATCCCATCTCTCTAATTTATCAATCTTATAATCTGATTGGAGTCCTAACATTATACTGAATGTGTCTTTTGTAAGTATGAAGATATAAAAATACTACTAACTGTTTGAATGATTTTTATATAATTAATTAACAACCGATCTAAACTCGGAATAAGTAGTACTCTACTCCTATGTGATATGATCCTATCTTATCATGGAGAAATAAGAAATTACCGTGAGGGAGACGATAGTATTTTTAAAAATCGAGACGAGAGATAGTAGTAGTAAACTACTTAAAAAATGTACCGGTAAAAGTAGCGGAATTGCGGTAAATGGTGAGAGCGGCGGAGTCGTCAGTAGACCTGGTAAAGGTGACCTGAACCAAAAAAACCGACCTGATCTAATCCGGTCCGAACCCGAATTTAAACCGAATGATGTGACCCGAAATGTGACCCGAAAATCCGAACCGAACCAGACCAAAACCGAATCAAACCGAAGTTTGATATACCCGAATTCAGCCGAACCGAATTCACCCGAACCGAATTGACCCAAACCGAATTGACCCGAACCGAATTGACCCGAACTGAATTCATCCGAACCATATTCACCTAAACCACACATGAAACTAGACAAACTTCCATTATCCTTCTATTTAAAATTAATATTAAAAATATTGTCATCCAATTTGATTATGTATAACCAATAAAACATATAAACTTTTCAGTTAATAAATATACTAACCACGATTGATGTGTAGATGTTGAAGAATAAAGATTACAAAACTTACACCTTACTTAAATAAAGATTACAATATCAAGCTTGGGAATGGTTTAAATGTGTATGTGTATATATCATCACATCACTACTTAGGTTTCTTATTAATACCACAAAAGAATAAAGATTACAAAACTTACATCTCATGTAAATATATCTATATGAATAATTAAATTAAATTAGGGGCAAATATTGACAAAATAAGAAGATAAAGGGGCAACCCTTGTATGGGAGCAATAAGCTACTAGAGGACGCCTAAACGAGGCGCGCACGCGAGACGATGATCGGTGGCGCACACACAACATGAAGTCATGGACGCGAGGTGATGACTGACGCATAAGGACACAAGCATAAGATGGCGATGGATTGGCATGGGCGCGCGACGCTCGCCCGAGATGACAGGCACTGATGCAAGATGCACACGAGATGTGACGGGCGCGGGATGGAGGGAGAGACAGGCACAGCGTCGGGCGTGGAGGGATAACCTCGGCGTCGAGTGCCAAATATTGACCACTAATTCACCAAATTTTAAATTTATACTTGGTCAATACAATTAATAAATTTATAGTTAAAAATTAATATTGAAAATGTTGTCATCCAATTTGTTATGTATAACCAACCAATCACAATAGCAATCTTCATCAAGAGTAACACTATATTAAGAGAATTTGAATCCAAATATGAAAATCAATACAAGTTACCAAGGTTGCTTAAATTTGTATTTTAAAATTTTTGTCAATTAAGCATAACACGGTAAGTCACCCGAATTTGACCCATAACCCGAAAAAACCCAAAAATGTAGAGGCTAACCCGAACCGAAAGCACCCGAACCCGAAATCAACCAAACCGAAGTCACCCGAATTTAATTTTAACCAGATAACCCGACCTGATCCAAATCGAACCGAATAGTGAATATCTACAAATTGACCCGAACCGAACCGAACCGAATCGAACCCGAACCGAGTGACCCGAATTGCCAGGTCTAGTCGTCAGTAGGGAAGTCAGGATCGTTGACCGTTCTCTTCCACTGTTTGCTGCTTCCCCTCACTGCCGCCTGACGTATGGCGGCTCGCGACCTCGCTAAGCCTTTCTCCAGTGCGCTAACCAATGGCAATATAGGTCCCGTTCGTTCACAGTGTCTATATTTCACCCTATTTAAGCTGCATATTAATGTTGCCACGATTTGCTAACGAATTTTCGGGGTTAAAATTGCAGTGTTCGGTGGAGACGATGCATTTGGAGCGCGTATGCAACATGAAAAGACCATCCCACCCTCTCTTTTGGCTGCTATCCATTCTCTTGTAGGCTGAAAATAGAATACCTCAAATTAAGTGCGGCTTCAATCTCAGTCACCAGCATCACCATATTTATTTATCTCCATTCAGCATCACCATGCCATCATCAAGCTGGTCATAAAGAACAAACGTTTTCTTGCCTCCATGCACTGGGTTCATCTGGTACCAACATAGGGATCGTTGTATAGATGCTATCAATGCGTCAATTCAAGAAGAGTCAGCAAAATCGGTGACGGCGAAAGTACAGGTGGAATATGACATTTTGAAGACTAGTAACTGATCGAGCTGATGATGGTGATATTGGAAGTTAGGGTTTACAGACGAAATGAATATTGGTACTTCGCCATGTCGGGGTAATTGAGTAATCATGCTTTCAAAGTGTGGGCCAGGCAAACTTAAAGCCCCGTGAACGCAGGTAAAACATGCGTGATAAAGGTCTAATAACAGCTTGATGTTCACATTTTGGTCCTTCAATCGTGCGTCTTTCTGGTAGCTTAATATCTGTAAATCGTGCAAATCCCATGATTTGTCACCATCGAACAGGACCATAATCAATTCCTATTTGAGACAGATTAATCTATAGGCAAATCATGCTTCTAGTCGTTAATCCGGTTTAACTTCCTATATCTTGTTAACTAATCTCAGCACCACATTTTGATTAGGAAACTTTAAAGATTGCTTTAATAATTGATCTGAAGATTAAAGCACACGAAGAATAGGAATTAAACTATTACATTAATAAGTTAGTGAAAAGATTACACAATAAATATTAAGATCCGGTCTGCTACTCCAATCCGGAGAGCTAAACTAACTACTCAAACATTACTCTAAAAATAACAAAATAATAAAGAACAACATTAAACGAAATAAGAGAAAGGGTAGAGAAAACTCCAGTTAGCAAGTTGACTTCAGCTTCCCGCTCCGATTCTGTCTTCGTATCGGTGCAACAATGGCGGTATGTGGTATGGCAGTGGTGATGGTGGTGCGATGGTGATAGTATGGTGAGGCGATGGTGGTCTGACGTGGTGATAATGTGATGGCGGTGGCTCGGTAGTTTGGTGATTAATGGCGTGGTGGTCACAGATGATTTTGTGAAGATAGAAGTAGTGATCGATGATATGTATGTTGGTGGTGGTGGAAGAGGCTTAAGCCTCTACGGCTCGTGTCTACCAACATATCCTAACATGATGTATATATAGTAGTGACATAATCTATCGTTTAAGAAAAAATATTTATCTTTTGATTCCACTGAAACGTCGCATCTGGAACTACTGATTTTGTCGCGTCTAGACTTGCGTCCGGATGAGCAAGTCCGGACGTCTCTGAAAATTCTCATATGGTTGCTCACTTGGTCACGTCCGGACATGCATCCGGGTCTGAAGTCCAGATGCAACTACATTTGATGTCTGACCCACACGTCTGGACAGAAGTCCGGACGTCTCTATGTTTCGCCCGCAAGAGTTCTCGACTTGTGTCCGGAATTACATGTCCGGATACATGTCCCGACATACGCCTTGGATCTCTAGGCACTTGTCCGACCTTGCAAGTTCGGACACAAGATCAGACACAACTTTGACGAGGCCTAGATTCTTCGTTTTAGCTCTGTTTCACTCCCTGTTTCTTATGTTATAACGCTAATGAGAAATTCAATGCATTTCCTAAACTTTTCACCGCATTAGACACATAAAATGTATCAGTTCACATCAAAGTATAAATCTAAGAGAAAACATATGATAAGTGCAAAATATGACATAAATAGTTATGAAAATAGGAAGAATTAAAGCCCTAAAAGTAGATGTATTTCTCACTTATCAAACTTTCTCACACTTAGCTTTTGCTTGTCCTCAAGGAAATAGAAAATATGTCTACTTTTAAGCACTGTAGTAACAAAACTTAGGAACAAACAACTGTCAAAGGAAAACAAGCAAAATGATTGATCAAAAGAATAGTTCTGCTATTCGCTGTAGGTTTTCGCAATCAATGAAAAAGAGTAGAGTTAAAAGCATGAAGAAGTTAGATTATAGAAACTGAACATAGAATAGCTTAGGATTTTCCACCGTTTCCTCCTCTAACCTTTAGATGACAAGGGGTGTGAAGTTACGCCTTACTCCACGATACCTTTCACCACCACATACTCATGATCATAATAGACAAAATGACATAAATGTTTAACTTTCCACATTTCTTTTCTTCTTTAACATTTTATTCTTTCATTTGCGCATTCAATTCATCCCTTAGACTTTTCTCTTCATACTTGTAACGACTTTGGGCCAATTATCCCAGATCTCGAGACCTTAGGTAGATAGGTGTTAAGGCACCCCGAGGACTTAATAACTGAATGAAGAGGCCTACTTTGATTCAGAAATTTTAATTCAGATCAGTAGAGTACTGTGGAGGGTGATTTTTCGGTATGAGGGGGTCTATCTAAATATGGACTAGCTGAGAAGCCTAGATCCTAGAATTTGCCATTCTGTGGAGGGTGAAAACCCGTTGTTATGGCAGCCCTCAAATACCTACTCTATCGTCCGTCTTTCCCAGAAAGCATAAGGGAGCGTGCAAGTGTGCACTACACCTGTTCTCCATGGGCTCCACGCAGACTTATGCCCTAAGGGTGGAAAATTAACTAGAGTCGCCACCTAGTTTGACCTAAGGAACTAGGAAGGAAAAGGAAGGAGGGTTCTAAGAACCGTTGGTTGACTATGAAATTGTTGCCTATGGATAGGACTTATCTGGTCATTTGTAGAGATTCCGTGTTGGGTTTGCACTGGGTTACACCCCTCAGAAGTGGCAACGACCACAACTTCGGATTGGTGCACGAGGAAACCTCGGTCTCCAATTGTCGGGATTGCCTTCTTTCAAAACCTTTTTAGAGAGATTCAATTAAAGCCAAAGGATAGGATTAGGCCAGGAGGAGAGAAAACGAGTGGGTGAGGCGAGCTTTTCTACCAAGCTTACGCTAAGAAGAAAAATTGATGAATTCTAATGAGTATAGAATGATGGTTTGGGAAAACCGGGGGTTGAGTGGATAAACAAGACTTGAAGTCTGATGGTTTGAAGTTTGTGGAAGCCGAAGAAGGCTTGAGCGTTTTGAGAGACATGAGAACCACCTTAGAAGGGGAAAGAGTTTTTTTGTTTGGAATGGGGCCGCGCCCTAGATGGGCTGCCTACGTACTCAACTCCCTGTTGAGATCAGACCTTACGTAGTTTAAGTTTTTAGGTTTTGGAAGTTTTGAAGGGTTTGAAGTCTTGGGTATGAGAGATTAGTCTGTGAGACGCTCGGGTCTATGAGATGGTTGGAATGTTCATGTAGTGGGAGTAATGGGATGTCAAGGCCTGTGAGACGCTCGGGTCTGTGAGACGCTTGAATCTTAAAATGGTGGAGAAATTGAGATGTTCGAGTCTGTGAGGCGCTCGAGCCTGTGAGACATTAGAAGTTAGAGAGGAGTCGAATTTGGGAGACGAATTCAGTTTGGAGTGGTTTGGAGTTTAGATAATGATTTGAGTGTGTGAGGCAATTGAGGTTTGGGTAGAGATCCCGAGTTTTTCGGATTTGAGATTCTGAAAGGGTTGATGTTTTGGGATATTTCAAACTTAGAGTGAGATGATGGTGGACTGAATTGTTTGGAGGAATGATTGTCAAAATCGTCCTTCTTAAAGTTTTTAAAATCGAAAAACCATTTTTTGTTGTTGTAAAAGGGCGGATAATCCCGGGGGATTACCCTATGTACCCCTCGAACACGACACTTAATTGATGGTAAGTGCCGAGGCTCGAAAGATGGGGCAATGAATTTATGTCCAAAAATAGGATTTAGAGAGAAGTATCATGAATGGGATACTCTCGGTCAAAGCTTAATAACGTCTCTAACTCCCGGGTTTAAAACATTAAAAGCCAAAAATACTGAAATCGAGTGGAAGAGAGTTAGACGATTCTAAAATCCTGGCTGCGACTAGGAAGGTCGTTACTTCCCTAGCACCCCGCCTTGTAAAAATCTAGGCTGCAATTAGGGGAGGTTTGTCACCCTAATGCCCCGCCTAAAGAGATCCAGGCTGCGACAAGGGAGGTTACGACCCCAGTGCCCCGCCTCAGATTTTTTATTCGGAAAGGGAGACAAGTGACGTCTAACTAGGAGGAAAATGTTTTGAAAGTGTTAGACATTTCATGTTCCCCGAAAACGGTTTATTTGATTTGAAAACTAAGTTTGAAAACTTTTGAAGTTGTTCAGAATTCTCAATGAGGAAACACTAATTTTGAGAAATGTTTTAGGAGAAAACTTTCTGTATATGTGAGAAGAACTTTCTGCATTTGAGAAGAGTTTTTCTGAGATGTGAGAAGAGTTTTTCCTTTAAAATTCCACAAAATGGTTTCTTTGAAATCTGAAAATCTTGATGAAACTTGGATAAAATGATGGTTTGAAATTCTTTTTGGATTTTGGAAGTTTGAAAGGAATTTACAAGTTGAGTGCGGACTGGATGAAATGGACTTGAATTTGAATTGAATGGAACTGGACTGAGTTGGGCTTGAACTGAATTTGGGCCGGGATTGGAAGACAGGCCGGGTCAAAGTTCAGGTTAGTCCAAGTTGAATTGGTCAATCTAGGGTCAAAGTCAATGCTTGGTCAAGGTCAAAGCTAGGTCAAAGTTGAATTGGTCAAAGTAGGATTGGTCAAAGTTTGGGTCAAAGTGGGATAGGTCAAAGGTTGGGTCAAAGTGGGATTGGTCAAAGTTCGGGAAAAAGTTAGATTGGTCAATGTTCGAGTCAAAGTTGGATTGGTCAATGTTCGGGTCAAAGTTTGATTCGTCAATGTTCGAGTCAAAGTTTGATTGGTCAATGTTCGAGTCAAAGTTTGATCGGTCAATGTTCGAGTCAAAGTTTGGGTAAAAATGCGGGTCAAAGTTGGATTGGTCAATGTTCGGGTCAAAGGTCAAAATTTGGGCCAGAGTTTGGTCAAAGGTCACAGTTCTGGTCTAAATTTGGTCAAAAGGTCAACATTTGGGTCAACATTTGGTCAAAGGTCAACATTTGGGTCAAGGTTTGATTCTTGTGGACTTGCTTGGTTTTGTGGACTTTGGTCAAAGGTCAACATTCGGGTTAAGGTTTGATTCTTGTGGACTTGCTTGGTTTTGTGGACTTTGGTCAAAGGTAAACATTCGGGTCAAGGTTTGATTCTTGTGGACTTGCTTGGTTTTGAGAACTTTGGTCAAAGGTCAACATTTGGGTCAAGGTTTGATTCTTGTGGACTTGCTTGGTTTTGTGAACTTTGGTCAAAGTCAAAGGTTTGGTCAACTCGGGTTTGGTCAATGTTTCAGGTCAAACTTGGGTTGGGAATTGGTCAAGGTTCGGGTCAAGGTCAAATCGGTTTGACTTTTATGGGCTTGGGCCGATTTGGGCTTAGGTCGATTTGGGCTTTGGGCCAAGCGGGCTGAATTGGGTTTGGGCCTTGTTTGAACTTTTGGGTCGGTGGACTGATGGGCCAAGTTGGGTTTGACTTGATTTTTGGGTTTTGATTTAGGCCTTGAATTGGGCTTTGGAAGAGGCCTCGAATTGGGCTTTATTTAGCATTTGAATTGAATTGATGTTTGGGCTTTGAAATTGTATTGTTTTTTAGGACTGATATGATGTTTGGATTTTTGAATTAGATTTTTATTCATTGTGGATTTTATTCCGATAATAAGGGATGAATTGGAAAGTTTTAAGGAAAACGGGTATTCCTCACATGGACCGTGTCTAGGACCCATACGCATTGAGGATACGCAAACCTAAGGCTTTTTTAAAGTGGGCCTCAAGGGTCCACTAAAAGGGACAACCTAATGGGCTAACTAAGGCTTCCTATGTCTTGGGCCTCTATAGGGTTGGGCCCAACAATTGCCAAGCTAGTAATCTATAACCGATGACATGTAATGATAGCAAATAAAATGAGATAAAAAAACTGGATATAGGTAACCGACATATGTACAATGAAATACCGAGCAATATGTAACCTCTACACTAAGGATTGCTAATTAACTCATTATTTCCTCTCTTTAATCTTTAAATAGCCATACCCAGGGTAAGTAATGAACAACAAAACACGAGCTAATAAACTCAGATTATTAATAGGCTATCTATCTCCGTAAGTTAGCATTGGTTTCCCTTTTTTTTTTCTTACCTACATGCAACTTAAAACTCCAAAAGCATAAAAGAAAATTAGAACAAAAGTTGAACATTATTCACATCGTCAATCTCGTTTCTCTCTTCAGATACACGCAAGCAAACTCAAGATTTATTCCAAGAAAGTCTAGCACTTATGAGAAGAAATAAACTCTACAGAGTTACATAAAATCAGTCAATAACCTACAGTGATTACTCTTGGGCGGGATTAAGAAATCGCAAGCATGATAGATATATTACATATGGCATATTCCAACATAGCTACTCAAAAGACGGTTCAAAAATTGTGCAGAGTAAGATTTGGTACCGAGAGGAGATGGGACAACACTAAGTAAGACCAGAATGTATGTTCTTCTTTGCTCACGCACAACAACCCGGAATGAAACCGAGGGTAGGAAGAAAGTGATACCACAGAAGAATGCATTTTGTTCCAAATCAGACCACACATTACTAGGCGAGATATGAGTCATCTATTCTCTGCAGAGATTAATGAAGGAGAACACATAATATGAGCAAACACGTCAGTAATTAACATAATCGAATGGACAAAGGAAAGGGAGAGAGTGAGCCATGGGTGCTTGCGGTTGAAAGATAACACCTCCCAATCTTCTATCTTATGCAACAATCTATCTACAACAAACCTTGACTGAGATGGAAAAAATCGGGGATAGCCGTCGAATGCAAGCTATGATGAGTTTTCTCAACAAAGTCCGAAGTCGGGGAAAAACACAAATCACTTTTGGTTGGGTCTCAGTAGAACATATAGAACCCAAATAACAAGTGGAACGGGAGCGAATCAGGTGATGAATCGGAGCATATAAATCAACCGACACATGCGGTTTTATCCAGAGCTATATTCATTCGATCGGGGCTTGACAAAATTTGAAATGAGTTTACATGAACTAGATGCAGAGGGAAACACAATGAAACTCTGTGTTACAAAGTCTTAAGCATCAGTTACCATACTCCACGGATAGATTTTGAACGACAGTGAAATGGAGAGAACGATCAAAGTGCTTAAACAGAGGCTTCGATCCCGAGCCCTTGTTTTCGTTTCAACTACTCTTTGAACCCATAAACCCATAGTGATTTCGGTGTTCGTGAGTGTAGGTGGGTAATCAACGATTACGACAAAGAGGAGGTAGAGGCCTTTTGCTTTGACCAGAGCAAGAAAAAAAATCAATACAAACAACGATCATCATTCTCGGTAGATCCCAACAAGCTATGAATCCTTCCCACCGGAGGAATGGGTTACACGCACGAATGTGAAAGACTAAAGAGGCTGGAGTATGCATGGTGACTATTCTAGCTACTAGGTTTTACATCAGAGACGCTCAAACCCATCATGAGTTGAGCATTCGACCGAACCCGTAAAACTTAGGAAGATAATCAGAGGAATAAAGAAAAAACAAAAAATCATAAAGTAAAAGAACTAGTGATAGATCGAAGCATAAGATGCACACATTTTGCGAAAATGGGATACTAGCGTCGGAAACATACTTCCAGAATCCCTTTCAGAGCCGTCTACCTTCCTAGGCTTCATTCGGCAAGAGAAAATCAAGGACATTGCAGGAACAAATGTAACAACAGGCTGAGCCGATTTTTCTCAACTCGGAGATGGAGGATTAGTGCCTACTCTGTCAACCGGCTCGGTGGAACAAAATTTTTTGGCAAAAATCTCGATGAACTAGGGGTGTTTGAAAGATCTGAGAGATAGTGTTGTTTTCTCTTTTTTGTGCCTTTGAAGATCAAAATCAACGCGTAGGCCGGGGAATGCTCTCGGTGAGAAAAGAAATGGCGGTGACTCTAGATGGAGCAAAAATTAAGAGATTTAGGAGGATGAACAATGACTGAGGTAGAGGAAACGAGGAGTTAGGTTTTTCTGGAGAAATCGAGAGAGGAGGAAGAATGTGGGTCGGCGGCTAGGGTTTTTGAAGAAGAAGAAAAAAATCAAGACGAGGGAGCCATGGAGGCTGTGTCGACCGGTTGAAGATGATGCGAGAGCACAGTATAGCCGGTAGTTTTGTTGTTTTATAGGGAAAGGAATAGGGTTTTCTGATTTTTGGGGTCGGGTTTGACCCATGGTCAAATGGGTCTTGTTTGGTAAAAAAAAAGAAGACATGACCTAAAAACAAAAACACGAACCTGGGACCACATGCCTCTCTTCAGAAGACACTAACCAGCTGAGCTAGTGCAAAACTCAATACATGAGTGCGGAAATTAATAATTGAGCTAACACCAACTGAAAGAAAATAAAATGCTCCACCATCTCTATTAAGATTCGAACCCGAGATCTATTGATACTTAGACAAACACACTAACCAATTATGCTAACTCAGAACTCAATACACAAAGGTGTAAAATAATAATTGAGCTTTACCTCAAACTAGCCGATCATTTCAAACGCGCTAGCGTTCTAAACAAAAATATACAGTAAAATGGAAAAGTTTAAATGAATTGTTTTCTTCGTCGGAGTTGTGAAATAATGAAACGTTGATAGGAAAAAAAATCATAAAGTATTAAATAGATGAATAAAATGATGATAAGTACATGAAGTAATGAAATAGTACTAATACAGTGGTGATAAAATACAAGGGAATGTAACAAAAATAGAAACCGAGTTAGATATATACGAATGGCGAAAGATAAGATTGAATAAACAAGTAATAGAATAAAATAAGATAAGTGGAAACTTAATCAAATAAGCAACAAAATAAAGTACACAAATAGAAATAATAACAGTAAAGACCGCATAAAATGATATAAATAATGATGAAAATAATGATAATAAAATAGAAAGTAAATGCTAGAAGACAATTAAAAGTAGAAATAAATAAGATAATGAAGTAACAAAATAAGAAAAAACTGAATAGGTAAGCAAATAGGCAATAATAAGATAAGTGAATAAAATAAAAGGGACGGGAGTAAAAACGTATTGTCGTCTGGAAATTCATTTTCGGAAAATCGTGTTTTTATGAAATGCTTTGAAAAAGATTATAAAATGATGGTTTCATTTTAGCACGCACGCTAATATGTATTTGAAAAAGAAAGGCGACGACCCCTCTTATTGTGTTTCTAATTCTGGATTTTGCTTTATGGGGTGAGAATTTTGGTTGTCTACAGAGGCCCCCTTGATTCAATTCTGCAAACCCTTACAGAAAAGGTTGGGAGGGCGCCAAAAATTCTCACTATGGTTTGGGTGCATTGGGATGCGATGAGTGCATGAAGGCGATTGAAAGCAGAGGACTTATGACGTGCCTCAGCTAGACCTCTTGACATCTAGCCATAGGACTTATGACGAGCCTATGATACTAACAATTGGATTTGGGTGTACGAGGACTTAGGATGCTCAACTGGACCTCTTGATATCCAGTCTAGGGCTTATGACGGGCCTAGAATGCGATTGAGAGTACGAGGACTTAGGAGTGCCTAACTTAATGGTGGCCACGGTTCCGGTTCCACGGTTCCGGTTCCACCGGTTCCGGTTCCGGAAAATGTGTATTCGGTTCGGAACCGGTCCCTGGGGGTTTCGGGGCGGTTCGGTTCCGGTTCCGGAACTCTGTATTCGCTTCGGATTCGCTCAAATCAACAGGTTCCGACCGGTTCCGGAGCGGTTCCGGTTCCGGTCCGGTTTCCGACCGGTTCGGGGCGGTTCCGACGGTTCTGGAAAGATTCGATCGGCTCCAGTTTTCTTCGTTTTAACTCCGATTTTAGATCCGTTTGCGCGCACACGTTGCTCTTTCGTCCACTTTACTCCTAGCTAGGTTATATTCCTCAAGTTTATAATCTTAAATGTGTAAGAACAAAGACTTAAATTTTTGTATTGAATTTGCAAAAATTAAAGAGCAAAGCGGATTTTATTATATGATTACTGCTCGTTTTAAACCTTATTAGGTAAAAACCCATTGGGAAAACCCTAATAAGGAAAAAGAAGTACAGCTACTAATAGGTTACATGATTTCAATTTGGAAAGTCTTAAAAGATTACATGAAAAGCAAGTAATACTAATACATTCTAAAAGATTACAATACAAAATAGAAGTCCTAAGTGGTGATTCCATCGGTAACTTTGAACGGTTCCGGGGGTCGGTTCCGGTCCGGTTCGGTTCCACCGGTTCCGATTCCGGTTTCCTGGTTCCACGGTTCGAATCCGATGCTGAATAAGGCGTTCGGGAGGTTCGGGGCGGTTCCGGTTGGTTCCGGTCCCGGTTTCGGTCCCGAATCTCAAAACTTGTATTCGGATTCGATTCGCAAGGGGGTGGTTCCGGTTCCGAATCGGTTCCGCGCCCGGTTCCGGCCGGTTTCCGGTTCCAATCGGGTCCGGGTAGATTCGCCGGTCCGGGTAGATTCGGATTCGGTGGCCACCAAATAGACCTCTTGATATTAGCTATAGGACTATGACGAGCCTATAATACTAACAATTCGATTTGGTTGGTTTAGGGTGCACGAGGGCTTAGGAGTGCCTCACTGAACCTCTTGATATCCAGTCCTAGGGCTTATGACGGGCCTAGAATGCAAAAGCAAGAAGTACCATACTTAGTAGCGTAATAGCTGCTAGCGGGTGAAAAGTTGACCACACTAGTAGCGCAATAGCTGTCTAGCAGGTGTTAAACGAAATGTCGACCGCACTAGTAGCGCAATAGCTGTCTAGCGGGTGTAAAACTGAAAGTCGACCGCACTAGTAGCACAATAGCTATCTAGCGGGTGTAAAACGAAAAGTTGACTGCACTAGTAGCGTAATAGCTGCCTAGCGGGTTTGAAATGAACAAGGTGAATCGAATAGTAAAAGAGTTTTACGAGTGAAAGGCCACCTGAATGGAATGAAAATTATATTTCAAACCTTAGTGGAACAATTGATCAAAAGACGTGAGATTTTGTGGTACCCTTGAAAGGATTCCCATGCGCAAATGAAATAAGGTATGGCTTGGTTAGCAAATGCATTAGTCGAATCAAACTTCCTGCTTGTCACGAGGGCTTAGGAGTGCCTCAACTGGACCTCTTGATATCCAGTCCTAGGACTTATGACGGGCCTAGAATGCGATTGAAGGTACGAGGACATAGGAGTGCCTATAATACTGTAAAGGAGTTGTACGAGACTCGCTGCTTTGAGTGGTTGATTTGATGATGATTCTGGATGTGGACTGGCCCAGGATTGGATGCTTTCGGTTGTCTTTGTGAGGTATGCGATAGTCGAATGCTTTCTGTCGATGTCGCCTTTGACTTGGCCCGATGTGCACAATGGTTTCGGGATTTGGTATGACTCTTGGCTCCAGAGTTTGAGATGGCTCCGGTATGGCTCTTGAGTTTTTTAGTTTTTTTGTGATTTTGTGATTGGTCTTTGAATGGATGGTTTTTTTTCTTTAATGAGTGGCTTTGGAACCTAATGGCTTTGATATGACCGGATGGCTTTGGTATGATCAGATGGCTCCGATGTGATCGGATGGCTCCGGTGCGGTCAGATGGCTCCGGTTTGATATGTGACTCCCTTGTGAGCAACAACTCTGGGATGGTTGGTGGGTTTCGATTTGAGTGAAGATTATCGAGATGGTTGATGGGATTCGATTTGGATTGGATTTTGAGTCGAATGGTGGGTTGATGCGATTAGTGGATTTTGATGTGATTGATGTTTTTTGTGGTGATGAATGGCTTCAATGTGGCTCCGGAATAGCTTCAATGTGACTCCAAGGGGAAGAAGGGGAGTTTTTTCCTTTGAGGTGGTCGCACCCTAGGCGGGCTGCCTACGTACTCAATTTCGTATTGAGATTAGACCATACGTAGTTCGAAACTCTATAGGCAAGGCCGTGGTGACGAAATGCCTTTGATATGGATTTGAGGTGGCTCCCGTATTGTTCTCGGACTGTTAGGATGATCCCTGTGTAGTTCCAAGGAGGGTTTCAATGTCGGATGATGGCTCTCGTATGGCTCTAACTTGGCTTTGGGAGAGGTACCAATGAGACTTGAGCATGACGGTGGATGGCTCTGGGATGGTCTGCGTATGGCTCTGGATGGCTCCAGTTTGGCCGTATTTTGGTTATGGATATGGTCGTGGGTTGGCTTCAGCTTTGACTTTTTCTTTTATCGGAAGTTACGCTCTGATAGCGTCAATTGAAGTCGACTTTCAGCGAGACTAGGTAGAATTCTTACTAGTCGGATGTTGAAGATGAAATGATTATGGTGCATGCAAATTTAAATGCTAGACACGATGCAAAATGCACACGCAGTTTTTGGAGAGAAGGTACAGCCCTATCTCTATTAATATGAGGTTTACTAATATAAGACATCTTCAGTTTGATCTTGAGTGATTGATGAACTGGAATGCGTGAATCACTTTACTCTCTTGGAGGGATATGGGTCAATCTCTCGTGAGTATGGCCGTGTGTGCTAATGTCGTGATGATACTCTTGATGCTCAGAGCAGTATTTTCCTGAGAATTTCTTTTCGAGGTTATGAACTTTCCGTTCCTCACAAATTCCTCACCTACAATGAGGCTGGCTGTTTATATTTTGGTGCTTAGAATGAAGATTCACTCGCACTCATAAGACCCTGTGGTGTAAGGTCACACTCATTCGCTCATGGTCCCTTTGGTACGACGGGACATGTTGATAACAAGTACGAAACTTATGATTCATGTTTCAGATCCGGTACTCTCAGTTAACGCTCATTAACTTATGAGTCAGAGGTCCTTATTGGGTTGTAACGGGGCTGAAGGGTATGATGTATGTCACACGGGACTGTGGGATTTATTTGATAGTTGTGGAGCTTTTGTGCAATAGAAGACGCGTTTCGCCTTTGCCATGGGTGGAATGATAAGACGGGTTTTTGATAACCGTTTATTGATTTTTGCAGGACATCATTCATCCTTTGGATTTGGCTTCCTCCTTCTCGCCTCTTCTGGCGTACGGTTTGAACCTTCTTCTCATTTTTGTGTTTTTGAAATTACATTTGGCTCATCGACCTTCTCAAACGTTCTTTGCTTTTGGCTTTCAGCTTTGGTGTTGCATTGACTCATTGATTTCTTCGAACATTTCATTTGTTGTTTCATGAAAGATGGTGGGGGGAGACCATGGCTCCGGCTCCTTCGAGATCCTCTATTGCAGGGGTAAGCGTGTATATGTGGGGTGGCATGTTGTGGATGTTCTTTTTTTTTTTGAAGAAAGAGTTTTTCCTGAAAGGCTCAGCGGGGCTCACTAAGGGAGTATGTACAGGGTAGTCAAAGCTTTTTTGGTTTTGTGGAGGTTTTTATTTCTAAGTTCCTCGTCATTCTCATTAGTCAATGATTGTTTTCTTACTATTCTCGGATCTTTGTATGAATCATAGTTCGTATCTTGTTTATCGACATCGATCTCACTACGAGTTGTGCCTCTCAATGTGCTGAAGGAAAGCACAAGTCGCTCATGGTTTTACCTCTATGGACTCGCTCTATCTGCCCTCATCGCTCAGTGATTTGTCCAATATCCTCATTCAGAATTCAAGGGAAAATACCGCTCTTCGCACACTACTCACTTGGTCTGTGGTGCTGATTTTAATTAGACCCACGTATTCATCGATGGGTCAAGAGTTAAGTGGTTCACACACTATGTTCAATCAATCTCTCATGATTTTCCCCAAAGATGTCGTTTCGATACGAGAGTATGCAAGTGCAACTATCTACAATGCAATCTGTTGTGGTAATATGGAATTACTATACGTACGATGCATGAAATACTGATAATGAAAAAGACTTATTTTAGATTTTGATTTGATGTTGCTGTTTGTTTTTTTAATGCAATGCATGAATGGTAATATTACACCTAGTCTGGTTTGAGTCTGCTTTAGTTGCGGATCCATGAACTTCATCTTGCCAATGGCTCTTTAGGCGGTCGGTTGCTAAGTGGGTCCCAGAAGAAATGTGGTCCCACATGTTTTAGCTGTTAATCAAACCCTGGCCTCTTAAGGAGTGGTGATTCTTACATTGCATCAGTAAACATGATAAAATTGTCTTGTTGTTTGTTTTTTTTTTTGCAATTCCTAGATAGGTTTAACATAAAGGGGAGAGGGATGGGATACAACCCCTCATACGTTTTTGTTGCAGTTGCAAATAAAAACATGACTCAACTACTTTCAACCACTATCACCACAGATTAGCACATGGTCGTGCTTAGCTCAGCGATGCCTCAGGAGAACGCACCTTCGGCGCCTATGACAGACGTTTTAGCTTCAAAGAAGGGACATCTCCTTTGTCCATCAACTCTTGGACTGCGTTTCTCAGTGTTGTGCACTCGTCGGTGGCGTGCCCACGAATCCGATGATAGTCACAATATTCATGTGGACGTGGCCCAAGCTTCTTCACCCTCGAACTGGTGTTGTAAGGTGCTAGGTGACCTCCCTCGTTTAAAATTCTCCAGGCTTCACCAAGTGACATTCCTAGACTCGAATTCTGTCTTTGAGAGTCCTGTCCGGGTTGATGGTATTCTCTTTGCATGATTATTGGTTTTGGATCTTTGGTTTCAGCATCTTCCAAAGTAGTCACAACCGCCATCAGTCGTCTGAAGTCGCATATCCCTAGATATTTCAACTTATGTCGGTAGACATACCGGGAAATTATCATTTGCACTTGCTCTTCCTCATTAGGTCAGTTATTCATTTGTCCGGCCTTCACCCTCCATCGTTTTATGAACTCCCTCGCGGGTTAGTCAGAATTTTGGCATGTGATCTCTAAATCTCGACGTGTAACTTCATGAGGAAAGTTTTCGCCGTATTGAGAGAGGAAATCTAAATATAGGTCTTGACTTGACTTTCCGTTTAGATCTATGCTCATAATCCATGAGTAAGTAGGTCCTTGTAGATAGAATCTAAAGTATGCGGCTTTCAGCTCGTCGGAGAGGTCATGGAGATTCATGAGTTTATCATATTTGTCGACATGATGTCTCGGGTCTCCAATTCCCTCATACTTCTCCATCGCAGGCAGACTCATGCCCTTTTGTAGACGAGCATCCGGATACGGGTTAGTTGGCTCCTAACCTGCAGACTTAAAGCGTTGGGCCAGCTCTAGTTCCGCCTTCAGTTCTTTCACTAATTCTTTCATTGGACTCGCTTTGAGATCAAGGTTTTGGATTGAAATATATGCTGTCTCAGGGTAGCCGGTGTCAAGAGATTGAGAGGACAGTGTTGTTCCTGGGTGGAGATGTTGGCTAGAATTCGATAGGTGAGGAGGTATTTTCCAATGATGGACATATTTTTGTGTGGGCAAGGAGAGGTTTAAGCTGGAATGCACCATGGGGGAAAGTGGGGCTTGTGCCTTTCCCTTATCACAGACCATTTGTGGTTGCCAATTCCCTCTGGTGGCTGGTGGGGTTCTTAGAGTTGAACTGTACATAGGTGAAGAAGGCATGCTTGGTGTGGTTTGGGCTTGGACAGAGAGAGTGTGATGATCCATTGCTTGAAACTCATAGGCATCGTATGCAGAGTAAGTTGGGGAGTCCTTGTAACTGCTATCCGACCCCGCATAGACCCTAGTTATTCTTCTTTGGACAAATTCTTCTATCTTTAGGTTTTTCTCCAAGTCATCAGCAAGGTCATGGATCAATCTTTCGTGAACAAATCGGCCTTCGACTGTTTGATCATGTCGAGGGGCTCACTCCATCTTTTCTACCGTTTCTATAGGTAGACTGGTCTTCTTTCTTTCCAGTTGCCAACTGTCACGAACACCGGCATGCACAAGGATTAGAATGAAGAAGAAGAGGTAATATCAGTATGTTTTGTTAAATAAAAATTTGTTGTGCGATGAATGTAAATGATTGTTGGTGAGAAATGATTTTTATTTATCTTGAAAATGTTGTGAGATGGGCGTCACTTTGTTTCGTCAATTTTTTTAAGGGGATGTATCCGTAGACACCACAAATTTCACCCCATAAAGCAAAGTTTTGAGAGTGATAGATAAAACGTGAAGGGTCGTCACGTTTGTTCCCTTCTTTAAACAAGACGTGCATGCCAAAAGAAACCGAGTTTTTGGAAAACAATTTTAAAAAACCATGTTTTCAAAGTGGCAGATTTTCTCGATATGAATTTTGACGCTCGGTCATTCGCAAAGAAAATAGGGAGTGAGGAACCCTATACACATTGATCTAAACAAATTCAAAGGGAGTGTATAAACCTATACATGTAATCTATTCAGAAATGGACGAGAGAGAAAAGAATCGCGTGGGAAAACCTATACATCAAAAATTCTAAATAGTCATTAAAAAAGGGGGAATTTTGAGCTGAACTTCTTCTGAACTCTCCTGGTCCATCTTCGGACTTCTGGCTGACTGCTTACGCTCGTACTTCTGGTTGGTTGTCGCTCGTCTTTGGCTCTCGATTAGTTGTTCACTAGTCCTCGGGCTCTTGACCGCCTGCTCGCTCGAGTTCAGGCTTTTGCAGTGAAGCAGTATTGTGATCAAACCAAACGGGTTGGAGTTCTTTTGATTTTCAATAGTTTGAACTTGAACCGGTGTTGCTGATCTTCGTGTCGCTTGACTCAGGTTGATACACCTCTGGTTTTTGGCTCGAATCGTTGTTGGTTTTCATGCACTTCACTTGCTCTGATGAAGGAAAATGAGGGGCGTTTTTTGAGACAGGAAAGGTGAATGATCGAGCACAAAATCGTTGAGAAAAACCATCACCTTTGTGAAAACACAAAATGACTAGTACACTCCACAGTAATGACCGCTACTCTTAAAGGTGGGTTGAACTTCCAAAATAGCGGGTCACAACATGGGGACTAAATCATTTATTTTGAAATACGTTTGTGAAATTCAATTTTGAAAACTGTTTTCGAAAACTATTTTGAAAATCATGTTGGTGAAGAATGTTGTTTGAAATTCGTTTGTAGAAAGTAGGTTTTCGAAATCTATTTTTTAAAATTGTTTTGGAAATAACATTTTAATGAAACAAAGGTTTTCAATGATGAAGTGACGGGTCCTAAAACCCCAAGTGTTTATAAGTAGAATTTAGGTGGGATTCTAAATTGAACGAGCTCGTAAAACATCTTTAGGAGATATGCAAAAGAGAATTCCGAACGTTTTGAACAAATTGGTTTGAAGAAGTGACTTGCACACATGTATAGCATAAAGTAAATCATGGCTATATTGATGTGGAGCTGAGTGCGAATGATTGGGATAATCACTTTCCAGACTAGTCACGCGAGTCACGACCGGTGATTATCACAACATACTCACTTTCGAGAAACTTGGGGAAGTACTGCATGGGAACGGGTCTCCCATCGTCTGCACGATAAGGTGTGTCTAAAGTCCAAATTTTTCGCTGACTACGTTGTGTCATGTATGGGTATCCGTAAATACGGGATCCGCTATGAATTTGTAGCGCGACATTGGGCTTTAAAGACACCCGTGGTGCAGAGGAATCATGGAGAACTGAGCCCATGTAATCCTCAGGGTAAGGCAGAGGGTGGTCAGACAGGCGGCATACAAGGGGGTGACTACCCATAAGCCCATCTAAGACACCGGATAAGGCAGCTGGACACTGAAGGCTCATGGCTCACTATATGCTAGCTTAGACTCGGATAATGGAGGATATTTTGGATCATGAGCTTCAAGGCATTGGTCTTGGACCGTATTACCTCGTGGGTTAACTCCTTCTAGGAAGGACCCAACTCATGGGGAATCAACTGTGGACCGGTTGGGGATCCCGTGACTCGTGGACTAATCGGGTGACACAGAGGAATGCATGTCCTATGCTACCCGATGCAACAATGGGTTGACTCCTTCTAGGAAGGCCCCATTTACAAAAGCAATAAGTAAGCAATAACAATCAAGATATTATGTCACGCAAGAAGAGCAGTAAACATAAGGCAGTAAACACACAACCATAAACACACAAAAGTGAAGCATGTAAATAGTAAAACACACATGTGGCACTCAAGGCCAATCTCGAACTCTGAACTCTCATCCTAACTATCTTCTTATACACACTCTAAGTGTGGAGTAGAGTAGTCCTAGTGGCTTTAGAATGAATCTCTCTTGAAGGTTGCGAAAGAAGTGGGAAATCTCGACAATTTTGAATGGAGTTCAGTCTTCCTTGACTAAGTTTATGAGAAAAACTTATTCAAGTCTTCCCCAGCAGAGTCGCCATTCTGTGGAGGGTGATTTTTCGGTATGAGGGGGGTCTATCAAAATATGGACTAGCTGAGAAGCCTAGATCCTAGAAATTGCCATTCTGTGGAGGGTGAAAACCCGTTGTTATGGCAGCCCTCAAATACCTACTCTATCGTCCGTCTTTCCCAGAAAGCATAAGGGAGCGTGCAAGTGAGCCCTACACCGCTCTCCATGGGCTCCACGCGGACTTATGCCCTAAGGGCGGAAAATTGACTAGAGTCGCCACCTAGTTTGACCTAAGGAACTAGGAAGGAAAGGGAAAGAGGGTTCTAAGAACCGTTGGTTGACTCTGAAATTGTTGCCTATGGATAGGACTTATCTGGTCATTTGCAGAGATTCTGTGTTGGGTTCGCACTGGGTTACACCCCTTAGAAGTGGCAACGACCACGACTTCAGATTGGTGCCCGAGGAAACCTCGGTCTCCAATTGTCGGGATTGCCTTCTTTCAAAACCTTTTTAGAGAGATTAAATTAAAGCCAAAGGATAGGATTAGGACAGGAGGAGAGAAAACAAGTGGGTGAGACGAGCTTTTCTACCAAGCTTACGCTAAGAAGAAAAATTGATGAATTCGAATGAGTATAGAATGATGGTTTGGGAAAACCGGGGTTGAGTGGATAAACAAGACTTGAAGTGTGATGGTTTGAAGTTTGTGGAAGCCGAAGAAGGCTTGAGCGTTTTGAGAGACATGAGAACCACCTTAGAAGGGAAAAGAGTTTTTTTGTTTGGAATGGGGTCGCGCCCTAGATGGGCTGCCTACGTACTCAACTCCCTGTTGAGATCAGACCTTACGTAGTTCAAGTTTTTTGGTTTTGGAAGCTTTGAAGGGTTTGAAGTCTTGAGTGTGAGAGATTAGTCTGTGAGATGCTCAGGTCTATGAGACGGTTGGAATGTTCATGTAGTGGGAGTAATGGGATGTCAAGGCCTGTGAGACGCTCGGGTCTGTGAGACGCTTGAATCTTAAAATGGTGGAGAAATTGAGATGTTTGAGTCTGTGAGGCGCTCGGGCCAGTGAGACATTAGAAGTTAGAGAGGAGTCGAATTTGGGACACGATTTCAGTTTGGAGTGATTTGGAGTTTGGATAATGATTTGAGTGTGTGAGGCAATTGAGGTTTGGGTAGAGATCCCGAGTTTTTCAGATTTGAGATTCTGAAAGGGTTGATGTTTTGGGATATATCGAACTTAGAGTGAGATGATGGTGGACTGAATTGTTTGGAGGAATGATTGTCAAAATCGTCCTTTAAAGTTTTTAAAATCGAAAAAAAAAACCTTTTTTTTTGTTGTAAAAGGGCGGATAATCCCAGGGGATTACCCTATGTACCCCCTCGAACACGACACTTAATTGATGGTAAATGCCGAGGCTCGAAAGATGGGGCAATGAATTTACGTCGAAAAATAGGATTTAGAGAGAAGTATCATGAATGGGATACTCTCGGTCAAACCCTAATAACATCTCTAACTCCCGAGCTTAAAACATTAAAAGCCAAAAATACTGAAATCGAGTGGAAGGGAGTTAGGCGATTGTAAAATCCTGGCTGCGACTAGGAAGGTCGTTACTTCCCTAGCACCCCGCCTTGTAAAAATCTAGGCTGCAATTAGGGGAGGTTTGTCACCCTAATGCCCCGCCTAAAGAGATCCAGGCTGCGACAAGGGAGGTTACGACCCAGTGCCCCACCTCGGATTTTTTATTCGGAAAGGGAGACAAGTGACGTCTAACTAGGAGGAAAGTGTTTTGAAAATGTTAGACATTTCATGTTCCCCGAAAACGGTTTATTTGATTTGAAAACTAAGTTTGAAAACTTTTGAAGTTGTTCAGAATTCTCAATGAGGAAACACTGATTTTGAGAAATGTTTTAGGAGAAAACTTTCTATATATGTGAGAAGAACTTTTTGCATTTGAGAAGAGTTTTTTTGTGATGTGAGAAGAGTTTTTCCTTTAAAATTCCACAAAATGGTTTCTTTGAAATCTGAAAATCTTGATGAAACTTGGATAAAATGATAGTTTGAAATTCTTTTTGGATTTTGGAGTTTGAAAGGAATTTACAAGTTGACTGCGGACTGGATGAAATGGACTTGAATTTGAATTGAATGGAACTGGACTGAGTTGGGTTTGAATTGAATTTGGGCCAGGATTGGAAGACAGGCCGGGTCAAAGTTCGGGTTAGTCCAAGTTGAATTGGTCAATCTAGGGTCAAAGTCAACGCTTGGTCAAGGTCAAAGCTAGGTCAAAGTTGAATTGGTCAAAGTAGGATTGGTCAAAGTTTGGGTCAAAGTGGGATTGGTCAAAGGTTGGGTCAAAGTGGGATTGGTCAAAGCTCGGGAAAAAGTTGGATTGGTCAATGTTCGAGTTAAAGTTGGATTGGTCAATGTTCGGGTCAAAGTTTGATTAGTCAATGTTCGAGTCAAAGTTTGATTGGTCAATGTTCAAGTCAAAGTTTGATCGGTCAATGTTCGAGTCAAAGTTTGGGTCAAAATGCGGGTCAAAGTTGGATTGGTCAATGTTCGGGTCAAAGTTCAGGTCAAAGTGGGATTGGTCAATGTTCGGGTCAAAGGTCAAAATTTGGGTCAGGGTTTGGTCAAAGGTCACAGTTCAGGTCAAAATTTGGCCAAAGGTCAACATTTGGGTCAACGTTTGGTCAAAGGTCAACATTTGGGTCAAGGTTTGATTCTTGTGGACTTGCTTGGGTTTGTGGACTTTGGTCAAAGGTCAACATTCGGGTCAAGGTTTGATTCTTGTGGACTTGCTTGGTTTTGTGGACTTTGGTCAAAGGTCAACATTCGGGTCAAGGTTTGATTCTTGTGGACTTGCTTGGTTTTGAGAACTTTGGTCAAAGGTCAACATTCGGGTCAAGGTTTGATTCTTGTGGACTTACTTGGTTTTATGGACTTTGGTCAAAGTCAAAGGTTCGGTCAACTTGGGTTTGGTCAAAGTTTCAGGTTAAACTTGGGTTGGGAATTGGTCAAGGTTCGGGTCAAGGTCAAATCGGTTTGACTTTTGTGGGCTTGGGCCGATTTGGGCTTAGGCAGATTTGGGCTTTGGGCCAAGCGGGCTGAATTGGGTTTGGGCCTTGTTTGAACTTTTGGGCCAGTGGACTGATGGGCCAAGTTGGGTTTGACTTGATTTTTGGGTTTTTATTTAGGCCTTGAATTGGGCTTTGAAATGGGCTTTGTAAGAGGCCTCGAATTGGGCTTTATTTAGCATTTGAATTGAATTGATGTTTGGGCTTTGAAATTGTATTGTTTTTTAGGACTGAATTGATGTTTTGATTTTTGAATTAGATTTTTATTCATTGTGGATTTTATTCCGATAATAAGGGATGATTTGGAAAGTTTAAAGGAAAACGGGTATTCCTCACATGGACCGTGTCTTGGACCCGTATGCATCGAGGATACCCAAACCTATGGCTTTTCTAAAGTGGGCCTCAAGGGTCCACTAAAAGGGACAACCTAATGGGCTAACTAAGGCTTCCTATGTCTTGGGCCTCTATAGGGTTGGGCCCAACAATTGCCAAGCTAGTAATCTATAACCGATGACATGTAATGATAGCAAATAAAATGAGATAAAAAACTGGATATAGGTAACCGACATATGTACAATGAAATACCGAGCAATATGTAACCTTTACACTAAGGATTGCTAATTAACTCATTATTTCCTCTCTTTAATCTTTAAATAGCCATACACAGGGTAAGTAACGAAAAACAAAACACGAGCTAATAAACTCAGATTATTAATAGGCTATCTATCTCCGTAAGTTAGCATAGGTTTCCCTTTTTTTTCTTTCCTACATGCAACTTAAAACTCCAAAAGCATAAAAGAAAATCAGAACAAAAGTTGAACATTATTCGCATCGTTAATCTCGTTTCTCTCTTCAGATACACGCAAGCAAACTCAAGATTTATTCCAAGAAAGTCTAGCACTTATGAGATGAAATAAACTCTACAGAGTTGCATAAAATCAGTCAATAACCTATAGTGATTACTCTTGGGCGGGATTAAGAAATCGCAGGCATGACAAATATATTACATATGGCATATTCCAACATAGCTACTCAAAAGATGATTAAAAAATTGTGCATAGTAAGATTTGGTACCGAGAGGAGAAGGGACAACACTAAGTAAGACCGGAATGTATGTTCTTCTTTGCTCACGCACAACAACCTGGAATGAAACCGAGTGTAAGAAGAAAGTGATACCACAGACGAATGCATTTGGTTCCAAATCAGACCACACATTACTAGGCGGGATATGAGGCATCTATTCTCTGTAGAGATTAATGAAGGAGAACACATAATATGTGCAAACATGTCAGTAATTAACATAATCGAATGGACAAAGGAAAGGGAGAGAGTGAGCCATGGGTGCTTGCGGTTGAAAGATAACACCTCCCAATCTTCTATCTTATGCAACAATCTATCTACAACAAACCTTGACTGAGATGGAAAAAATCGGGGATAGCCGTCGAATGCAAGCTATGATGAGTTTTCTCAACAAAGTCCGAAGTCGGGGACAAACACAAATCATTTTTGGTTGGGTCTCATTAGATCATATAGAACCCAAATAACAAGTGGAACGGGAGCGAATCAGGGGATGAATCGGAGCATATAAATCAACCAACACATGCAGTTTTATCCAGAGCTATATTCATTCAATCGGTGCTTGATTCAAGCCAAAATTTGAAATGAGTTTACATGAACTAGATGCAGAGGGAAACACAATGAAGCTCTGTATTACAAAGTCTTAAGCATCAGTTACCGTACTCCACGGATAGATTTTGAACGATAGTGAAATGGAGAGAACGATCAAAGTGCTTAAACAGAGGCTTCGATCCCGAGCCCTTGTTTTCGTTTCAACTACTCTTTGAACCCATAAACCCATAGTGAGTTCGGTGTTCGTGAGTGTAGGTGGGTAATCAACGATTATGACAAAGAGGAGGTAGAGGCCTTTTGCTTTGACCAGAGCAAGAAAAAAATCAATACAAACAACGATCATCATTCTCGGTAGATCCCAACAAGCTATGAATCCTTCCCACCGGAGGAATGGGTTACACGCACGAATGTGAAAGACCAAAGAGGTTGGAGCATGCATGGTGACTATTCTAGCTACTGGGTTTTACATCAGAGACACTCAAACCCATCATGAGTTGAGCATTCGACCGAACCCGTAAAAATTAGGAAGATAATCAGAGGAATAAAGAAAAAAACAAAAAATCATCAAGTAAAAGAACTAGTGATAGATCGAAGCATAAGATGCACAAATTCTACGAAAATGGGATACTAGCGTCGGAAACATACTTCCGGAATCGCTTTCAGAGCCGTCTACCTTCCTAGGCTTCATTTGGCAAGAGAAAATCAAAGACATTGTAGGAACAAATGAAACAACAGGCTCGAGCCGATTTTTCTCAACTCGGAGATGGAGGATTAGTGCCTACTCTGTCAACCGGCTCGGTGGAACAAAATTTTTGGCAAAAATCTCGATGAACTAGGGGTGTTTGAAAGATCTGAGAGATAGTGTTGTTTTCTCTTTTTTGTGCATTTGAAGATCAAAATCTACGCGTAGGCCGGGGAATGCTCTCGGTGAGAATAGAAATGGCGGTGACTCTAGATGGAGCAAAAATTAAGAGATTTAGGAGGATGAACAATGACTGAGGTAGATGAAACGAGGAGTTAGGTTTTTCTGGAGAAATCGAGAGAGGAGGAAGAATATGGGTCGGCGGCTAGGGTTTTTGAAGAAGAAGAAAACAAATCGACGAGGGAGCCATGGAGGCTGTGTCGACCGGTTGAAGATGATGCGAGAGCACAGTATAGCCGGTAGTTTTGTTGTTTTATAGGGAAAGGAATAGGGTTTTCTGATTTTTGGGGTCGGGTTTGACCCATGGTCAAATGGGTCTTGTTTGGTAAAAAAAAACATCCTCCATGCTCTTCAAGGGAATCGAACCTGGGACCACATGCCTCTCTTCAGAAGACACTAACCAGCTGAGCTAGTGCAAAATTCAATACATGAGTGCGGAAATTAATAATTGAGCTAACACCAACTGAAAGAAAATAAAATGCTCCACCATCTCTATTAAGATTCGAACCCGAGATCTATTGATACTTAGACAAACACACTAACCAATTATGCTAACTCAGAACTCAATACACAAAGGTGTAAAATAATAATTGAGCTTTACCTCAAACTAGCCGATCATTTCAAACGCGCTAGCGTTCTAAACAAAAATATACAGTAAAATGGAAAAGTTTAAATGAATTGTTTTCTTCGTCGGAGTTGTGAAATAATGAAATGTTGATAGGAAAAAAAATCATGAAGTATTAAATAGATGAATAAAATGATGATAAGTACATGAAATAATGAAATAGTACTTATACGGTGGTGATAAAATACAAGGGAATGTAACAAAAATAGAAACCGAGTTAGATATATACGAATGGCGAAAGATAAGATTGAATAAACAAGTAATAGAATAAAAAGATAAGTGGAAACTTAATCAAATAAGCAACAAAATAAAGTACACAAATAGAAATAATAACAGTAAAGGCCGCATAAAATGATATAAATAATGATGAAAATAATGATAATAAAATAGAAAGTAAATGCTAGAAGACAATCAAAAGTAGCAATAAAAAGATAATAATGAAGTAACAAAATAAGAGAAAACTGAATAGGTAAGCAAATAGGCAATAATAAGATAAGTGAATAAAATAAAAGGGACGGGAGTAAAAACGTATTGTCGTCTGGAAATTCATTTTCGGAAAATCGTGTTTTTATGAAATGCTTTGAAAAAGATTATAAAATGATGGTTTCGTTTTAGCACGCACGCTAATATGTATTTGAAAAAGAAAGGCGACGACCCCTCTTATTGTGTTTCTTATTCTGGATTTTGCTTTATGGGGTGAGAATTTTTGGTGTCTACAAGTACCTTTCCTTATCCTTTTCATACCAAACTTTCTCATCATTTCTAGAATCCTAAGCTAGCCTAGTTTTGTTTTCATAATAAGCTAATCCACCAAATTTCAATGTAAACATAAATAATTCGAATAAAACTATACATACAAACAACCTAAAGCAGAAAGATTCTTGAGGTGGTCATCATGCTCATTTTCAAAAACCTCAGCAAAAAATTTCACTTAAAGATTCAATATTTATTGGCACTTAAAAGAAGAAATTCATTCAAAACAAGAGAGTAATAAAAAAAACAAGTGCAACCTTTAAGTGCAACTGACATATTTGAAAAGATCTTCTACTTCCTCACACTAAAGAGGATCAATGTCCTCATTGTTCAAAAATAAAAACCAAGAATATAACTTTCAAAATATGCCACTCAATAAGGATTCATTCAAGGCACCTCTAATTGTAAATAAACATTAAGCATCATAAATCATCACAGGCTGAACACAAACATTAAAAATAAAGGAAAATAAAACTCCCCTAATATCATAGATTAAGGAAGGTTCTCTTCCTTACACTTGAGCTTGAACATTGAGGGTAGTAGCGTTTCTCACACTTGCGCCCAAGCAAGTGTTCAGCCTTGGAGAACATCAAATACCATAAAAATAATTTCACCTGAACACACTCACTACTACACCACAAAAACGCTGAAAGCGTTGCATCAAAAGCACAGACACCACTGCCACTTTTGAATAAAACAAAATAAACCTAGAAAGAAAATTTAGTAAATAAAAACTACCTAATATCAAAGTAACGCTAAAAAATGGGAGAAAACAAAATTTTACACGGTTTAAGGACCTGTTCGGACATGTGTCGGGACCTATACGTCTGGACGCCTCTTCTGGCTCTGCACGTCATCTACCCGGGTTAGCATGTCCGGACGCAAGTCCGGACGCAAGTCCGGACGCTGCTACTACACTCTCCTCTCGCATTGTGTTCAGCCTTCCAAGTCTGGACAAAAGTCCGGACATATCCTTGTTTTGACCTTCCGCCCTCGTACCCTGTCTGGACGTCCATGTCCAAACACATGTCTGGGCAGGGTATAAAATTCTGCCCCCTGTTCATTTTTCTCAGCCAAACAAAGATAAACAAATGAAAACAAAAATAAAACTAGAAACAAAAATGAACCCTAAATTTAACCACTAGGTTGCCTCTTAGTAAGCTGCCCGTCTTTATAGTCTTTGGCTAGACTCCCGCTTCGTTATCCTGGATAAAAAATAAAAGTAGACAATGGCTTCGCCTGTAAAATGAAGTGGGCATCAATTATTCTCAAACTACCTGGATCAAAACAAACCATTACTAATAAAATAGGAAATAAATACTCCACAAAACCTGGTTGAAAGTTCCCTAGATAAGTGTGTGTCTGTGTAGTAAAACTCTATGCAACAGACACACCAGAAATGCCAAGACAAGGGATTGGTTCCAGTGGAAATCACGTTCTATTAATCGATGTTAAAGAACAATTACACCCACACACTCTAACAAGATAGAGCAACACGTAATCGAAGATTACCCCACTTATAATTTATAAGAAACTCACACGGCTCTTTTGAATTACAAAACTCTAGAAGTTCTAAAAGGGCGTGACAACACTTTTGAACTAGAACAGAGTTTTTTCTCTTTTCTCTTCTTAAAACTCTATCTTCTTATATCCACATCTCAGATATATATAGGAAACTAGAAGATTTTGTCTTTATGACAAAATATCTCAAGGATAAGTTAATTAAGACTAGAATCTCTTCCAAATTGGTGGACCGACTAGGACTACCAACTTTCCTTATTTTTGCTTAAATCACTAAAGACTGAAACCACATTAATTGTTTCCTTATGACCAACGACTTTCCTTATTTTAGCTAAAATCACGGAAGATAGAATCCACATTAATTGTTTCCTTATGACCAACATTTTTTGACTAATTGTAGAGTTTGAACAATCAAAATACACAACATTAACATTTTCCCCTTTTTTGAATGAGCAAACTCAGAGTCTTGAACTGATGAATGTTCACCGTGAGTAACTGCTTCTGCGAGTGGGACTGTTGTTGTTTTCATTGTCATTCTAATGTAAGTTCCCCCTAAGTAACTGCTTCTGTGTGTGAGATGTTGTTGTCTTCAATATCATTTGAGAGGAACAGAAAAAGTTCCCCCTCAACTCAAAATATATGTAAGATGAAGGTGAAACATGAACAACATAAACATTTTCGCACACGAGCAGTAGCACTCACACTTAAGGTTGTAGATATAGTTCAAGCACATACTTTCCCCCTTTTTCCAAATTAAATAAGAGGTCCTTTAGAGAACATTGATCATTTTCTTGTATAATTTTTATGTAGACTCAGCTCCAAGTTGAAGTGTTGTGGACAAAGGTGTCTAAAGACTTGGTATCACGCTCGAGGTGCTTATTTTAGACAATAGAGTGCCTTCATCACCATCTTCGGTTCATCATAGAGAGAAAACCATGATGTGCACAAAGCTTTTTTAACTGAAGAGTGCGTTTGAACTCATGAGTCTGCATCTGTGATGGCGTTAATCACAAATACTCCTTTGTCACTCAAACTCATCAAAGGTTTGATCATCCACTATGACCAAAACGTAGTTCTTTCTGGATCTTGTAACAAAAGTTCCATAGATCTTGTTTTGAATCTTCCATGAGACAAATTTGATCGATACAAGATCTACCTTCAACAGTTCTTAACTCAGTGATCATATCTTTTCCATTGTTCCCAAAAGTGACTTTTCCTCTTCCATGCTCGATGAGAGATTTGAACTTAGTTGTATCACCACTCATATTTATTGAACATTCATTTTCTTTGAGTCACCAGTTCTCCTTGTATGACTCAGTCTGTACCTGAACCATCAAAGATCAAAGGTTGGTTTTGGGTACCCAGACTTGCTTGGGCCCTGTTTTTTGTGAAAGAAAAGAGCAACTACCAGACTTTTGGTAGTCATGCCTTAAGTTGTTTGGTTGTGACCTTTTCAATCTTGATTGAATCCTTTTCTGCTTGTTACACTGTTCGATTTTATGACTAAAACAGTGACAATACCTACATTCAACCTTCTTGTGGACTTTTCTCTCCTTACTCCTAAGGTTTTGAGTCTGAAACTCAGTTCCTTGCCGAAACCCTAAGCCTTTCCTGTCAGTACTATTTTTACTGAGCATATTACTAAGGTTTATCTTACCCGTGTACTAGGTAGGATTTTCTTGAGATTGTAACTCTAACTCACGATTCTTTTTTACTATTTCATCAGTGAGTGTCTTAGTATCTCTTTTCAGTTGATCATTTCAACTAATGAGAGAGTTAAATTCATCTTGAGCCCACCTGGGAAGTGTGAGTATCCTAGTCTTTAGAGGACTAACAAATTTGATAGCAGAATTATCAACATTCATACTTAAATTCTGTTCAGCCAAAGACTCTGTGGACTTAACTACTTTCTCTTCTAATTCTCTTATCTTCTTTTCATAGGCTTGCTTTTGAGACTCTAACTCAGAAACTGTTGCAGTTAGCATATTAAACATTTGTTTCTTTGTTAATAAATTAAAAGCTTCTTCTACTTGACTAAAACTCACCTCATCACCTTTGAGTGTCTCTTTCCAACTATCCCTTGCCATCAGACAAAATTCTGGGTCTTGATCCAGTGCCTCGTCATGCACCACAACAGTCATGCACATTTGAGCTTCATCTTCTGGTTATGAGTCAGTTACAAAATCATCTTCTCTCCAAGCAGCCACAACAGTTGTAGAAAACTTCTTAATCTTTATTTGAAAACTATCCCTTTGTGGAAGTGGACAATTTTTAACTTCATGACCAGGTTTGTATAATCTGAAACATATAATGGGACCTTTCTTATTTTGGTAATACCTTTTCCCATTATTTCTCTTTCCTTCAAATATTTTCCTGATGTCGTTAGCTATCAGGGTTATTTCTTCATCCTCATCCATGTCGTCTTCATCTGTTTTAGCATAATTTTTCCGAGCCTTTAAAGCTAGATCCTTGTTTTGAGAAGTTGAAATCTCTCCTTTTAGCTTCCCTTCATAGACCATCAGCTCGGAACCCAACTCTTCCAAAGACATCTTGGATAAATCTTTTGTTGCTTCTAAGAGTGTGGTATAGTTAAGCCAGTCTTTGCTCAGACTATCCAAGCACCTCCTCATTTATTTCATGATTATCCAAGGTAACACTAACTTCCTTTAGGCCCCTCAAAATCTTGTCAAACTTTTCGAGCGTCTGGTAATGGACTCATCCTCTTACATTTTTAAGTTGTCAAATTGTTTCTTAAATTGCTTTCCTTTAGCCTTTCTAATAGAGTCAGTTCCTTCATAAGTTGTCTTAAGAAAGCTCCAAAACTCTTTAGCAGTTCTGATTCCAAGTACCTTTTGTTAATCGCTTTCAGACAACGATGAGACAATTACATGTAAAGCCTGCCTATTTTTACTTAGTAACTTCTTGTCACTTTCAGTCCAGCGTTCTCTCGGTTTTTCTACGGCGACACCTCCCTCCATGGTTTGTGGACCTAGATCACCTTCAGTAACAAGAACCCACAAGCCATAGTCAATTGACATGAGTTGGTCACCCATCTGTTCACACCTTCGTGCGTAGTTGTATTTCGTAAGCCTTGGTGCCTTGACGTTATAGGAACTCATCTTAACCACCCCTAAAGATTTCTCTGCTGAATTAAGGGGAACCTGCTTTGATACCAACTGAAAGTTCCCTAGATAAGTATGTGTCTGTGTAGTAAAACTCTGTGTAACAGACACACAAGAAAATGCCAAGACAAGGGATTGGTTCCAGTGGAAATCACGTTCTATTAATCTATGTTAAAGAACAATTTCACCCACACACTCTAACAAGATAGAGCAACACGTAATCGGAGATTACACCACTCGTAATTCATAAGAAACTCACACGACTCTTTTGAATTACAAAACTCTAGAACTTCTAAAAGGGTGTGACAACACTTTTGAACTAGAACAGAGTTTCCTCTCTTTTCTCTTCTTAAAACTCTATCTTCTTATATCCACATCCCGAATATATATATGCAACTAGAAGATTTTGTCTTTAAGACAAAATATCTCAAGGATAAGTTAATTAAGACTAGAATCTCTTCCAAATTGGTGGACCGCCTAGATCTACCAACTTTCCTTACTTTTGCTTAAATCACTAAAGACAGAAACCATATTAATTGTTTCCTTATGACCAACGACTTTCCTTATTTTAGCTAAAATCGCAGAAAAAAGAATCCACATTAATTATTTCCTTATGACCAACGTTTTTTGACTAATTGGAGAGTTTGAACAATCAAAATACACAACATTAACACTGGTGTTTAAGGAAAATTACCGGTAACGTAGTACTAACAGAAGACTAGGTGTAGATGGTTTTTCTCCCTTAAATTTGAGGACGTAAACGTCCTCCTCCTGCTAATGGTGGCCACGGTTCCGGTTCCAGAAAATGTGTATTCAGATTAGGAATCGGTCCAGGGCGATTCTGGGGCGGTCCCGGTTCCGGTTCCGGAACTCTGTATTCGCTTCGGATTCACTCAAATCAACGGTTCTGACCGGTTCCAGAGCGGTTCCGGTTCTGATCGGTTCTGACTGGTTTCGAGGTGGTTCCGGGGCGGTTCCCCGGTTCCGGAAAGATTCGATCAGCTCCAGTTTCTTCGTTTTAACTCCGATTTTAGATCAGTTTGCGCGCACACGTTGCTCTTTTCATCCACTTTACCCCTAGCTAGGTTATTCCTCAAGTTTACAATCTTAAATGTGTAAGAACCAAAGTGAAATACCCCAAACCTAAGCATGCTAAGTAAACATCAAATTATGATGTAGTAAGGCTAGAATATGCCTTAGAAAGATTGGTAGACAATTTAAACCAAGGAAAACACAAGAAAATGCCTTAAGGGCAATTAGGGCAAAAATGTGCTCTAAGCTTGGAGAGACTTTGGTGAGTACCAAAATATCATGATAAGACCTTAGTAATATTCTAATGGTCATTTTAAATCAATTAGCAAAGAAAACCAAGCTTGAAAACAAGCTAAAACACAAAATGTGCTTTAAGAAGTCTTAAAGCACATTTTTGAGAAATTGTCTTAGAATTGAGTTTTGAGTGGCTAGATGTCCATCATTACTCTTTAATCAACATGTGTACTAATTAGTATCACATTAGGAAGTCTAAATCAATGGGAAATCAAAAATTTCAGAAATATGTGCACTGATTAGTGAATAGTGCCAAATAGTGACTAGTTTAAGTTTTAATCAATATAAGCTAATTAGTTGGTCAACAAAGACCATGACTAGCCTTATTTAAGGTAGGGGGCCGGTTTTCTAAAGGAGGGTGAGTCACCATAAGTAGTCAAATAAGGAAGAAAAGAAGAGATAAGTAAAAGAGTACTATTTGCTTTATTAAAGCAAATATCTCTTATAAGCCACCTTTTCTTCTTCTCTCTCTTCATTTCTCTTCTTCACACGATTTCTTCTTCTCTTCTTTTGCTCCAAACCGAGAGAGCTCCATCCATGGGTGCTCCACCTTCAATCACTCACTAAGTGTTCATCTTTGCTCCAAATCAAAAACTAAACACATATTTCTCTTAGTTAGGTCAAGACCTATCCTTCTATCTTTTCAAATCCTTCAAAGCTCCATTTTGGTGCCAAGAGGAAACTCCATTGATGGAGGAAAACCAAGTTTGAAGAGCTCATTAGCTTCTCCATTCTCTTAAGGTAAAGAAAATGTAAGAAAAACCATGTTTCCATCATTTCTTGTACATGGCCGAAAATTCCTTCTCATGGGGCTATGTTTTTATGCCTTGTTCTAGCTTGATTTATTCACCAAGGACTAGTGGAGGTCCTATTTCATTCAATGCCCAAGTTTACCTTGAGACTTCAAAGGTAATCATCCACTTTTATGCCTTAGAACACATTTCTAACCTAGGTTTTTATTCCTTGAGGTTAGTGTATTGTTTAATACTCATATGAGTCATTGAATATTGGTTAGAACATTGGCAAAGGAAGTTTAAGTGGTGGCCGAGATCTATGCAAGAAGAAGGTCTAAGGAGGAGATTAAGATAAGCTTGAGAAAACAAGGTAAAATGCTTACCTAATGGTGGTTTAAGATTAAGGAATGAGTTTTAGATAAGTACCAATGTGGCTTAGAGCTTACATTGTGTATTGGGTTATATAACCTAAGAAAAAGAACTTAAACAAGCTTATGAACTTGTGATTAAGGAGCTAATGAGAATGAGTTAGTAATATAAGTTTAAGGTGGATTTTAAGAGCATTATGACTACTATGAGATTGATGAGTGTATTTGCAGGTTGAAAGCTTATATATGTGGGAAATTCAGTGTTTAAGTTTAAGTCATTTAAGGGCCTAAGAGCCATGTCATTTAAGAGCCTTAGTGCTATGCAATTTAAGATTATTGCAATATATTGAGTTTGTTGTGAATGAGTTGGTTTGGGTGATGAGATATGATGAGGAAGAACTTGAGGTGTGTGAGATGGTTAAATGAGGAAAAATAATGTGTTTGGGCATGATAATATACTAGAGAAACTATGGCGAAATTTGAGTAGGAAACTAAGCGCTTAGGGTGTTCTAAGGATCGATTTTATGACTAAGGATGTTCTAGTGATCACTAAGGGTTGATTTGGTGAAAATGGATAAACCATGGAGTTCTTGAGTACTAGGAAGACCTAGGAATGTATAAGATGGACTAGGGGTTATAATGGTGAGTTTCATGCACCAAAACCATGGTTAAGGAAGCTAGGAAACTTGTACAAAGTTTGAAGGAAAAATAAGGTATAATGACTTATAAGGATGTAAGCATGTGCTAGATTATATATGACTTTGAGAAGTTTGAGTAAGGCAAATGGGTGTGCAAAATGATGCTTGAGGAGTAGTTAAGATGGTGGTAAAGAAACATAATGATTAGTTGAGGTCTTAGGCAAAGTCACAAGAGGGAAGTGTAAGGAATCAAGTGTTAAGTGTAAGAATTTTCGTAAGAAATTGAGTGCCAAGTTTGGTGATTTTTAGGTAGATTTAGTGCAAGTTTTAAGGTGTTTAAACATGTAGGAAACATGTGGAAAGATTGTGGAATGAGTGGGAAAAGATTGGGGTGAATTTGGAGTTCAAAATGAGGAGAAAAACACTTTGGAAAATAGGTTCTGCTGTGGACCGCCCCTAGGGACCGCCCCTGTGGGGAGGTCCAGGCAAATCGTGCAGGAAATTAGCTTCTGGTTGGGACCGCCCCTGGGGACCGCCCCTGCAGTGCAGAGAAAAAGAAAAATTTTGTTTTTGGCTTCTAATGATGGGGGATTGAATGGTAATGGTTTTAGATGATGTTTAGGCCTTGTTTGGTGACATGTAAAGGCCTTAAGAGGTGTAAACAAGTGTTATGAATTCCTAGTAAGAATTGAGAAAGTAGCTAAGGAGTTTTTAGTGGATGTTTAAAGGTGAGTTTAAGTGCCTAAATGGTATTAGGACACATGAGGAAACTCTCGGGAATGGACCGACCTTGGGACCGGACTTGCAAGGTCGGTCGGGGTAGAATTTTCAAACGATGAAGTGTTCTGGAATGGACCGACCTTAGGTAAGGTCGGTCGGAAGTTCGGTCGGGCCAAAAAAAAAAAAAGAAATTTTAAATCCTAAGAATGGTAATAGGTAATAAGGTACACCTTTGGTAGGGTGGTAATGATTAGGACCCTAAGAACTTAAGGGATTAAGTTAAGTTAAGTATAAACTTGAAAGTTTAAGATTAAGTTTGTAATATTAAGTTGTAAGACTTAAGAGGTGTTAGGTGGGGATCATTAAGGAATTAAGTAAGTTAAACAAGTTAAGTAAGTCATATTAAGTTAAGTGATTAACAACCTAAAACTGAATGAATGTTTTAGGACTTGTGAGTTTGGACTCCGGAAGAGAGTAAGCAGCCGAACGACCAACGGTGAACGGTACAGTTCTCTTGTGACCTGCTTGCTAACGAGGTGTCCCTCGGCTTGTGTGCTATTTGTTTTGTGTGCTCACTAAACAAGATAAAGCATGCAACCGGAATATATTATATTTATTGTATTGTTGTGTGATGTTTGAAAACTAACACAACATACCGTGAGAACTTACTAACCAATGTTTAGTAAGGAATTGAGTGAGACTAAGGAACGCCCCTAATAAGGGACGATATGAACCGAAAGAGGTTAACCAACAAACAAGGGTCTGAGATTACTACTAACTGGGACTTGAGTGAGGAAACCCGGGACCGATCTCCGGTCATGCATGCTAAGGAAAGGGGGTCGTATCTATAGCAGATTCGACCTCCGATTAAGGACTTGTCTTCGGACTTGTAGCCTAGGGCCGGTTGCCGGATTCAGCTGCGCTGGACTCCCGTCCAGAGTAGGTGGCATTAAGATGGTGCGGTGGGATCACCTAAATCCCAGGTTTTGGATTAAGTTACAACCATTCCCTTCCAGGAACGGTTGTATATTGAGATTAAGTTAAGATTAAGGCTAAGGTAAGGTTAAGATAAGTTGCTACCATTCCTTTTAAAAGGATGGTTTGTATTATTAAGATTAAGATTAAGGTGAGGTTAAGATAAGTTGCAACCATTCCTTTTTAAAGGATGGTTTGTATTATTAAGATTAAGGTAAGTTACATCCACTCCTTATTAAAGGATGGTTGTTTCTAAGATTAAGATAAGACTAAGATTGAGGTGAGATAAGGATGGACTAAGATTAAGAGGGAACAGTACTTAAGGAGTTAAATAATTAACTCTCTAATTAAGGGAACGCATTTAAGTCGTTCATTGTGTGTGAACTTTGATTGTTCATATCTGAGTTGTTGTTTACTGCACTTTCTATTATGTTGTGCATCTAATCAACCTCCATGCTATCGACAATTAGTCGTCGTAGCCACGTTAGCTTGGGGGCCATGAGGGGATCGTACCAGCATTCGTGCTGACCCCCTTTGGGGGCTGTTTTTACTACACAGGTACATCAGAAAGCGGCTGTCGCGAGAGTAAGAAGGGGTACAAGTGTTACGGGTTAAGTGTGGCCTACGAGTTGTGCATGTACACTCGTATGGCAATTTGAGTTAGTAAGATGTATAAGATGTGAGGGGGTTGTAAGAAGGATATGTAAATGGTTAAGATTGTTGTGCTAATGTTCGGTATATTCTGTAGTCAGACCGTGGCAAGGTCCTGGATTGTAAAGAATTCCGCTGTGACATGTTATATATACTGTTAAGTTGCGAGACCACATTTGGATTGAGTTGGGTGTTACAAAAAGTGGTATCAGAGCGTAGTTACGCTCTGAAGACAAGAAATACCGAACTTAGGGGAAATTGAGGTTGAGATTGAGTATGGGCTAAGGGTTGAGAGATAGAGTGAGAGGTGTGTTCAGGACTTCCCGGTGTTTACCGGATATCCATAGTACCTAGACCCGCCCTCCACATCCCTAACCCTGAATATGTGGAACAAACGCAGAGAGAAGAAAACCTTCTCTTACTCGGGGGAACCCGATCTGGCAGTTAGCTAACAGTAAGCAATACGAGAAACATCTTGTTGCATAACAGTTAAGGAGAACTGGGAGATTTTTAATGGAGCGCATCGGCGAAACAGGCGCTACCAATGGAACCTTACTAGTAAAAGAACGGTAATTACCGGCAACATGGGTCGACATGCTACGCAGTCGAAATAACCCGCAATACCAATGATAAGGAAAGCACTACGCGTGCAATGGATAAGGAAATGATAAGAGACATGAGTACCGGACAGCGGTCCGAGTGAGCATAATAGGGAAAATACAAAGCATGAGGATTGAGATTACTGGAAGGTCCAGTTAAGAACCGGGAACTCCAAACCCCATACAATGAAAAAGGTTGCAAACCTGCCCGACATAACGCGGACAACGGTGGAAAACATATAAATGTATACCGAAATAGGACTACAATGTAGTGCCTAAAGGAGAATCATTACTTAGTAACCACAACAAGATGTGGGAGACAAGAGCGAGGATAAGACATAAGGAAATATTAAGGGATTCCCTCAGAAAGCGGACGCCTAAATAGATGAGTACTGTCAAACAAAGGGAGGAAACTGCCCGGATGGTCGTTATCAAAATAAGAGATATCGGAGGAGTCCCGAGGATACTAACAAGTACATGGAAATGAGAAGGAAGTATCACTACCAATGTACCTTGTACCAATAGCCCATCCTGCATGGCGCACTTGCCATAGCAAGTGCTACCACGGTTAAGCCACACGAAAAGCCATCAAGACGAAATAGGAGAACGCTACAGTTGTAACACATAATAGCACCGGATTGTAAAACCATAAGAACAGGAAAATAAGACCTTGGAAGGCCCGACGGCCTGACCAAAATGAGATAAGGTGACACGCCAGTCAGCTAGGAGTGGAACTTGGACATAATACTAAACCATATAAATATTAGCAACGGTATAACCCACTACAACAACAACCGACAGTACGGTAAGAACTCCAACCTCAAACTCCACAAGGAAAACCTAAGAGATCGCTTGGTGATCCGAGCAAAACAATATGTAAGCAATAACATACTAGGAATGTACAATAAGACACCATTGAGACCGTTGACATAACGTTTTCTAAAAAGGAGCGGGCATAGTCGAGCCGAACAACTGATGAATGACAGTTAACACTGTTTGTTTAACTCATTAACACCCAAGTATGATTGACCATCAACGGGTGGCATAGTCAACGGAAGTTGAACGAAGCGTTGAGATGGAAGTATAAGACGACAGGATGATATCCAACTTGGACACCGTAAGGCAAACGCCTAATACGAACCTAACCTTGACTATTAAAAGACATAAATCTTGTAAAATGACAGTATTGTCAAAGACACTAAGTAACCGCAGATCACCTGAATAAACTTCCATAGCAGGAAGCAGGATGCAGCAACTTACCATGAAATCCGATACTACATTTAGTATGTAACCTAACGGTGGATAGTGCTCAAAGAACCAGAATCTTATAGGGATGACATGCAGATGAGTAAGAGTACAAATAATGAACTGAGACATTAAGCATTAAGAGCCTACGAGCCAAGGATGTTAACCACATCAGAGCCCGAGGCGCAGTAAGTTATAAGAGAGCTTGTTTAAGCCACGAAGGGACTACAATTTGTAGATATGAACGGTTACCAAACCTACAACTTAGATTGGGAAGAACATTACCAAGAAAGGGTATCAATGAGAATATTGAGATAATGCTAAGGACAGGAGCGGAGAACGAACCATGCCTTTTAAGGTGGGGATACCTCTCCTTGTTGTGAGGCCATGAGTGGGAATGAACCCCTCAAAAAGGGCTTTCACCTATTAGAGATAAAATACACTTTATTTAGAAAATGGAAACTATGAACCTTGAGATTACCTTAGAACATACCAGATACACTTGAGTAATAAGGAAGGTTGCTCAGAGATAAACATGGTGACTGCACATTATGGCACGTCAATTAATCAATGCTCAGAAGAGCTTGTGATTCAGTGGATGACTTCTTCAGTAACCAGTTAAAACTACATGGTAGATAACATCACTAAGGATGAAAGAAAGAGAAAGAAATTAGCCTACTTACGAATCTGAGATTGGAACAGAACATCTTCATATCAAGAGCCAACTATTTTACAACACGGTACGACAACCGCCTATACCGGAATGAAAGAACTCCCGGTGTGTTTACACCAAGAAGGGATTGAGTATAAGGTAAGACATTGGAATAAGTGAATAAGAGGTTGCACCATCAATGGGCAACATGGTAAGGGCCAACTACCACGGTAGTAGTGGTCGTGAGTACAATAGTTAGAAAGGTGGATTAAGTCATGGTGCGCGGTAAGGCGACCATTATGAATGTGCCGTCAAATATTGACACTGAGGCAATTATATTTATGAGTTAAGACCAGATTATAAGTAAGAAAATAAGATGGTAGACAAACTGAGCATTGGTGCCAGTAGTCTAGACCTGGTTAGGTAAGATTTCGTAGGAAGCACACTACCCATTCCTTAAGGAACTGAAGTGCATTCCTAGTAGCATAAATATGAGAAACAAGATAAGAGGCTCTACGGAAAGAGACCTCAATTATTAAGAGACCGAATCAGTACGGGATACAGAAAGAGCTAGAGCATAAATACCCAAGAACACAGTAAATGGACTTCCCTTGATTAACTTCAAGAAACAATAAATGTTATTATGGAACGATGAAAGAGGAGATCGACAACAGAATACTTCATAATTAGCAATAGCTAAACATGTGACGGACACTATGAGTTTACTAAAACGAGACATGGGACGACTGCACCCCACAGGGGCTTGCAAGCCTGACACGCTCATTTATGAGTTAGTTGGGTAAGTAGTAATGTACCAGTAAGGTACCCCATGCATGTGAACGAGTGGTGTAAGGAACACGGGAAGTAGTCGACTCCGTACCACCGACAACGACGCAAGATCAGACAAGAGCAGCTACTACCACAAACAGTCGAAGAGAAGAATTCAGTCGAACCAGCAACACAGAGGAACTAGAGAACAAATAATTAAGGACTATGAAGTGCGAAGAGCACGGATTGTTAAGTACAGACATTGAACATGCCTTAAGATGTAAGAGATTAAGACTGTAAAGCACATTATGCACTAAACAGTAGTTTCAGACTAAGAATCATCCTCAGACCAAAGGTCAGTTGGGGAGAAAAATTTAGACATTCGAGAAAATACTAAGAGTATGAGCGTAAGATCTTCAAGGAGAATGGATAGACGAGTTACAACTCATTAAGGCCGTGTATATATAAAGATAACACGTGTCCATTGAGACAATTAAGCCTAAGATTATCAGAGTCGCGCAACGGAAGCTAGCAGACCACTACTTTGAGATTAGACCAAACTAAGTTAAGAATACGGTATAAGTACCGTTAAGAATCCTCGATACAGAGACTAAGTCATTTCTGATCGAATTATAAGTAAGATAGATGGCGTGGAAGCTAGAATGCTTGGTGAGAATTAGAAATTTTGAACTTATGTTCAAAGATGATGTGACGCTGATTACGTGGGCGTAATCCATTTTAAGGGGGGTAGAGCAAAAACCGCTTAGCGTATGTTTGTGTACTGAGTACATAAACTACGGTGTGCATAGCACAAAATAATTTGAGAATATGTTTTACATAAACATTTTAAGATAAATCATGGTTATTGCACACAGAAGATGTGAATACCATACATATTAAGTACCTATCTTGTTAACTCCGGTGTGAGTACAAGTTAAAAGAATTAAGGAAGAGGTTTAAGGAGACTTAAGGAATAAGGAATATATGAGGTATAAGTCGATATGAGACTATGTGTGAGATAAGAATAAGATAACATTATGAGATACAATTTGATATGAATATGAGGAAGGAAATTGTAATGCTATGAGATATAAGATGGTGAGAATTGGTATGGGACAGTTATAAAACTTAGTAGGAATTTAAGTCTTGAGGTAATTACTAAGAGATGAATCAGGAATGTTTGATGGACTTAGTCCACACTTTGGAGATGTATTGATTATGATTAGAAGAACTAAAAAGAAAAAAAAATTGGACATGAGTGAATTACCTGATGTTTGAAAATGACGTGGGAGGTGGAACTTGATTTTCTAGGGATCAAGGGAAACCGAACACAAATTGGAGTGGAAGGATGGTTCTACACTGATGCTGATCACATCAGGGTAGGATTATTCCTGAAACTCCCTACCAGTGGTCACAATTAAATCACACTAAGGATAGAGGCGTTAGTATAAAATGAAATTGGAGTTGTGGAGGGTGATTTTTCGGTATGAGGGGGTCTATGCAAATATGGTCTGACTGAAAAGCCAAGATCCTAGAAATACGTCATTCTGTGGAGGGTGAAAACCCGTTATTCTGGCATCCCTCAAATACCTACTAAATCGTCCGTCTTTCCCAGAAAGCATAAAGGGGAGTGCAAGTGTGCACTACACCCGCTCTCGATGGGCTCCACGCGGACTTATGCCCTAAGGGCGGAAATTGACTAGAGTCGCCACCTAGTTTGACCTATGGAACTAGGAAGGGAGGAGAAGGGTTCTAAGAACCGTTAATTGACTCTGATGATTTGTTGCCTATGGATAGGACTTATCTGATCATACTAGAGATTCTTTGTGGGTTCGCACTGGGTTACACCCCTTAGAAGTGGCAACGACCACGACTTCGGATTGGTGCCCGAGGAAACCTCGGTCTCCAATTGCCGGGATTGCCTTCTTTCAAAACCTTATTTAGAGAGATTCAATTAGAGCCAAAGGATAGGATTGAGTGGGGCTGAGGAAGAGAGTGGATGAGACGAGCTTTTCTGCCAAGCTAGCGCCAAGAAGAAGAATGGGTGAATTCGGATGAGTATAGAACAAGAATTGGGAACAATCTGAGGTTAAGTGAATAAACAAGACTTAGTATGTAATGGTTTGAAGTCCATGGGAGCCAAAGAAGGTTTAAATGTTTTGAGAGATATGAGAGCCACCTCAGAGGGGGAAAAGGATTTTTTTGTTTGGAATGGGGTCGCACCCTAGATGGGCTGCCTACGTACTCAACTCCCTGTTAAGATCAGACCTTACGTAGTTCACGATTTCTTTGGAGATTTTAGGGTTTGAGGGTTTTTGAGATGTTTGAGAGGTTAGTCCGTGAGACGCTCGGGTCCATGAAACATTTGAGGTGTTCATGTAATGAGAGGTATGAGATATCGAGGTCTGTGAGACGCTCGGGTCTGTGAGACGTCTGAATCTTAAAATGGTGGAGAGATTGTAATGTTCGAGTCTGTGAGGCGCTCGGGCCTATGAGACTTTGGAAGCTTGAGAGGAGCTAGAATTTGCAAGAGGATCTGAGTATAAGGTGAGTTGGAGTTTGAATGATGACTTGAATATGTGAGGCGATTGGAATTTGGGAGAGATCCCGAGTTTTTCAGGTTCGAGGTTTGAAAAGAGTTGAGGTTTTGAGATGTTTCAGGATTTAAAATGAGATGATGATGGGTTGAGTCGTTTGGAGGAATGATTGTCAAAATCGTCTCTCTTGGAGTTTTTTAAAACCGAAAATTCATTTTTTGTTGTAAAAGGGCGAATAATCCCAAGAGATTACCCTATGTACACCCTCGAACACGACACTTAATTAATGGTAAGTACCGAGGCTCGAAAGATAGGGCAATGAATTTATGTCGAAAAATAGGATTCAGAGAGAAACACCATGAATGAGATGTTCTCGGTCGAACCCTAATAACGTCTCTAACTCCCGGGTTTTAAAACGTTAAAAACCGAAAACATTGAAATCGAGCGGAAGGGAGTTAGACGATTCTAAAATCCCGGCTGCGACTAGGAAGGTCGTTACTTCCCTAGCACCCCGCCTTGTAAAAATCTAGGCTGCAATTAAGGGAGGTTTGTCACCCTAATGCCCCGCCTAAAGAGATCCAGACTGCGACAAGCGAGGTTACGACCCCAGTGCCCTGCCTCGGATTTTTATTTTAGAAGAGAGACAAGTGATGTCTAACTGGGAAGAAAACGTACTTTGAAGGTGTTAGACATCCCATGTTCCCCGAAAATAGTTTAGTTTTGAGTTTAAAAACTGAGTTGGAAAATGTTTGGAGTTGTTCGGAATTCTCGATGAAGAAACACTGACTTTGAGAAATATTTTTAGGAGAAAACTTTCTGTATATGTGAGAAGAACTTTCTGCGTTTTGAGAAGAGTTTTCTATGATGTGAGAAGAGTCTTTCCTTTAAAATTCCACAAAAATGGTTTCTTTTGAAAACTTGATGAAATTTGAATAAATTGATAGTTTGAAATTCGTTTTGGTTTTTTTTTTGAATTTTGAAAAGAATTTATAAATGAGTGCAGATTGGATGAAGTGTATTTGGGTTTGAATGGGATTGAGTTTGAACTGGATTGGGCCGAAGGAATTGGGTTTGGATTGAATTTTGGTTGGGGTTGGAAAACGAGGCGGGTCAAAGTTAGACCGAGTCAAAGGGGGATCGAGTCAAAGTTGGGTCATGGTCAAGGTTAGACCGGTCAAAGCTTGGATTGGTCAAAATTTGGGTCAAGGGTCAAACCGATATGACTTTTTGTGGGCTTGTTGGGCCGGGTTTGAATTAGGCATGGGCCAATTTTGTGGGCTTTGGGTCAATTTGTGGACATTAGGCCGAGTTGGGCTTGGTCCGAGATTGGTTATGGGCCGGGATTGGTCGTAGGCCGAGTTGGTTTTGGGCCCATTGTGGATTTGTTGGACCTTATTCAGATTTGGGCCTGAATTGGACTGAAGATTGCTTTTAGGCTGAAATGGGCCTTATTTGAGTTGTTTTGAGTTTTGATTTTTGGGTTTGATGGAGTTTGGAAAATTTGGGAAGAAATGATGAATTTGAGATGAATTTTGAGAAAGTGTTTTATTAATACACATTATTATAATAAGATGTGGTTTGGGTCTAGAGATCACCCAGTTTATTAGGTGGGACCATGGCTCACCTAAATCTTAGGGTTCACTCTCTATCCTAAGGCTTGGTCCTAAGGGATAGTAACTAGGGCTTAGATAAAGGATACTAAAATTAAACAAGCCTAATAACTAATTGCAAAGAAATAAAAACATGAGCAATTAAAGTATATGTGCAAGGATGGGTCGGGGAGCAAATAATTCACATAGTAAAAAAAGAGCATAGTCGAGATAGGATTTATAAAGAACAGCCTAAACTTTGGGTTATCGAAGGCGAAGCAAGGGGTTTAAGAGTTATACCCGGTTATCCTCAACTGTCAGTCCGAACAGAAATTCAAAGCAAAAGACAGTGAATTAACATCAAAAACCTCATCTCATTAGCCACAGTTTACAAAGGATCGTTGAAGCCTAATAGCCAAAAGCTCTTATCAGCCGATTACCACCCAGCAACAAAGTTATTAACTAGTTTTTGTGGCCTACTCAAAACCCATAGAAATCTTAAATGATGCACGAGTTCCCAAACCAAACTGCTAGTTTGTTTCAGATTCCCCTTCTCTCTCTTTTTTTTTGGTCATCATGGTTTTTGACACTAATTCAACCAGACAAACTGAAGCAATTTTAATCATGAATGAGTACATCAAGTAAGGAATCGACGAGCATGTATTTCCTGCCTATTTAAATGTTAATCTATAGGCAATTTGTGAATTGACTGCGACACAAACACAAAACAACATGCACATTGATTAAACTGTTGCACCACAATCATCAATTAAAAGAGGACAGGGACTGTCTTGAATCAAGGAAATATACCGGGAATGAAGATATACAAGTTTTCTTCACTTGCGACAATGGTAGTTACTCGTCACCCATAATCCAGAGACCAGCCTGGTTACATTGTATCAATATTCACAAACCAATAAACTGGAAGGTTAATCCACAAAATATACGAATACAAACAGCTTGAATTGCTACATGAGATAATAGCACTGTCTGTCAGAGGACTTCAAACGAGATTACAGAAACTTTAAGTCAATGATAAGGAAGTATGCTACACGGAGCATAGAGCGTATGTTCATCTCAGGAGGAAGAATGCTCTAGCTGAAAAAGGGAACACCGAGAGCTTTTACCACAGCGACCAACGCCACCCTCAATGGAAACCGATCAACAGATCCACATATAATGAACAAACGCACCCAAGGCAAGGTCAAGATCAAATGAAGTCGTTCGAAGCGGGGCTCGAAGCAGAAACAGTCACACCGACAGTCAAAGTAACGATTTCTTTGTGAATATAGGTTAGATGACTTCGATTTATGCCCAAATTCGACAGTGCAGAGAGTATAAAATAACAACAGATCAGTTAACCAAATCGACACCAGTGTCATAGCAAGATTTGACATGGTGTCGACATAACTCGAATGATACCTACGCCATTTCCGGACAGAAATAAAAGTGCCATGTGAATATGATTAAAGTCGTGATTATGGAACAGAGAAGCAATCGAGATTTGCAACATATACATGAACCCAAGAGCCCCATTACGGACTTCACTGTCATCAAGTTGGTCCGCCTTGCTTGAAAACATAAATACAACCTTGAGAAGTTTAAAGAGATTAAATGAAAGAATGGAAGAGGATCAAAACATGGCACTATTTTCGACGGTGAATCCATGGGTTACGATTTTCCTTTTTCAAATTTCAACCATGCACTCGGTTTTAGAAGACAAGCAAAGAATACCCAGGAAAAGAAAGCTTGCGAAAATACGGAACTCGACTCTAACACCGATGGCTCTTCGATGAAGTCGGACTCGAGCACACCATCCCCGCTTAGGGTTCATTTGGCGAAAAGGAAACAAAAGTGAAACTCGAGAAAGGGAGCCGAGAGTTGGGAAGAGGTTTTGAAAACGATCTTTCTCAAACAATAAAATGGAGCTTGAACTTACTGTCCACCGGTGAAGTGGATGCGGGTGCTTGTAGGAAAGAAACCGAGGAGAAATGCAGATTCCAGTGGATGGAGACAAGTTTCGGGTGGTATAAGTATGGTGTTACGTGGTGTTTTTTTTTTTGAGAGAAACAGAGTTGTTAAGCGTGAGTTATGCAGGCTTCAGCAAGAAGGCCCGGGAGAAATAAAATGGGTGTGATGAGATTCTAGGTTTTCTTTGACCTCGAGGATACAGAAGCGTGAAGGCGGAAGGAAGTAGCCGAAATTGATGGAGTGGGGAGGTGTTTGTTGTTGTCGGAAGATTGAAGCAGATGGATGGTGGGTTTTATCCCATACTCAGGAAGGAGGGACGATCGATCAGGAAGATAGAAGCTGCGTTTTGCGAATGTCGTGGGCGACGGGACGGCTGCTACGAGGAAAGAGCTCTGTTCCCTAGGTCTTCTTTTGTTGTTGTGTTATTTATAAAGAAATGGGCATGTGTGTTTTGTTGTGGACGAAGGAGAGAAAAAAAAATGGGCTTGGACTATGTGAGGAGGTCGGATGGATAGTGTGGACTGGGGCCTTATTTGGGACGGAAAAGGCTTGAGAATAGAGGTCTAGTAGGAGCAAAAGAAAATATCGGTCCAACTCCAGGCTTGAAATGGGAGATGAAAAATTGGACCTGAGAGGAGTCGAACCCAAGCAATTCCAAACAAGGAGATGAGACACTAACCACTACAACACTGATCATTTTTGTATTAAGCATGCAGAAGACACATTTTCTCACAAGTTTGATATTAATGGAAAACAATAACCAAAGAAAAAGCTACATTCAAATTAAAAGAAATAAAATCAAAACGCTGGATAGATGAGACAATGTGAACTTTGTATTTTTGAAAATGCTTATATTTTTAAATAGGTTAGTTGTTGCGAAATTCATTTTCGAATAACTGTAATTTTCTGAAATGCTTTGAAAAAGATTAAAAAAAAAGATGGTTTCGTTTTAGCACGCACGCTAATATGTTTTTGAAAAAGAAAGGCGACGACCCCTCTTATTATTTCGGAATTTGCTTTATGGGGTGAGAATTTTTGGTGTCTACAGATGGCTCCCCTTGATTCAATTCTGCAAAACCTTTGCATAATTGGATCAAGGTTGACGAGGCGCCAAAAATTCTCACTACGGTTTTGTGATTTGATGGGATGCGATTGTGAGTGTATGAATGTGACTGAAAGTACGAGGACTTATGACGAGCCTCAGTTAGACCTCTTGACATATAACCATAGGACTCATGACGAGCCTATAGTGCAATTGAAAGTACGAGGGCTTATGACGAGCCTCAGCTAGACCTCTTGATATCCAGCCATAGGACTTATGACGAGCCTATGATACTAACAATTAGATTGGTTTACGGTGCACGAGGGCTTAGGAGGGGCTTCCACCCGGTGCTGTAGTGCTCGAGAAGTCGGCTCTTAGATCCAGCTAGGGCTTATGACTGGCCTAGAATGTATAAGTTCGGTACCATACTAGTAGCGCAATAGCTGTCTAGCAGGTGTAAACAAAAGCGACCACTGTAGCGCAAAGCTCGTATAGCAGTAGTTTGTAAAATGAAAGCCGACCGCACTAGTAGCGCAATAGCGCCTAGCGGGTGTAAACGAAAGGCGACCGTACTAGTAGCGCAATAGCTGTCTAGCAGGTGTAAAATGAAAAGTCGACCGCACTAGTAGCGCAATAGCTGTCTAGCAGGTTGTAAAATGAGCCGACCGCACTAGTAGCGCAATAGCTGCCTAGCGGGTGTAAAACGAAAGGCGACCGTACTAGTAGGCAATAGCTGTCTAGCAGGTGTAAAATGAAAAGTCGACCCGACTAGTAGCGCAATAGCTGTCTAGAAGGGTGTGTAAAATGAAAAGCCGACCGCAACTAGTAGCCGCAATAGCTGCTCCTCCTCAGAGACATAGGGGCGGTGTAGTGTTTGTAAAATGAAAAGTCGACCGCACTAGTAGCGCAATAGCTGTTAGCGGTGGGACTTAGTTATGTATGTGTAAACGAAAAAAAGCGGACGCACTAGTAGCGCAATAGTGTCTAGCGGTCTGTAAAATGAAAAGTCGACGCACTAGTAGCGCAATAGTGTCTAGCGGGTTAAAACGAAAAGTCGACCGCACTAGTTAGCGCAATAGCTGCCTAGCGGGTGTAAAAACGAAAGGCGATCCTTACTAGTAGCGCACAATAGCCGTGTTTTAGCAGGTGTAAAACGAAAGGCGGCGCCGTACTAGTAGCGCATAGCTGTCTAGCAGGTGTAAAATGAAAAGGTGCGACCGCACTAGTAGCGCAATAGCTGTCTAGCGGGTGAAGATGTGATGTGTCAGATATGAGTGAGAAGCTTTGTGGGTATATGCAGATGATATGTGTGTGTGGTGATTAACCAATGTATTCATTGAATAAAACTCCCTGTTTGTGGATAGAGGTTTTGTGTGAGCTGATGGCTCCGAGGTTGCTTCAAAAGCTTTGAGATGACTCTATGTATGTGATGGCTTCAGATTGATCGATGGTCTGTATGTACTGATGCATCCGATATGCAGGGTGCTCCGGGTCACGCCGATGGCTCGGCATGTACTGATGGCTCGGTGGTGGCAGTGTGGCCGACAGGTTCCGGGTGGTTGGTGGGTTTTGATATGACAGTGAACTTGAGAATGGTCGATGGTCTTGATGCGGTTGTTGAAGTTCGAGGTGACTAATCGGTTGGCTCCATCTGATGGATTTGCTGGGTGGTGAACTTGTTATCATTCTGAATTGCCAACATTGTTGGATGTCTTCGATTTAGTTCTGATCATGGCTCCGGGATGGCTCCGTCATAATTCGTGACCCCATTGTGAGTGACGGCTCTAGAATGGTTGGTGGGTATCGATTTTGATTGCGATTATCGGAATTGTAGGTGAGATTCAATTTGGATTGGATTTTGAGTCGAATGGTGGGTTGTGTGAGTTAGTGGATTTTGATGTGGTTGATGTGTTTTTTGTGGTGATGAATGGCTTCGGTGTGGCTCCGGAGTAGCTTCGATGTGACTCCGAGGGGAAGAAGGGGGAGTTTTTTTTTGAGGTGGTCGCACCCTGGACGGGCTGCCTACGTACTCAATTCCATATTGAGATCAGGCCATACGTAGTTCGATCCTCTGTAGCCAAGGCCTAGGTGACGAAATAGCTTAGACATGATTTGAGGTGGCTCTCGTATTGTTCTCAAACTGTCGCGATGGCCCTTGTGTAGCTCTAGGAATGGTCTCAATGTTTGAGGTTGGCTCCCGCATGGCTCCAGTTTGGCTTTGGGAGTGATGTCGATGAGACTCGAGTATGACACTGGATGGCTCCGGGATGGCCTGCGCATGGCTCCGGACAACTCTAGAATGGTTCGATGTAGCTCGGTGATAGCCCGTGAAAGCTCCGAAAAGGCTTAGATATATCTCGATGACAGTCTGGGATGGCTCTAGTTGACATCTTTTAACCAAAAGTTATGCTTCAACAACTGCAACTAAAGTCAACTTTCAACGAGACTAGGTGAAGTTCTTATCGGTCGGATGTTGAATTATGAAATGATTATGATGCATGCAAATATTAAATGCTAGATACGATGCAAAATGTGTATGCAATTTTTGGAGATAAGGTACGGCCCTATCCCTATTAATACGAGGTTTACGAATATAAGGCGTCTTTGGTTCGATTTTGAGTGATTGTTGAACAAGAATGTGTGAATCATTTTCCTCTCATGGAGGGGTGTGGGTCAATCTCTCGTGAGTATGGTCGTGTGTGCAGATGTTGTGATGATACTCTTGATGCTTAGAGCAGTATTTTCCTAAGAATTTCTTTTCGAGGTTTTGGACTTTCCGATCCTCACGAATTCCTCACTTGCAATGGGATTAGCTGTTTATGATTTGGTGCTTCGATCAAAGAGTCACTCGCTCTCAAAAAACCTTGGAAGGTAAGGTTGCGCTCTTTCACTCATGGTCCATTTGGTATGACGGGACATGTTGATAACAAGTACGAAGCTTATGATTCATGTTTCAGATCCGGTACTTTCAGTTAACGCTCATCGACTTATGAGTCAGAGGTCTTTTATTGGGTTGTAATGGGGCTGAGGGGTATGATGTATGTCACATGGGACTGGAGGATCAATTTGGGAATTGTAGAGCTTTTTGTGCAATAGAGGATATGTTTCGCCTTTGCCATGGGTGGAATGATTAGATGGGCTTTGATAACCTTTTTCGGTTTCTGCAGGACATCATTGGTCCGTTGGATTTGGTTTCCTCATTCTTGTCTCTTTTGATGTACGCTTTGAACTTTCCTCTCATTTTTGCGTTTTTGAAATTGCATTTGGCTCATCAAGTTTCTCAAGCATTCTCTGCTTTGTACTTTGGCTTTCAGCTTTGGAGTCGCATTGACTCATTGATCTTCTTGAACATTTTCGGTGTTCTTTTTGGTGTTTGGCTTTGGAGTTGCATTGACTCTCTGATTTCTTTGAACATTTCATTTGGTGTTTTTGTGAAAGATGGTGGGGGAGGGGCCATGGCTCCAACTCATTCATTTTCCTCTATTGCAAAGGTAGGTATGTACATGTGTGTGGGTTGGTATGTTATGGAGTTCATAGAAAAAGGGTTTATCGTGAAAGGCTCAGCGGGGCTCACTACGGGATTATGTACAGGGCAGTCAAAGCTTTTTGGGTTTTGTGGAGATTTTGATTCCTAAGTGCCTCGTCATTCTCATTAGTCAATGATTGTTTTCTTACTACTTCTCGGATCTTTGCATGAATCACAGTTCGTGACTAGCTATCGACATTGATCTCACTCAAAGTTATGCCTCTCCATGTGCAGAAGAAATGCGCATGTCGCTCATGGTTTTACCTCTTTTGGTTCTCTCTTCCTTCCCTCATCGCTCGGTGGATTGTCCAATATCCTCATTCAGAATTCAAGGGAAAATACCGCTCTTCGCACACTACTCACTTGGTCTGTGGTGCCGATTTTAATTAGACCCTTGTGTTCATTGATGGGTCGAGAGTTTAGCGGTTCGCACACTCTATCCAAACAATCAACCAAGATTTTCGCCAAAGACGTCATTTCGATACGGGAGTATGCAAGTGCAACAATCTACCATGCAATGCGTTGTGATAATATGGAATTACTATGTATAGGATGCATGAAATATTGACAATGAAAACGTATTGAATTTTGGATTTTGGTTGAATGTCTTTGTTTTGGATGCAATGCATGAATGGTAAGATTACACCTAGTCTCGCTTGCGTCGGTTTTAGTTGAGGATCCATGAAGCTCATCTTGCCACTAATGACCCTTTAAGCGGTCAGTTACTGAGTGGGTCCCGGAAGACTCGTGATCCCACATGTTTTAGCTGTTATTCGAACCTTGACCGCTTAAGGAGTGGTAGTTCCTACATTGCAATCAGTCAACATGATAAAATCATCTTGTTCTTCCCATGATTCTTGGATAGGTCGAATAGAAAGGGGAGAGGGATGGGATGCAACCCTTCATACGCTTTCATGACAGTTGTAAATAAAAACATGACTCAACAACTTCCTGCCACTATCGCCACAGATCATGCCTAGCTCGGTGATGCCTTAGGAAAATGCGCCTTCGTGGCTTAGGATGGACGTCTTATCTCTAAAGAAGAGACGTCTCCTCTGTCTATCAGCTCCTGGATTGCGTTCCTCAGTGTGGTGCACTCGTCGGTGGCGTGCCCGCGAATCCGATGATAGTCACAATACTCATGTAATTGTGGCCCAAGCTTCTTCACCCTTGAATTGGTGTTGTAAGGTACTAGGTAGCCTCCCTCGGCTAAAATTCTCCAGGCTTCACCGAGTGACATTCCTAGACCCGAATTCTGTCTTTGAGAGTCCTGCCCGGGTTGGTGGTATTCTCTTTGCATGATTGTTGGCTTTGGATCTTTGATTTCAGCATCTTCCAAAGCAGTCACAACCGCCATCAGTCGTCTGAAGTCGCATATCCCTAGATATTTCAGCTGATGTCGGTACACATCTTTCAGCCCGGAAATTACCATTCGCACTTGCTCTTCCTCGTTAGGTCGGTTATTCATTTGTCCGGCCTTCACCCTCCATCGTTTTATGAATTCCCTCACGGGTTCGTTAGAATTTTGGCATGTCACCTCTAAATCTCTACGTGTAACTTCATGATGAAAGTTGTCGCCGTATTGAGAGAGGAAATCTAAATACAGGTCCTGGCTTGACTTTCCGTTTAGATCCATGCTCATAATCCATGAGTAAGCAGGTCCTTGTAGATAGAATCTAAAGCATGCGGCTTTCAGCTCGTCGGAGAGGCCATGGAGATTCATGAGTTTATCATATTTGTCGACATGATGTCTCGGGTCTCCAATTCCCTCATACTTCTCCATCTCAGGCAGACTCATGCCCTTTTGTAGACGAGCATCCGGATACGGGTTAGTTGGCTCCCAACCTGCAGACTTAAAGCGTCGGGCTAGCTCTAGTTCCGCTTTCAGTTCTTTCACTAATTCTTTCATTGGACTCGCTTTGAGATCAAGGTTTTGGATTGAAATATACGTTGTCTCATGGTGGTTGGTGTCAAGAGGTTGAGAGGGCAGGGTTGTTCCTGGGTAAAGATGTCGGCCAGACTTTGACGAATGGGGATGTGCTTGCCGAGAAAGGATATGTTTGTGTGTGGGCAAAGGGAGATTTGTGCCAGAATGCACTATGGGGGGAGGTGGGGCTTGTGCCTTTCCCTTATCACAGACCATTTGTGGTTGCCAATCCTCTCTGGTGGCGGGTGAAGTTCTCAGAGTTGAACTGTACACAGGTGAAGAAGGCATGTCTGGTGTTGTTCGAACTTGGACAGAGAGAGCGTGAGGGTCCATTGCTTGAAATTCATAGGCATCGTATGCAGAGTAAGTTGGGGACTCCTTGTAACTGCTCCCCGACCCCGCGTGGACCCTAGTTATTCTCCTTTGGACAAATTCTTCTATCTTCAGGTTTTTCTCTAAGTCATCAACAAGGTCATGGATCAATCTTTCGTGAACAAATCGGCCTTCGACTGCTTGATCATGTCGAGGGGCTTGCTCCATCTTTTCTGCCGTTGCTATAGGTAGACTGGTCTTCTTTCTTTCTAGTTGCCAACTGTCACGAACACCTGCATGCACAAGGATTAGAATGAAGAAGAGGTAAATCAGTATGCTTTGTTAAACAAAAATTTGTTGTGTGATGAATGTGAATGAATGCTGGTGCGAAACGATTTATCTTGAAAATGTTGAGAGACAGACGTCACTTTATTTCATCCATTTTATTTTTATTTTTTAAAAAAGGGGATGTATCCGTAGACACCGCAAATTTCACCCCATAAAGCAAAGTTTTGAGAGTGATAGATAAAACGTGAAGGGTCGTCATGTTTGTTCCTTTCTTTAAACAAGACGTGCATGCCAAAAGAAACCGAGTTTGGAAAACAATTTTAGAAAACCGTGTTTTCAAAGTGGCGGATTTTCTTAATATGAATTTTGACGCTCGGTCATTCGCAAAGAAAATAGGGAGTAGGGAACCCTATACACGTTGGTCTAAATAAATTCAAAGGAGTGTATAAACCTATACATATAATCTATTCAGAAATGGACGAGAGAGAAAAGAAACATAGGGGAAAACCTATACATCATCAATTCTAAAAAAGTCATTAAAAATGGGAGTGATCTGGTTGGCTGCTAACGCTCGGCCTTCTGGTTGGTTGCTCTCTCGTCTTTGGATTCTTGACCGGCTGCTCGCTCGTCTTTGGATTCTTGACCGGCTGCTCGCTCGTCTTTGGATTCTTTGACCGGCTGCTCGCTCGTCTTTGGATTCTTGACCGGCTGTTGGCTCATTTCCAGGCTTTCACAGCGAAGCAAAACTGTGATCAAACAAAGCGGGTTGGTGTTCTTCTGATTTTCAATAGTTTGAATTTGAACCGGTATCGCTAGTCTTCATGTCGCTTGACTCGGGTTGGTACACCTCTGATTATGTATACAGTTGGTGTTGGCCTTCATTTCGCTTGGCTAGCTCCACGGGTTGGTGCACCTCTGATTTTCAGCTCGATCCGCTCCGACGAGGGAATAAGGGATATATTCTTGAGAAAGGAAAAGATGAATGATCAAGCGCAAAATCTTATGTGAAAATCCACCACTTTTGTGAAAACACGAAATGACTAGTACGCTCCACAGTAATGACCGCTGCTCTTGAAGGTGGGCAGAACTTCAAAAATAACGGGTCACAACATGGGGACTGAGTCATTTATTTTGAAATACGTTTGTGAAAATCAACTTTAAATACTGTTTTCGAAAACTATTTTGAAATAAGAATGTTGTTTGAAATTCGTTCATAGAAAATAGGTTTTCGAAATCTATTTTTGAAAATTGTTTTGGAAATAACATTTTAAAGATGAAGTGGCAGGTTTAAAAACCCCAAATGTTTATGAGTAAAGTATATGTGGGATTCAAAATTAAACGAGCTCGTAAGAAAGCTTTAAGAGACATATAAAAGTGAATTCCGAACGTTTTAAAATAGGTTGGTTTGAAAAAACGGTTTGCACGCAGGTATAGCATAAAGTAAATCGTGGTCGTGTTTGCTGTGGAGCTGTAAGTGTTAATGTTGGGATAATCACTTTCCAGGTCAACTATGATTCCGTCTCACCGGGGGAACCATCGTCCCTTCACTATCATCTCTCGGGGTTTTTCTCTGCTATGCCCCTTGCGAGGCACGTTATCAAGAAAGTCCGGAGTGCTTAAGTTCGAAAGGTCAGGATACCCGAAGTGATAAGGAAACAGACACCACGGCCAGTGATGATCCGACAACACCCCACTTTTCGGGAAACTCGGGGAAGTACTGCATGGGAACGGGTCTCTCGTCATCTGCACGGTCAGGTGTGTCTAAAGTCCAAATTATTCACTGACTACGTTGTGCCATGTATGGGTATCCGATAAATACGGGATCCTCTATGGACGTGTAGCGTGACATTGGGCTTTAGAGACACCCGTGGTGCAAAGGAACAATGGAGAACTGAGCCCATGCAATCTTCAGGGCAAGATAGAAGGGTGGTCAGACAGGCGGCATACAAGGGGGTGACTACCCGTACAACCCCTCTTAGACACCGGATTAGGCAGCTGGACACTGAAGGCTCATGGTTCACTATATGCTGGCTTAGACTCGGATAATGGAGGGTATTTTTGGATCGTGAGCCTGCAGGGCGTAGGTCGATGACCATCTTGCCCCGTGGGTTAGCCATTTATATAAATGACCCAGCTCATGGGAAATCAACCGTGGACCGGTCGGGATTCCGTGACTTGTGGATAAATCGGGTGACACAGAGGAATGCATGTCCTAAGCTACCCTCCCAATGCACCCCACAATCATAACATGAATATAAAAGCGAAGAAGTCAGCACCGCCCTATTTGCTAAGAGTTTTATCTTGAAAGTGATTCCAAATTGGTTGTTTATTAGCCTAGAGGGAAGTTAGCTTCATTCAATCCTAAGTGTCTCTTTCTAATCGTGAGCTAATTATTAACCCAATTGTTGCAATGTTTGTTGAGGATCTATCAAGTCCTATCTGTCCTCATCAGATACACACTCTGAGTGTGGAGTAGAATAATCCTAGAGGCTGGGAATGAATCTCATGAAGGTTTTGAAAGAAGTAGGGAAGTCCCGACAATTCTGAATGGAGTTCAGTCTTCCTTGACCAAGTTTATGAGAAAAACTTACTCAAGTTTTCCCCAGCAGAGTCGCCATCCTGTGGAGGGTGATTTTTCGGTATGAGGGGGTCTATGCAAATATGGTCTGACTGAAAAGCCAAGATCCTAGAAATACGTCATTCTGTGGAGGGTGAAAACCCGTTATTCTGGCATCCCTCAAATACCTACTAAATCATCCGTCTTTCCCAGAAAGCATAAAGGGGAGTGCAAGTGTGCACTACACCCGCTCTCGATGGGCTCCACGCGGACTTATGCCCTAAGGGCGGAAATTGACTAGAGTCGCCACCTAGTTTGACCTATGGAACTAGGAAGGGAGGAGAAGGGTTCTAAGAACCGTTAATTGACTCTGATGATTTGTTGCCTATGGATAGGACTTATCTGATCATACTAGAGATTCTTTGTGGGTTCGCACTGGGTTACACCCCTTAGAAGTGGCAACGACCACGACTTCGGATTGGTGCCCGAGGAAACCTCGGTCTCCAATTGCCGGGATTGCCTTCTTTCAAAACCTTATTTAGAGAGATTCAATTAGAGCCAAAGGATAGGATTGAGTGGGGGCTGAGGAAGAGAGTGGATGAGACGAGCTTTTCTGCCAAGCTAGCGCCAAGAAGAAGAATGGGTGAATTCGGATGAGTATAGAACAAGAATTGGGAACAATCTGAGGTTAAGTGAATAAACAAGACTTAGTATGTAATGGTTTGAAGTCCATGGGAGCCAAAGAAGGTTTAAATGTTTTGAGAGATATGAGAGCCACCTCAGAGGGGGAAAAGGATTTTTTGTTTGGAATGGGGTCGCACCCTAGATGGGCTGCCTACGTACTCAACTCCCTGTTAAGATCAGACCTTACGTAGTTCACGATTTCTTTGGAGATTTTAGGGTTTTGAGGGTTTTTGAGATGTTTGAGAGGTTAGTCCGTGAGACGCTCGGGTCCATGAAACATTTGAGGTGTTCATGTAATGAGAGGTATGGGATATCGAGGTCTGTGAGACGCTCGGGTCTGTGAGACGTCTGAATCTTAAAATGGTGGAGAGATTGTAATGTTCGAGTCTGTGAGGCGCTCGGGCCTATGAGACTTTGGAAGCTTGAGAGGAGCTAGAATTTGCAAGAGGATCTGAGTATAAGGTGAGTTGGAGTTTGAATGATGACTTGAATATGTGAGGCGATTGGAATTTGGGAGAGATCCCGAGTTTTTCAGGTTCGAGGTTTGAAAAGAGTTGAGGTTTTGAGATGTTTCAGGATTTAAAATGAGATGATGATGGGTTGAGTCGTTTGGAGGAATGATTGTCAAAATCGTCTCTCTTGGAGTTTTTTAAAACCGAAAATTCATTTTTTGTTGTAAAAGGGCGAATAATCCCAAGAGATTACCCTATGTACACCCTCGAACACGACACTTAATTAATGGTAAGTACCGAGGCTCGAAAGATAGGGCAATGAATTTATGTCGAAAAATAGGATTCAGAGAGAAACACCATGAATGAGATGTTCTCGGTCGAACCCTAATAACGTCTCTAACTCCCGGGTTTTAAAACGTTAAAAACCGAAAACATTGAAATCGAGCGGAAGGGAGTTAGACGATTCTAAAATCCCGGCTGCGACTAGGAAGGTCGTTACTTCCCTAGCACCCCGCCTTGTAAAAATCTAGGCTGCAATTAAGGGAGGTTTGTCACCCTAATGCCCCGCCTAAAGAGATCCAGACTGCGACAAGCGAGGTTACGACCCCAGTGCCCTGCCTCGGATTTTTATTTTAGAAGAGAGACAAGTGATGTCTAACTGGGAAGAAAACGTACTTTGAAGGTGTTAGACATCCCATGTTCCCCGAAAATAGTTTAGTTTTGAGTTTAAAAACTGAGTTGGAAAATGTTTGGAGTTGTTCGGAATTCTCGATGAAGAAACACTGACTTTGAGAAATATTTTTAGGAGAAAACTTTCTGTATATGTGAGAAGAACTTTCTGCGTTTTGAGAAGAGTTTTCTATGATGTGAGAAGAGTCTTTCCTTTAAAATTCCACAAAAATGGTTTCTTTTGAAAACTTGATGAAATTTGAATAAATTGATAGTTTGAAATTCGTTTTGGTTTTTTTTTGAATTTTGAAAAGAATTTATAAATGAGTGCAGATTGGATGAAGTGTATTTGGGTTTGAATGGGATTGAGTTTGAACTGGATTGGGCCGAAGGAATTGGGTTTGGATTGAATTTTGGTTGGGGTTGGAAAACGAGGCGGGTCAAAGTTAGACCGAGTCAAAGGGGGATCGAGTCAAAGTTGGGTCATGGTCAAGGTTAGACCGGTCAAAGCTTGGATTGGTCAAAATTTGGGTCAAGGGTCAAACCGATATGACTTTTATGGGCTTGTTGGGCCGGGTTTGAATTAGGCATGGGCCAATTTTGTGGGCTTTGGGTCAATTTGTGGACATTAGGCCGAGTTGGGCTTGGTCCGAGATTGGTTATGGGCCGGGATTGGTCGTAGGCCGAGTTGGTTTTGGGCCCATTGTGGATTTGTTGGACCTTATTCAGATTTGGGCCTGAATTGGACTGAAGATTGCTTTTAGGCTGAAATGGGCCTTATTTGAGTTGTTTTGAGTTTTGATTTTTGGGTTTGATGGAGTTTGGAAAATTTGGGAAGAAATGATGAATTTGAGATGAATTTTGAGAAAGTGTTTTTATTAATACACATTATTATAATAGATGTGGTTTGGGTCTAGAGATCACCCAGTTTATTAGGTGGGACCATGGCTCACCTAAATCTTAGGGTTCACTCTCTATCCTAAGGCTTGGTCCTAAGGGATAGTAACTAGGGCTTAGATAAAGGATACTAAAATTAAACAAGCCTAATAACTAATTGCAAAGAAATAAAAACATGAGCAATTAAAGTATATGTGCAAGGATGGGTCGGGGAGCAAATAATTCACATAGTAAAAAAAGAGATCATAGTCGAGATAGGATTTATAAAGAACAGCCTAAACTTTGGGTTATCGAAGGCGAAGCAAGGGGTTTAAGAGTTATACCCGGTTATCCTCAACTGTCAGTCCGAACAGAAATTCAAAGCAAAAGACAGTGAATTAACATCAAAAACCTCATCTCATTAGCCACAGTTTACAAAGGATCGTTGAAGCCTAATAGCCAAAAGCTCTTATCAGCCGATTACCACCCAGCAACAAAGTTATTAACTAGTTTTTGTGGCCTACTCAAAACCCCATAGAAATCTTAAATGATGCACGAGTTCCCAAACCAAACTGCTAGTTTGTTTCAGATTCCCCTTCTCTCTCTTTTTTTTTGGTCATCATGGTTTTTGACACTAATTCAACCAGACAAACTGAAGCAATTTTAATCATGAACGAGTACATCAAGTAAGGAATCGACGAGCATGTATTTCCTGCCTATTTAAATGTTAATCTATAGGCAATTTGTGAATTGACTGCGACACAAACACAAAACAACATGCACATTGATTAAACTGTTGCACCACAATCATCAATTAAAAGAGGACAGGGACTGTCTTGAATCAAGGAAATATACCGGGAATGAAGATATACAAGTTTTCTTCACTTGCGACAATGGTAGTTACTCGTCACCCATAATCCAGAGACCAGCCTGGTTACATTGTATCAATATTCACAAACCAATAAACTGGAAGGTTAATCCACAAAATATACGAATACAAACAGCTTGAATTGCTACATGAGATAATAGCACTGTCTGTCAGAGGACTTCAAACGAGATTACAGAAACTTAAGTCAATGATAAGGAAGTATGCTACACGGAGCATAGAGCGTATGTTCATCTCAGGAGGAAGAATGCTCTAGCTGAAAAAGGGAACACCGAGAGCTTTTACCACAGCGACCAACGCCACCCTCAATGGAAACCGATCAACAGATCCACATATAATGAACAAACGCACCCAAGGCAAGGTCAAGATCAAATGAAGTCGTTCGAAGCGGGGCTCGAAGCAGAAACAGTCACACCGACAGTCAAAGTAACGATTTCTTTGTGAATATAGGTTAGATGACTTCGATTTATGCCCAAATTCGACAGTGCAGAGAGTATAAAATAACAACAGACAGTTAACCAAATCGACACCAGTGTCATAGCAAGATTTGACATGGTGTCGACATAACTCGAATGATACCTACGCCATTTCCGGACAGAAATAAAAGTGCCATGTGAATATGATTAAAGTCGTGATTATGGAACAGAGAAGCAATCGAGATTTGCAACATATACATGAACCCAAGAGCCCCATTACGGACTTCACTGTCATCAAGTTGGTCCGCCTTGCTTGAAAACATAAATACAACCTTGAGAAGTTTAAAGAGATTAAATGAAAGAATGGAAGAGGATCAAAACATGGCACTATTTTCGACGGTGAATCCATGGGTTACGATTTTCCTTTTTCAAATTTCAACCATGCACTCGGTTTTAGAAGACAAGCAAAGAATACCCAGGAAAAGAAAGCTTGCGAAAATACGGAACTCGACTCTAACACCGATGGCTCTTCGATGAAGTCGGACTCGAGCACACCATCCCCGCTTAGGGTTCATTTGGCGAAAAGGAAACAAAAGTGAAACTCGAGAAAGGGAGCCGAGAGTTGGGAAGAGGTTTTGAAAACGATCTTTCTCAAACAATAAAATGGAGCTTGAACTTACTGTCCTCCGGTGAAGTGGATGCGGGTGCTTGTAGGAAAGAAACCGAGGAGAAATGCAGATTCCAGTGGATGGAGACAAGTTTCGGGTGGTATAAGTATGGTGTTACGTGGTGTTTTTTTTTTGAGAGAAACAGAGTTGTTAAGCGTGAGTTATGCAGGCTTCAGCAAGAAGGCCCGGGAGAAATAAAATGGGTGTGATGAGATTCTAGGTTTTCTTTGACCTCGAGGATACAGAAGCGTGAAGGCGGAAGGAAGTAGCCGAAATTGAGGAGTGGGGAGGTGTTTGTTGTTGTCGGAAGATTGAAGCAGATGGATGGTGGGTTTTATCCCATACTCAGGAAGGAGGGACGATCGATCAGGAAGATAGAAGCTGCGTTTTACGAATGTCGTGGGCGACGGGACGGCTGCTACGAGGAAAGAGCTATGTTCCCTAGGTCTTCTTTTGTTGTTGTTATTTTAAAGAAATGGGCATGTGTGTTTTGTTGTGGACGAAGGAGAGAAAAAAAATGGGCTTGGACTATGTGAGGAGGTCGGATGGATAGTGTGGACTGGGGCCTTATTTGGGACGGAAAAGGCTTGAGAATAGAGGTCTAGTAGGAGCAAAAGAAAATATCGGTCCAACTCCAGGCTTGAAATGGGAGATGAAAAATTGGACCTGAGAGGAGTCGAACCCCAATTCCAAACAAGGAGATGAGACACTAACCACTACAACACTGATCATTTTTGTATTAAGCATGCAGAAGACACATTTTCTCACAAGTTTGATATTAATGGAAAACAATAACCAAAGAAAAAGCTACATTCAAATTAAAAGAAATAAAATCAAAACGCTGGATAGATGAGACAATGTGAACTTTGTATTTTTGAAAATGCTTATATTTTTAAATAGGTTAGTTGTTGCGAAATTCATTTTCGAATAACTGTAATTTTCTGAAATGCTTTGAAAAAGATTAAAAAAAAAGATGGTTTCGTTTTAGCACGCACGCTAATATGTTTTTGAAAAAGAAAGGCGATGACCCCTCTTATTATTTCGGAATTTGCTTTATGGGGTGAGAATTTTTGGTGTCTACAGGAGTTGCTTGTATTTTTAATTAGAGGAATTATTCCTCACATGACCTCGTAAAAAGGATTACCTTTTTACTGAGTCTCGCCCATGAAGTCGAGGACGCACGAGCCTTTGTCTTCGGACCGGTGACATGGGGAGAGCAGAGTGTTTTGTATTCTGGCCCATGGTGACGAGGACGAATGAGCCATTGACTACGGACCGGTGACATGGGAGAATACGTTGGAAGTTATGTGAATGTTTTAATCATCAAAAAGGAACAAAAGGAATTTTGAGTGCTACACATGCTTAAGCATGTTGTGTGATATTTAAGTATAAGAATATGATGGATCTAATGATCCAATGAGATTAAGTATACATAAGTATGATCTATATGATCTAAGGAATGAGGTAAGACATGTATTCTAATAAGATAAGATGCATGGGAACTTTGGGGACAAAGTTCTTTTAAGGGGGGTAGATTGAAATACCCCAAACCTAAGCATGCTAAGTAAACATCAAATTATGATGTAGTAAGGCTAGAATATGCCTTAGAAAGATTGGTAGACAATTTAAACCAAGGAAAACACAAGAAAATGCCTTAAGGGCAATTAGGGCAAAAATGTGCTCTAAGCTTGGAGAGACTTTGGTGAGTACCCAAATATCATGATAAGACCTTATTAATATTCTAATGGTCATTTTAAATCAATTAGCAAAGAAAACCAAGCTTGAAAACAAGCTAAAACACAAAATGTGCTTTAAGAAGTCTTAAAGCACATTTTTGAGAAATTGTCTTAGAATTGAGTTTTGAGTGGCTAGATGTCCATAATTACTCTTTAATCAACATGTGTACTAATTTGTATCACATTAGGAAGTCTAAATCAATGGGAAATCAAAAATTTCAGAAATATGTGCACTGATTAGTGAATAGTGCTAAATAGTGACTAGTTTAAGTTTTAATCAATATAAGCTAATTAGTTGGTCAACAAAGACCATGACTAGCCTTATTTAAGGTAGGGGCCGGTTTTTAAAAGGAGGGTGAGTCACCATAAGTAGTCAAATAAGGAAGAAAAGAAGAGATAAGTAAAAGAGTACTATTTGCTTTATTAAAGCAAATATCTCTTATAAGCCACCTTTTCTTCTTCTCTCTCATTTCTCTTCTTCACACGATTTCTTCTTCTCTTATTTTGCTCCAAACCGAGAGAGCTCCATCCATGGGTGCTCCACCTTCAATCACTCACTAAGTGTTCATCTTTGCTCCAAATCAAAAACTAAACACATATTTCTCTTAGTTAGGTCAAGACCTATCCTTCTATCTTTTCAAATCCTTCAAAGCTCCATTTTGGTGCCAAGAGGAAACTCCATTGATGGAGGAAAACCAAGTTTGAAGAGCTCATTAGCTTCTCCATTCTCTTAAGGTAAAGAAAATGTAAGAAAACCATGTTTCCATCATTTCTTGTACATGGCCGAAAATTCCTTCTCATGGGGCTATGTTTTTATGCCTTGTTCTAGCTTGATTTATTCACCAAGGACTAGTGGAGGTCCTATTTCATTCAATGCCAAAGTCTACCTTGAGACTTCAAAGGTAATCATCCACTTTTATGCCTTAGAACACATTTCTAACCTAGGTTTTTATTCCTTGAGGTTAGTGTATTGTTTAATACTCATATGAGTCATTGAATATTGGTTAGAACATTGGCAAAGGAAGTTTAAGTGGTGGCCGAGATCTATGCAAGAAGAAGGTCTAAGGAGGAGATTAAGATAAGCTTGAGAAAACAAGGTAAAATGCTTACCTAATGGTGGTTTAAGATTAAGGAATGAGTTTTAGATAAGTACCAATGTGGCTTAGAGCTTACATTGTGTATTGGGTTATATAACCTAAGAAAAACTTAAACAAGCTTATGAACTTGTGATTAAGGAGCTAATGAGAATGAGTTAGTAATATAAGTTTAAGGTGGATTTTAAGAGCATTATGACTACTATGAGATTGATGAGTGTATTTGCAGGTTGAAAGCTTATATGTGGGAAATTCAGTGTTTAAGTTTAAGTCATTTAAGGGCCTAAGAGCCATGTCATTTAAGAGCCTTAGTGCTATGCAATTTAAGATTATTGCAATATATTGAGTTTGTTGTGAATGAGTTGGTTTGGGTGATGAGATATGATGAGGAAGAACTTGAGGTGTGTGAGATGGTTAAATGAGGAAAAATAATGTGTTTGGGCATGATAATATACTAGAGAAACTATGGCGAAATTTGAGTAGGAAACTAAGCGTTTAGGGTGTTCTAAGGAGATCGATTTTATGACTAAGGATGTTCTAGTGATCACTAAGGGTTGATTTGGTGAAAATGGATAAACCATGGAGTTCTTGAGTACTAGGAAGACCTAGGAATGTATAAGAGGGACTAGGGGTTATAATGGTGAGTTTCATGCACCAAAACCATGGTTAAGGAAGCTAGGAAACTTGTACAAAGTTTGAAGGAAAAATAAGGTATAATGACTTATAAGGATATAAGCATGTGCTAGATTATATATGACTTTGAGAAGTTTGAGTAAGGCAAATGGGTGTGCAAAATGATGCTTGAGGAGTAGTTAAGATGGTGGTAAAGAAACATAATGATTAGTTGAGGTCTTAGGCAAAGTCACAAGAGGGAAGTGTAAGGAATCAAGTGTTAAGTGTAAGAATTTTCGTAAGAAATTGAGTGCCAAGTTTGGTGATTTTTTTGGTAGATTTAGTGCATGTTTTAAGGTGTTTAAACATGTAGGAAACATGTGGAAAGATTGTGGAATGAGTGGGAAAAGATTGGGGTGAATTTGGAGTTCAAACTGAGGAGAAAAACACTTTGGAAAATAGGTTCTGCTGTGGACCGCCCCTAGGGACCGCCCCTGTGGGGAGGTCCAGGCAAATCGTGCAGGAAATTAGCTTCTGGTTGGGACCGCCCCTGGGGACCGCCCCAGAGGGGCGGTCCAGTGCAGAGAAAAAGAAAATTTTTTGTTTTTGGCTTCTAATGATAGGGGATTGAATGGTAATGGTTTTAGATGATGTTTAGGCCTTGTTTGGTGACATGTAAAGGCCTTAAGAGGTGTAAACAAGTGTTATGAATTCCTAGTAAGAATTGAGAAAGTAGCTAAGGAGTTTTTAGTGGATGTTTAAAGGTGAGTTTAAGTGCCTAAATGGTATTAGGACACATGGGGAAACTCTCGGGAATGGACCGACCTTGGGACCGGACTTGCAAGGTCGGTCGGGGTAGAATTTTCAAACGATGAAGTGTTCTGGAATGGACCGACCTTAGGTAAGGTCGGTCGGAAGTTCGGTCGGGCCAAAAAAAAAAAAAAATTTAAATCCTAAGAATGGTAATAGGTAATAAGGTACACCTTTGGTAGGGTGGTAATGATTAGGACCCTAAGAACTTAAGGGATTAAGTTAAGTTAAGTATAAACTTGAAAGTTTAAGATTAAGTTTGTAAGATTAAGTTGTAAGACTTAAGAGGTGTTAGGTGGGGATCATTAAGGAATTAAGTAAGTTAAACAAGTTAAGTAAGTCATATTAAGTTAAGTGATTAACAACCTAAAACTGAATGAATGTTTTAGGACTTGTGAGTTTGGACTCCGGAAGAGAGTAAGCAGCCGAACGACCAACGGTGAACGGTACAGTTCTCTTGTGACCTGCTTGCTAACGAGGTGTCCCTCGGCTTGTGTGCTATTTGTTTTGTGTGCTCACTAAACAAGATAAAGCATGCAACCGGAATATATATATTTATTGTATTGTTGTGTGATGTTTGAAAACTAACACAACATACCGTGAGAACTTACTAACCAATGTTTAGTAAGGAATTGAGTGAGACTAAGGAACGCCCCTAATAAGGGACGATATGAACCGAAAGAGGTTAACCAACAAACAGAGTCTTGAGATTACTACTAACTGGAACTTGAGTGAGGAAACCCGGGACCGATCTCCGGTCATGCATGCTAAGGAAAGGGGGACGTTATCTATAGCAGATTCGACCTCCGATTAAGGACTTGTCTTCGGACTTGTAGCCTAGGGCCGGTTGCCGGCTCAGCTGCGCTGGACTCCCGTCCAGAGTAGGTGGCATTAAGATGGTGCGGTGGGATCACCTAAATCCCAGGTTTGGATTAAGTTACAACCATTCCCTTCCAGGAACGGTTTGTATATTGAGATTAAGTTAAGATTAAGGCTAAGGTAAGGTTAAGATAAGTTGCTACCATTCCTTTTAAAAGGATGGTTTGTATTATTAAGATTAAGATTAAGGTGAGGTTAAGATAAGTTGTAACCATTCCTTTTTAAAGGATGGTTTGTATTATTAAGATTAAGGTAAGTTACATCCACTCCTTATTAAAGGATGGTTGTTTCTAAGATTAAGATAAGACTAAGATTGAGGTGAGATAAGGATGGACTAAGATTAAGAGGGAACAGTACTTAAGGAGTTAAATAATTAACCCTCTAATTAAGGGAAAGCATTTAAGTCGTTCATTGTGTGTGAACTTTGATTGTTCATATCTGAGTTGTTGTTTACTGCACTTTCTATTATGTTGTGCATCTAATCAACCTCCATGCTATCGACAATTAGTCGTCGTAGCCACGTTAGCTTGGGGGCCATGAGGGGATCGTACCAGCATTCGTGCTGACCCCCTTTGGGGGCTGTTTTTACTACACAGGTACATCAGAAAGCGGCTGTCGCGAGAGTAAGAAGGGGTACAAGTGTTACGGGTTAAGTGTGGCCTACGAGTTGTGCATGTACACTCGTATGGCAATTTGAGTTAGTAAGATGTATAAGATGTGAGGGGGTTGTAAGAAGGATATGTAAATGGTTAAGATTGTTGTGCTAATGTTCGGTATATTCTGTAGTCAGACCGTGGCAAGGTCTTGGATTGTAAAGAATTCCGCTGTGACATGTTTATATATATACTGTTAAGTTGCGAGACCACATTTGGATTGAGTTGGGGTGTTACACAAAGACTTAAATTTTTGTATTGAATTTGCAAAAATTAAAGAGCAAAGCATATTTTATTATATGATTCACTACCTCGTTAAAACCTTATTAGGTAAAAACCCATTGGGAAAACCCAAATAAGGAAAAGTACAACCATTAATAGGTTACATGATTTCAATTTGAAAGTCTTACCAGATTATATGGTCCCGAGACCCAAACGACGTCATTTTGGACTGATTCCAACGACTACTTTGGCCGGTTTCGGGGCGGTTCCAGTTCCAGTTCCACCGGTTCTGGTTTCGGTTCCGGTTCCACGGTTCCGAATCCGACGCGAATCCAGGCGGTTCCGGGAGGTTCCAGTTCCGGTTCCGGTCCCGGTTCGGTCCCGAATCTCAAAACTTGTATTCAGATTCTATTCGCAAGGAGGCGGTTTCGGTTCCGAATCGGTTCCGGCCGGTTCCGGTTCCAATCGGTTTCGGGTAGAACCGCCGGTTCCGGGTAGATTCGGATTCGGTGGCCACTATTACCTCCTGCCGATAAGGCTCTTGAAGGCGAGGTTGAAGTTCCTAACAAACTGGTGTTAGCGTTCCCGTCTCTAATTATAGATTATAAATATCCTCCTTCGGCTCGTGAGGCTTAATAGGGCAATCCTGCTCGTAGACAACTGTGGTAGAGACATTAATTTCTTCATTCTATATGAAATCGACCACTACTGGTGCTTCTACCAGCTCGGATAGGCTCAGTCAAGATATTCTGCTTACGGAAGGAGAACTTTCCCACCAATAAGGTTCCATATCAGATTGTTGTGGTGGTTGGTGCCCAATCAGTCTTTGAAAAGAGAGTACTACTTCTCGCTTACTGTAACACCCCAACCGCTAATCCTTCCATTATCCTCTAATCATGCCCATAATTACCTTACTCACAGTGGAATACTTACTTACTCCCGGCGGGTGATACAATGCCGTTAGCCATCCAAGACTAACAAGGCTACTACTACTTATAGTAACGGTCTGACGATTAGAATATACCGAATATATACTACTTACCTTGCAATGCCAAAAACATACTTACACTTTGATTACCGAGTATCCAACTATATAAATTACATTCCAAGTCTATTCCCAAAAATTAAGAGTTTGTACTTCTACTCCTTTCTACCAATCACAATTTCATTATCCAAAAAGGTGTACCACATGGTACACCGGCTACTCGAAAAGGCCTTAGCCGTGTACAACTCGGTACACCGTTCCAATCTACTAACTACCCCAAAAAGAGTTCATCCCGGTCCTCACTTGACCATCACACCTCGCGAGTACCTCTAAAATGAAAACAGTGCCCCAAGGGGCTCAGCTTACGCTGCATATGATAACCGCATACCCCGCGTACTAGCGAGGGTACACCAACTATTTGGTCGAATACATGTGGTTCGTTTCATTCATACATACATACATGCTCTTATACAATTCAATACATATGATTCGCAACATACATTCATTCATTGCATACCAGGAAGACATTACAAGTCCACCAATCATACTTATCGAATACTCACCATAATACGGAGATACACTTCTCCAATTCATACATAAGGCTTGTTAGCTTCTTTACACACCCGGGTTAATCAGGTGTACAATACTCTTTTACTCAAGGTCAATGACTTACACTAGTCAAGACCGATACACATACAATACTTTACTTCTTACTTACTTTACTCAAGTCATCAAGTCAGTATGACCTCCGGGCAGGGATTACTACATCCCACCACCGGGCTTTAGGGTGGCCCACTAATCCAGGATGCTACCCAGTGAAGGGGTTTGGTCCGTGGAAAAGATTACAGCCAAGATTCGGATCCAACCTCTTGTGTTTCCTTATCCTCACGCGTGGCCGAAACTATATCAGACTTCTACTCATTCCATTTTACTCATTACTCATGTTAGGAGTTAGATGGTTAGGAATTAGTAGAAGTCATTACTTCCTTACCATACATCAATACACTACACAAGTACTCATCAAATACACATACACTTCATTCTCATTCATTCATTTAATGAATTATACAAACTAAATGTTCAAGAGAATACAACAAGAACAATATAGTTCAAGCACGATTAAGTGCAATAAAAGTCCGATTCGTGCATTTATCTTATTGGAGTGATCACATAGGCACACAAATCGGGGTAACCAAGTTAGGATACAGGGCATGAAGAAATCATACCGTTCACTGTCGTATTCGTACTACCGGGTTCCTTCGGTGTTCAACTATGTGATTCCTTTACATACATGAAGTTGTATGATCAATGATCGTTTATTGATCCAACTCATTTTCTCCATTAATACTCCTAATGTATACTTACTACTTCTTTACATCCATAATTGATTATGAAAAACCATTCTTTTCTTATTACTCCCTAAACTTGCTTTCTTACTCATGTGTATACTTTCTTACATTTACTACTTCATTAATGGTGTACTACTACATATATATATGCATATGTGTGTATAGGCGTATATACATATGCATATGATTACTATAATCATATAATAAAAATGTTTATTTTTTTTTGTTTTGACTCGACCGACCTTACCCAGGGTCGGACCCAAGGTCGGTCGAAGTCAGTAAGTTTCATCGCTGAAAAATTCAGACCCGACCGACCTTGCAAGTCCGGTCCCCAAGGTCGGTCCAAGTCAGTAAGTTCTAGTTTCAAAAATTTAAGACCCGACCGACCTTGTAAGTCCGGTCCCAAGGTCGGTCCATTCCAGTGAGTTACATTACGTGAAAATTTTAGGCCGACCGACCTTGCAAGTCCGGTCCCAAGGTTGGTCCATTCCAGTAGGTTTCATACGGGAAAATTTCTGGTCCGACCGACCTTGCAAGTCCGGTCCCAAGGTTGGTCCATTCCAGTAGGTTTTCGTTTTTGTAATTCAGGGCTCGACCGACCTTGCAAGTTCGGTCCCAAGGTCGGTCCGGCCCAGTACTTCAGTTTTAAAATCTGTTTTTGGTGATTTACTTTCTCATTGCTTCCCTAACCTTTACCAATACATTTCCCACATGTTTAACACTCATTAATCCCTCTAAATCACCTTAGCTCATCCACCAAACTTATTACTCAATCCTAGATCCACTTACACCCTTTTTCCTCATTTCATTCCCACACTTATACTAGTTTTCATTTCACTAATGCTACAGATTTAGTTCTTCCCTCTTATGCTACAGATTTTCAACCTAACTCCTATCCTCCATTACTCCCTCCACTAATGCCACTCCTAGAATTCAAAATACATTACTTTACACTCTAGTTCTTCTCATTACCTAAATCCTTTTCCAATCTGTTTCAAGATACTAAACTACTCCCCTTTACACTCTCCAAATACACCTAGTTACCACTTAGGTTATTTTCTCTCCTTACACAACTAAGTCCTCAAATTCCTAAACAAATTTTGACATAGTCTCCCCTATATTTTTGACATAGCCCACACATTATCTCATCTTACAATTTCCATACCAATTCATTCATCACTATACACACTACAATACAATATTTTTCCTGCACATACACATTCAATACCCAATGTTTTCCCAAGCTTTTAAACATCATTTAAAAACTTCAAAACTGTTACATTACCATTCATCATTATGCTACAACATACTCATTACTCATTACCAGTTACATTACTCATTTCAATGCTTAAAAACTGTTACATTGCACAATACAAAACTAGTTCAAGGTAAGAGTAATTACCTTGCTTTACTAGTTTTTCTTCCTGTGAGCCTCGATTTTAAACCCCTATCCTATGTTGATTAAAGTTGATTAGGATCTAATCGGGTTTTAGGTCCACTTATAACCTAAGATTAATAGCTATGTCATATAACAATAATTATTAAAACCTAAGCTAGCTCACTGGAACCTATTATGAGTCGCCACCTAATTTTAACCTAGATCAAATTAGGAAAGGAGAGTTCGGGTTCGGGGGCTTGATATTCGACTTAATTAGGGTTCAATTACTTTCATTACCCTCCTAGGTCGTTTTTCCTCTACTTGGTTTAATTACGGCTTTTTACAAAGTTGCTTTTTAACCTAAGTGCGGTGCTTCTGTTTTTTGTGTTTTTTAGCATTTTTTGACAGAAAATTAAAGTGGAAATTAAAATTACCTAAACGGGTTCGGAGGCAGAATTAGGTCAAATTTGTTTCCGTCCGTGGCCACGGACCTAATGTCCGAGACCACGGACCCTAGTTAACCTATATGAAAATAAAGTCGAATTAAACAGAAAACAGAAAGTTGTAAAGTCCGAGGCCACGGACAGGCCGTCCGTGGGCCCGGACATATTAGAAAACCTAAATTTTTAAAATTTAAAAATCCCGCCGCCGTCCGTGGGCGTCCGGGCTTACGGACAGTGAGTCCGGGACCCCGGACATGACGTCCGTGGTGCGGACAGCCCTCGGACGGCGGCGTGAGGCTGTTCCCGAAGGTGTTTTGGCTCAAATTTTATGGGTGCGTAGCCTGAAAGATGTACAAGACGTAGTGGAAAGTTTCAATTTGAAAATCGAATTTAATGCGAAACTTAACGAACAAGTTAGAAGGCAGAAACACAAACAAACCTTAATTCAGAAGCAAGGAAAAATCAATTCGGTTAGCAATTTCAACCAGAATTGTATTTTGACCAGAAGGGTTAGAGAATTTGGTTTTTTACCCTGTTTTGATTTCGAAAACTTGTTGTTCCTTCACGTCGGGAATCTCTGAAAGCTTCGTGGTGGCCGATCCGGTTCGACTTTGACCCGAGCTTCTGACCTCTTCTTCCTGTGTTGTTAAGCACGTTTTGGTTCTGATTTGTGGTGTTTGATGCTTGGAAGTTCAATGAGAGAAGAAGAATGTGTTTTTGGTGATTTTGGGATGATTTCGGTAGAGTTTCGGTGTTGGGAGTGTTGAAAACGTGGAGGCAAGTAGACGGCTGTGTTTTCTGACTATGGGGATCATCTACCCTGCCCTAGGTCGTTTTTTGGAAGGCCTTTTATAGAAAGAGCATGGCCAAGTTGATAGAACAGAATTTTTATCTAAACCTTGATTTTGTGCTCTAAGAGAATCTGATTTTTTAAAATATGTTTCAAGCCGATAAAAATTATGAAATTTAACTGAAGGTAAGAATGATTTTTAGGAATTTTGAGAGTTGGAATCGGGTTATTTTGTTAAAAACCGATAGATAAAAATCTACAATCTGGAATCTCCCAAAATTCATAACTTATTATGGAAAGTCGACATTACGAAATTCCAACGGCATTAGTCTTAATAATCATCCTCTACCCTGTGTTAAAATTTCATGACATTTTGTTTTGATTTCGGTATTTTCCAGAGGAGAGAGAAAATTGCAAAAATGATTGAATTTCTTTTTAATTTTGGGATAAGGTTCCAAATAAATAATTTCAGGTTATGACTGGTGTAGTCATGCTAACCATGTGACAATTTTATTTTATTTTGAAAACCCTTTTATTTCTATTTTGAGGTTATTTCATGTGTTAATTATTAAAGAAACTAGCTTATTAAAAGCTTAATTTCCAGAATAAATATTATCAGAAAATCATGAAATACCTTTCATAATGACTATGATATTTGGAAGTGTTTGGAGATAATGAACAAGTCATATGAAAATAGAAAATCCCGAGAATGTCCTTGGAAAATCCTGCATCGGTGCATTTTGACCATTTTGCCCTTTGTAACACGTATGCCTTAGAGACTACTCCGAGGGGGTTGAAATTTTGGGTATAACACTTCCCTTCTTTCCTTCTCTTCTTTTCCTCTTTCTTTCTTCTCTTGTTATCGGCTCCAATGGGGTTCACACATCAATGCTACAGCCCATATCAACATACACAACTACTTAGAAAACAATCTTTAACAACCTAGGGTTTATGCTTGTTTAAGGTTTAGAATGAAGCGTTACCTTCCAATGGATAGATGGAGTGGTGGACAGCAACCAAAGCAAGATTCCAACACCAATGAGAAAGCCGAAATCGGCTAGAATACAAGGCACCAAACAAGGGTTTAGTTTGAATTTTTGTTTTGCCAACAAGGGCTAGAAAAAGATGGGTTTTCAAGAATATTTTTACCTCAAAATGACAAAGAGGTGGAGGTGCTTCTAATGGTAGTACTCAAGCTCCAAATGCAGCACACCCATGGAGATGAAGTTGGTTGTTTTCAATTTTTGGAAAGAGGGAAATACTCTCCTTGATGAGAGGAAGACAATGGTACAAGTTTTGTAATTTTTGGAGAAGGATTAAGTGGTTAACAAGAGGAGAGAAGGTGAGTTTTTGTGGGGGTTCTTCAAATCCCCATTGATGTTGCCCAAGGAGGAAGAAAGGAATAGAGAAGGTGAGAGAAATTGTGAGAGAGAGGTGAGAATAGGAGAGAGAGGGTTACTTTTGCTTTTTACTTATTTTGCTTGTCTTTTAGCACATAAGAAAGAAATAAAGAGGGTGAGAGAGAGGGCTGGCCGGCTCTCCCTATACAGACACAGCTTATTTGATTTTTATTTGCACAAGTGGACACATTAACTTTGCCTATTTGAATTCTCACCCCACAACTTTCTGGTTGTTACAGTTTTTACTAACCGGAACCCGTTTTCCAGAATTTCCTCGTTTAATTAATTTTATTGGTTCCTCGAAAAACACGCTTTAAGGTTTGTTTATGCTTTTAACCCATTTTAAAGGTTCGTTTTCTTCGGGATTTGTTCCCTCATGTTTATTTAAGTGTAATTAAGCCTTTAAAATATTTATTAGCCTAATTAATCACTATTTTTAATTACGGGGTATTTCACTTACGCTGTAAAACAAGTTCCACCAACAATCTCGTCTCCGCATCGTAACTGCAACTACCCTACAAAAACAAAAATAAACAGTAAAATAAAAATAGAAATAGAAATAGAAAAGAAACACAAGAACAAAATAAACTAAATAAAATAACACAGAAAAACAAAATATAGTAAAAGAAAATTGCTAAAATAAATATTAAATTAAAAAAAGGAAAATACAATAATAGAAATAAAATAAAATCTCAATTAAATAAAATAAAACTATCAATTAACAGTGCCAAAGGTCCCCGTCAATGGCACCAAAAACTTGTAGCAGAAAGATGTGACTATCTCTACCTAGGCAGTGTACCTATCATTTTGCGGGATTAGTGATTAAGTGGGTTGTCGATCTGAGGGACCTCGTTTAATTAATTGACAATTTAGTAATCTAACTGAGAACCTAAACTAAACTAAGAAAATAGGAAATGTCACTTTTTTTCAGGTTTACTTAATCTAATTAAAAGAATGACTCAACAAACTAACACAAAATAATGAAATAGTAAAACATTAATAATAAACTAAATAAAGAAATAAAGAGTGAAACTCTTAAATATAGGAGCACCCGGATTGTTCTGCAAACCTTCACTTTATTAATCTATTAAATATTCCCTAATTTTACAATTAACTCAGGAATCTTTATTAATCCGTTGATCGGTTCCTGTACAACGAACCTAACTGGCAAAAATAACAAGCGGCAATCCATGCCCAAGTCAATTCTAACCAATCGTAATATAACCAATTCCTATCGTAGACAGATTAACCTATAGGCAAACCACGCTTCTAGTCATTAATCCAGTTTAACTTCCTATGTCTTGTTAACTAATCTCAGTGCCGCATTTTGATTAGGAAACTACAAAAGATTGATTTAATAATTGATCAGAAGATTAAAGCACATGAAGAACAGGAGTTAAACTATTGCATTAACAAATTAGTGAAAAAGATTACACAATAAATATTAAGATCCGGTTTGCTACCCCAATCCGGAAGCTAAACTAACTACTCAAACATGACTCTAAAAATAACAAAAATAATAAAGAATGACATTAAACGAAATAAAAGAAAGGGTAGAGAAAACTCCAGTTAACAAGTTGACTCCGGCTCCTCGCTCTGATTCCGTCTTTGTATTGGTGCAACAATGGCGGTATGTGGTAGAGTAGTGGTGATGGTGGTGTGATGGTGATAGTATGATGGGCCGATGGAGGTTTGACGTGGTGATAATGTGATGGTGGTGGCTCGGTGGTCTGGTAATTAATGGCGTGGTGGTCGCAAATGATTTTGTGATGATAGAAGTGGTGATCGATGATATGTATGTAGCGATGGTGGAAGAGGCGTAAGCCTCTACGGCTTGTGTCTACCAACATATCCTAACATGAAGTATATATATAGCAGTGAACGTAATCTATCATTTAAGAAAAATATTTATCTTTTGATTCCACTGAACCGTCGCGTCTGGAACTGCTGATTTTGTCGCGTCCGGACTTGCGTCCGTATGAGCAAGTCCGGACATATCTGAAAATGCTCCTGTGGTTGCTGACTTGGTGGCGTCCGGACATGCGTCCGGGTTTGAAGTTCGGACGTGATTACATTTGATGTCCCACCCACACGTCCGGAAGAAAGTCGGGACGTCTCTATGTTTCACCCGCACTGAAATTCTTGACTTGTGTCCGGACTTACATGTCTGGA